>CAOKZL010001337.1:0-363097 GCA_948472985.1 Iguana delicatissima | reverse complement strand
TCCAGCCTGCAAATGGGCTCTTTTTTACAGTCTGAGGCCATTTCCGCACTACCCTGTTAGCAGTGCTACTATTCCACTTTTAACATCCTGTGGAATCCTGGGGTTTGCAGTTTAGGGAGAGGCATTTAAAATTCTCATCCAGAGAGCTCTTTTGTGTCAGTAAACTACAAACTTCAGAATTCCACAGGATGTTGAAAGTGAAATAATAGCACTGTAACAGTGTAGTGCAGAAATGGCCTTATATTAGCTGGAAGAGCTGTGTCACCTTAGATCTGCCCCAAACAGTGATGTATATCTAAGTCTAATTTACAAGAAAGATCCCCAATCAGCTCCCCCTGGAAAAAGAAATACGTTCCAGCAATTCTGAATTCAATAATCTGCCATACGAGGAGAGGTTCAGCAGAATTCAAATATCAGTCAAATGCAACCCCTTGTCTGTGTTTGGGATTATTTATTTATTTGTTGACAAAGCTTTCCAAATCCTCCATGCTGACAGGGGATTCTGTGATTGTAGTCCAAAATTTAACTTTTTCAGGCTTTGATCATGATAAGTCCAACTTTTGATAGAACTGCCAAGATGTGAAAATGGGTGCCCCATCCCTAAACAAAAAAAAAAACACCTGTGGGTTCAGTGCACTAATCCCTAGACAAGGAAATGTGTAGATCATCTCATTAAATAGCCTCACATTTTCTCCAAGTCACTGCAAAGAACAAACATCTTCTTTGTGGCTGGAAGATGCTATTCTGGAAAGCCATAAAGGTAGGTTTCATTTTATCCCCTGCCTCAGTATCTATGTTCAAAGTGTTCCCTAATTACAGTATTTCATTAAATACTTATTAAATGCTGTGTCTTCAACTTTTGCTCCTCAGAGATTCCCCAATTGTGTTTCACTGCCTGTATTAGACAGCAAGACTACCTGGGAAGGACCTAGTTTTTAAAATCCTCAACAAATGTACTACTGTCTTTTACATGCATTAACAAATAATATTATGCATTTTTACTTACAAATAAGGTTTACCATACTTAGTGGCACTTACTTCCAGGCAAGTATATAGTACATAAGATTATAGCTGAAGAAAATCCTAAGCAGCAAAAGGTATATTACATTCTCCAGCATCAATTTAAAGTAAAGAAAAAAACACTGTGAGAGAATAGAGTTTAGAGCACAGTGCTGGAGAAGAAATGCATGCCTCATTTTTTTTCTCAAAAACAATATTTATGTTCCAGAATAACTTTCCCCCTCCACACCACATCCCCACATTTTCATAGATGGCCTTCTTTGATAAAAACCCTACAGGAGATGGGATAGAGATGCTTCTTCAATGGGATTATGTATAGAGAAAAAGTTAGAGCTGGCATTGTCTTAGTGACACCCACACATGTAATCTTGAGCCTCTTGAATCTCATCCAAAACTTCCATTCCCCCACAGCTGCTTAGTTCTGGGGTGGAGTGGGGGACCGATGTTATCATGCAAGGCGCAGAGGGAAGGAGGTAACTGGGCAGCAGGGACTCTTTCTGTGGGCCTTTCCACACTACGCGGTTATAGTGCTATTATTCCACTTTCAACATCCTGTGGAATTCTGGGGTTTGCGGTTTAAGGAGGCCAAAGAGCTCTCTGGCTGAGAATTCTAAATGCCCCTCCCTAAACTGCAAACCCCAGGATTCCATAGGAGGTTGAAATGGAATAATAGCACGGCGACAGTGTAGAGCTGAAAGGCCTATGTCCCTCTGCTGCTTATATGTAAGTGCGTAAGAACAGTGTTCTTGCTTCTTTTGCCTTTCTTTACTGCCAACTGCAGGGGGCTGGAGAGGAAGTGTCTGCTGCTGAGTAACCACCAGTTCCATGGCCATTTAATGACATCAACACAGCAACAGCCACCCCAAGAGTCTTATCTCCTTTGGGGAGGTGGAATAGTAAAGGAACAAACTAGGTGTGCAGAACAGTTATGTTAGACACATTCCATGTGGGATCTCTACCCAAGTATGTCATTTTGGTATTTCTCAGGGAAACATTTATTCCATGGTACTGCTTCATTGAATAAATCAATCAATAATAAATCAATCATTGTGGAACCATGACACATTTGAGAATGAAATGTTTAGTTGGTCCTTCTGTATGCCTCTGAAGGAACCAGGATGGCATCACAAGTTATTGATGACAATGCCCCAAGCTGCAACTGACAGAGTCAAAAAATGTCAACCCTTTTGAAAGCATCACATTCGCCACCAACAGTTTGTTTAGTTAAAGCATTTTGCAATCACCCCTATAGGCACCAGGGGGATACACATGAATATAATTAAAATAATACAAAATACAAAGTAAACACACACACAAAAAGCATAATCGTAAGCAAAATAATCCAGATAACACACATATAATGCACACATATACTCAACAGGGGCAGCAAGTTCAACAGAGTTAGACAACCCACTAAAATTGCCAACCAATTAATATTGAATTCGCTGGACAAAAAGGGTTTTGAGGCAGCACCACAACAATGCATTGTTTCTGCCACTCACACCTCCATGAGGAGTGTTGATGCCAGTCACAACTGCAAATGGAGCATCACAGCAGAGAAAAATCTCTCTCTTTTTCTCCCATGATATAAGCAGGTCACTTCAACAGCCAATTTTGATAAGCCAGTAGTTTTGGAACTGTTAAACAGACTGAGCAATGAAAAAAAAAATTACCTCCCATAGTCGTCATGATGAAACAGCAGGAGATCCATTGCTGGATCTTATACCTTTAAGATGGGAGGAGGAAGAGAAGGAACATAGTAATAAAAAAAGTAGTAGCAGTAGTAGCAGAAGTAGCGGTATTAACAGAATTGAATCACAAAAAGGGCATGATTTGGATTGGAATAGGGGCTCCGGGGATGTGCCTTTCCTTTCATGCCCTTTTCTTGAAGTCACCACAAAACTGTTACCTGCCCCATTGGACTAAACAAACAGATCTGCAGATTAGCAAATCAGAAAAAATGGCATTGGGGAGGGTAAATATTAACTTTCTACACAACAGTGATTTGAATTAGCTGCTACCATAGTTATATTGATTCTTTTAAAAGGGTAGGAGAAGATAAGAAAAGAAAAAGGAGATCCAGAGATAGGTCTCTTGCCTCTGGATTGCAAAGAGCTTACTGAATTTGAGCACAGGACCATAAAGACAGGACTAAGTTGGTTTTTTAATAGTTCCGATCACCAGGAATAGGAACAGGTTTAATGTGTTTCTGTACAAGATTTGTTATTTTTCATCATGCACATGCATGGTCGCCCTCCATAGACTCATCATGTTAGACAATTTCAGCCATGAAACTGTGGCTGTATTCTCTGTAGATTTGCTGAGGAAAGTCCTGTTCTGAGTTGCTCTTTGCCAATGGGAGATTCAGAATGGCTGCCACTATAGAAAGGGTTGTCCCTTTTGCTCTTTTACCTCTGGCTGCCAGTATGGTGGATAGCAGTTGAAAATCTACAGAAAAGCACATATTTATGGAGCGGCTGGGTCATTCCCCCAGTACTTCATTCCAAAGATGAACTGTTAAATATCCCTGTAAAGAAAGGCCAATGATGGAAGAGGCCCTGTTAAAATGTACGGGAAGTGTAGACAGGATCCAGTGGTCTAGAGGCCAACGTTTCATCCCTGGGATCTGTCACAAGCAGCACTATCCATCAAAAATAGACCTCTTTTGAAAGAAAACAAGGTGCAGGAGTGTGCTGTTCTTTGCTTTGAGAAACACCACTCCTGGAGAGTTCCTAAAGTGACCTTTTTTGGGGGGGAGGTCAGAAATGTTAATGAGGGGAAAGGGTCTTGGTGTCACAAATATACGCAGGGTGTCAGATACAGCCTACAGTATCTGTGTCACTCACGCTAATGTGAAATACAAATTAGTCAGTTCATGCAACCTTACTGTAAAACCTGAACTACTACAATATCCTTTTTAAACTATTTTTAAAACATTTTGCTTGCTTTGTTGTCTAGTCCAATTCCTACAAAGACACTTTAGTTGAAAGGAGACTCAATGGTTTAAAAAGAGTGGGGAGATCAGATTTCAATCTGATGCGCAGAAGACACAGAATTGTGTGCATGACTTCTTGCAGGAGTGGAAATCATGTGGACTCCAGATGTTATTGAACTGCAGTTCCCATCAGTCCTGGCCAACATAGTCAAAGGTGAGGAATGCTGGGAGTTGCAATCTAACAACATCTGGAGGGCTGCAGCATTTCAGCTTTTCCCTTATTAATGTTCCTTCCTGAGTTCAATGGAAGTTACTCATACCTTTCCTTCTGTTGATATTCATCTCTCTTGGAGCTAGAGATGCTTTTATGAATATCTGGGACTGTGTTTATCTTCTTGTCCATATGCAGATGCCAGAGGATTATATGCTAAAGCACCAGGTACCTTTCAAAAGAGCCAAGTGTTTCTTTCCCCTGGGAGTTTCCCCGGGCAAATTCTCAGATGTGATAATAGTCAGATCTGTATGATAATTTGTTTCTTGGGAAGGATTTTCTTCCTGCCTTTGCTTTCATATTCATCTTGTTATGGAATTTAAGTTTGTAATACCTACGGCGCTCCTTGTGAAACAAATCTGCTGTAAAGGGGAGAACAGGCATTCTTCATTTGCAAGCAGTCTCTCAAGAGCATTCTGAAGGCTAACACTTACAGTTAATGTGAGCTGACATGAATTGCCTATGCTTATGGGTGAACTCTAGAAACTGCTCCAGAGACTGAGCACAGATCTCTTTGTGCTCAGCCTGCAGGATTGTTCTGTCTCAGAATCAAAACAGTGGATGGATTCTAGCTCCTATTGCCCAGTCAGAATCAAGCTGGTAAAGAACGCTTGGGTTCATTTGTCCTGGTTACCTTGATATATGTAACCTTGATGCAAGCATGTTTAGGGGGAAGGTTGTTAAAAGAAAAAGTTAAGCAAAGTGGAAACAGCCAGGATGAGACACAATTCAGGGCTTTTGTGGGCAGGAGGGAGATAGTCTATTAGTTGGTTTCAGCAAAAAGAATGAATTGTTTCTTGCTGGCAGTTTAAAGACTATTTATATTGTATTTGGTATAAGCTTTTATGGGCTGTAGCCCACTTTCACAGCCTCCAACATTTCACAGATGAAAACTGGGACAGGGTGAGGCCAAACAACATCTGAGTGAGGTCAAGATGCAGCGACATCACTAGAGTTGGTGTTATCCCTTTCTGGTAACTCATGGTGTCACTCTCATGGAATCCTTTACACCCAGGAGCCAGAATTCCAGGGATCCTGCTCTACTCCCATGGGAGAACTGCCCTCCGTGGTGGGGCTGATCTACATGCCTGGCTTTGTGTGCAGAGAGAAATAGGGGATCTTATCCAGCCATAAGAAATAAAGAAGGGAGTTGTCCTACATGAAACTATATGTGCTTTCATGGCAGGAGGACAAAGAAAGGGCAGGCAGTCATTTTGGTGTCACCCCCCAGTGGTGTCACCCAGTGCAGTCTGAACTCCCCACACCCCCTAGTGATGCCACTGTCAAGATGGCAAATGTTATTAATGAGGCTATTGGGAAGAGAAAGGTGCTGCCTCTCCTCACTTCTCCTCTCTGCTGAATTAATTGAGTGTGCACTACTTTTGCAGTTTAAAATCAGTTTGTAGCAATCAGCAAGTAAGCTGAAGACAAAGAGGGAAAGTAGGAAGAGAAAAAAGAAACTGGGACATTTAAAAGACAATTGAAAAAGTGAGACCAGATGTGATTAATTAGACTGTCTCTGACAAACTGGAGTGGTTGAAGGGTATGCACTTGCATCTGGTAAGGCAAGCTGCAGTCCATGCTAACTTATGCCAAATGCAACTTGTTTCTTTGTAGTTCAGAGGTTGAGAGTGGTAATTTTGAACTACAACTCCCAAAATCACCAGAAAGTGTGGTCATTGACTGGGACATTCTGAAGTCATAGTACCAAAAAGTAACTTTCCTATAGTGTGGAGAAATGTCTGGCAAATTAAGCAGCCTGAACCTAGAAGATCTTATTAACTCCAAAGTAAATAGACAGTGGAGAGAAAAGAAAAGCAGCTGCTGCAAATTAGCAAAAGGGTAGACCTCAGATTGGCTTAACACATTTTGCTGCCTGAGCCAGAACAGCATGTTATGGTCTCTTTTCACTCCTGCCTGGGCCATGGTTAATTTGGCACTCCTTCTCCTCATGGCAACTTTAAAAAAATTATCATAATAAACTTAATAACTAACAATGTGCTCTCCTTTCATGATGCGAAGGCAGCAGCCAGACTTTGTCTAACAGTAGGCTTTGCCCTGTTGGTGTCCTCCAATTTGTTTTTCCTTTCTTTCAACTCTCATCAATCTCAAAAAAATGTGGCCAGTACTCATAGGTTATGGGAGGTGCTGTCCAATGAATATCACATTTAACACAGTATGCATTTCTTAGAAAATGGAACTCTTTCTAAGACTGCATGGCTTGTTATAAGCACAAGGAAACTTGAAACTACAGTGGACTCTCCATATGTATGGGGGTTCTGTTCTAGAAACCCTGAGAATAAAAAAAAAGTGAATGTTTGTGTCCCATAATACCAAATGCATGTAAATACTCCAGCTCATTCATGTACACATTGCTGCCATTTTAAGTACAGGATGCAATGTTGTCCTATCTCAGTTCCAACAACACGGCTAATAAATCGAACAAAACAAACTGAATGACTCTTAGCTCGTTACTTACTTCCAGGCAGTAAGCACAGGGTCATAAATAAAGTTCAACATTCCATGGCAAGAGAGAATCTAAGGTTGGTCAGAGTATTCCAGAGCTCAGTAAGGTATTCGGCAGAGTGGAAGGTCAGATAAGCTCTGGCAGCTAAGCTTAGCGCAGCTGTTGCTTTGCTTGACTAATTGTTGCCAGTTATAAATTCTGAGAGAGCAACACCAGGTCTCTCTTTGCTGTCTGCACTCTGCAAGGGCAGGTACAAGTAAGTGCTCTTCCATGTCTGAAGGGGCAGGACTTTCTGCTGGAGCTGGCACTGCCTTCTGTTCTATTTGTAGCACTGTAACCTCTTCCTGTGCTACAGGTCCCGGCATGCTCCCTGTTTCAGCCTCTGGCATGCCCCTTGTTTCAGACTCTAAGGCCCTTTCCGCACCGGGCTATTAAAACAGTGCAGAGCGACCTCCAACGGAGGTCTTCTGCACCGTAGAGTGGGCGGGGGCAGACTACTTTTTGTAGTTCCATACCTCAGTCCACTCTGGAGCAATTGGAACTGGTTGCGCAGCGTGTTTTTTAAAAAACCCTTTTTAGAGATTTTTAAAAAGCACGGAGTGCGCGACTCCGTGCCGCTCCATCGCCTGGCTCCAGAGCAGATTTGCAGGAACGTGCAAGTGCATGCCTATGAATCTTCCGGGGGCAGACTTTCAGCTGGCGAGCTTCTCCGGTTGGTGGAGAGCCTCCACCAACCGGAAGCCGCCATTTTGGATGCCGGAGGAGTGTGGAGCGACGAGCTTGCACTCCTCATCCCGACGGACTCACCCGGATGGAGAAGAAAGCTGCTGAGTCCCGTTTTTGCTCGTTTATTTTTACACATGCAGAAAGGGCCTAAGTCAGAGCCCATGTTTTGAAAACAGGGCATGACAAATGTGGTTGTGGTTGTTCAAACTCAGATTGTATTGTGTATCAGTCCTCTCCTCATTCTGTAGTTTATACCAACAGACTTAAAATTGGTGAACCTGTATTCTGTGAGTCTTTTTAAAATAAAATTCTCTTGTTATCCAAAACTTCTGGGCCATAAATGCACATCACAGGGACTCCACTCATTGTTGTTGTTAAGTCGCATCAAGCTGACTTTAACATATTGTGATGCTATGACTGAGAGACCTTCAGGTCACTCTGTTATCAACAGCCCTGTTCAGATCTTACTAATTCAGGGCTGTGGCTTTTTTGATTGAGTTTATCCACCTGTATCCAGACCATCACTATAAAAATAACTTCAAAGCATTTCATATATATTTACTAAAATTGCAAGAGAATAGTCTGGACTTATAATACTGTAAAAGTTAAACAGGCATCTGCCTAGTGAAAGAAGGAGCTACTTGGAAGGTCTGTGATAGACACCCAGAGCTTCCCAAAAGCAAAGCAGAATATCTGTAAATGTAATAAGCAGATTTTTGCTGACTGCATTTTTGAAGGAAAAGAGGAGAAGGCTTGTATGTTCAGCTTTAACACTAGTCTTAACCCTTTTACATACCCTTTCCTGGGAGTGGCTGTAGCTTTTTGTCAGAGTACATGCTTTGGATGTAGAGGATCCAATATCTCTTGGCACCTCCAGGCAGGATAGGAAGTACTCATGCCTGAAACCCCAAACAGTCTATGCTAGCTGGAATTCACAGCACAGGACCAAATAATCCGACTCGATACAAGGCAGCTTTCTGTCTTCTTCCTGTTTCATACGGACTTTAGCAGGATTGTTTTCATCTAAGTCTGCACAGCAGAACCATACACACTTTTGGGTGTACTGTATGATTATAAGCAAAATAGAAGCAGCATGCTGGTTGGATACAATAACAGACAAATCAGAGCTGGCATTACTTGTTATATATTTAAATATTTCTAGAACTCAAGGTGCCCTGCAATGCCCTCAAAGCTAGAGTTACAGTTGGCTTATACTATGGAATAATGTATGATTACACTGTGTGGTTATCTAGTATGAAGTTGTTCTGGGCCACACAAAGCAGTAATTAGTCATTTCATCATGGCACTGGTGTCTCAACTGAGAACATAGTGTTCTGATGATCAGACCAGATGATATGGTTAGGATGTGTGTAGAAGCAATGATTCTATAAATAGTGAAAATAACCTGTTTCACATAGCACCTGCTTTTGCTCACTAATCTTGAAAATTAGTAGTTTTCTTTTGTAATTGGTCATTGGAAGGTAAACATAAGCCTTCTTTGTAAGTCTGATGGCTGAGGCAAATTGAGGAAATTATATTGCTGCGCTATTCACAGAGAAGACAAATTTCCCTTAAAGTCTATTTTGACCCTCAGTTCTCCCACTTTATGCATAAGAAGTGCTTTATTTTTTACTTTCCCCATCTGTTTCATGCGATACCCAATCTAACGACCTTATATATTGTTGGGCCCCTGCCCATGCCAAATGTGGATGACGGGAACTACAGTCAGGTGGCACCAGCTTTGGAACTACTGTTATATGAACTGAAGCTTGCTGAACTGGTTGGCTTCTATGACCTTTGAATCTTTATCATAGGCCCTTTCCTCAGCTTACCAGATCCCAGCTGCTTCCTGCAGGGATCTTGGTAGAGCATCTCCCAGGAAGGAAGTGTGACAGGAGCACTCCCCTCTGCCCCAGCTGCCTCTGTGAATGGAGGAAGCATGATGGTGCTGCCTCTTCTTCCACAGTGCAGCCAGGCACTGTCCCAGGCTGCTCTGGGGAGGAAGTGCTGCCGTCATGTTTTCAGGACCTCTGCACCTAAGGTAAATGTAGGAGGGCGGCAGGAGGGCTGTGTGATCGCCAGTCATTGACAGTTAAAACCCATCAATGATTTGCAGCACAATTGTGCCACCTGGGGAGAGGAAAACAATGGGACCTAGACGATGTCATGCTTAAGCATCATCTGGGATCTGTCCTTCTCCCATTCCCGATGCAGGAGAATGATGTCCTGAGGAAAGGGCCATAGAATCATAGACTCATAGAGAAACCAGAATGGCCATTGAGTCCAACCCGCCTGACATGCAGGAATACACCATCAAAGCATCCCAGACAGATGGTTGTCCAGCCTCTGTTTAAAGACCTCCAAAGAAGCAGACTCCACCACACTCTGAGGCAGCACATTCCACTGTGAAACTGCTTTTACCATCAAGGAAGTTCTTCCTAATGTTTAGATGAAGTTTGAAACCACTGTTCCATGTCGTAGTCTCTGGAGCAGCAGAAAGCAGGATTGCTCCATCCTCCATATGATATCCCTTCAAATATTTAAACATAGCTATCATGTTGCATATTAACCTTTTCTTTTCCAAACTAAGCATACCCAGCTCCCTAAGTCGTTCCTCATGGGGCATGATTTCCAGACCTTCTATCATTTTGGCTGCTCTCCTCTGGACATGTTCTAGCCTGTCAATATCCTTCCTGAACTGTGGTGCCCAGAACTGGACACAGTATTCCTGGTGGGGCCTGACCAAAGCAGAACTTCCTTTATCTACCTACTCTGTAGCTTCAATTACAGCTTGCCTTTTTTATTTTTATTTATTATATAGGACTCAAAGCAGCTATAAGATGTAAAGGGACTTTTACCAATAGATTACTGAATGGGTTGGAAAGGAATTACTATTTACTGAGATTTGCTATGACTTTATTCAATGTGGTCTCCATGAGACTATTAATGAAATGGTGTACGCATCTTTTGATCTCTCATCATCCATGACCATCCAATTCTTTCATCTCTTTTGCTTTTGGAATTATATACAACAAAATGTGCTAAACTAAAATTGTGCGCATTTAAAAAATGTTCATGAACCTGCTTTAGTCAATGAAACATGAGGTTTTTTTTAAATTCACCTATTAGGAAAAAATCAATAAAATGCACAAAGTGGGAACAGTACTCACCCTCCCAATTCTGCACAAAATTCTATGGAGGAAAGAAAGGAAAAATGTCAGAAATTACATGTGAAGCCCACACTATTGGGGTTACACAGTAAAATAAATCTGAGTGATTTCCATTACTGAACCTGACAGCTAATGCTTTTCTATTGTCATTTGCAAAAATCCAATACAATATACTGGCTAATCAACTGAGAAGATTAGTCCATTTTATAGCAAACATTAAAAACAGACCTTAAAGCGGGTATTCTAGTGATGATAGATTTTTCCAGCCACCCTATGACCAATGGTGAAGGATTTTGAGAGCTGAAATCCAACTACATCTGGAGACTACATCTGAAAAATGTTGCTTTAGAGTCTTGGAGACTTCAGTTCTTAGAGTCTTTTCTTCTTTGCTGTTTACAGAAGTGGGCAGTATAGAAGATGCTGAGTCTTACAATCTCCAGAAGCACACAATGAAGAATGTGTTCCATGTTTCTTCCCTGTCTCCTTGCCTGAGTGGGCTGGCAGGAATGTATAGAGAGAAAGTCTCTTCTGTAGTTTGATCTGCAGAGAAATTATGCAGTGTTCTCTTCTCATTGGACTTAGAAAATGGATGGTTCACATATTTTTATGATAACCTCATGTTATCATAATATATTTACTCTGCTGCATTCAAAATATGCAATGTACATACCAATGCGATGCCATTTAAAAAAAGGGCCTTTCCGCATTGTATTGTTATAGTGCTATTATTCCACTTTCAACATCCTGTGGAATTCTAGGGTTTGTAGTTTACTGAGGCCAAAGAGCTCTCTGGCTGAGAATTCTAAATACCCCTCCCTAAACTACGAACCCCAGGATTCCATAGGATGTTGAAAATGGAATAGCACTGTAGCAGTGTAGTGGAGAAAGACCCCTAGAGTTGTTGCTTTTAAATGGATCTGACTTTCATGTAGCATCACTCAGTCTCTCAGAATGATTGTATGAAGGTTTCCTCAGAAGCAAATCCCATTATGTTCTATGAGGCTTGTATGTAGTAAATTTGTTTAGAGTTGCAGGTGAAGAAAATTTGAAGTAATTCCACATTTATACTTAAGTAGAAATCTCAATCAATGCTAAATTCTTTTCTTTCTCAGTTTTTAGAAATCTCAGTGAATACAAATTATTTTTCTTCCATAGTCCTGAGTGATGGTTACTGAAATGCCAATGAATCAGGTGATTTACATTTTGACTCTTGAATATAAATTGGTCCTAAATAAGTGATTAAACAATCCATTGATTGCTTAAATGGTCATCTAGGTTTGAAGAAAGAGCCAGCATGGTCTTACATAGATTAGAACCCTGGAAGATCAGGATTCAAATCTTTACTCAGTGACCTTGAGCAAGTCACAATCTCTCAGCCTCAGAGGCAGGCAAAGGCAAACCCCCTCTGAACAAAGCTTGCCAAGAAAACCCTGTGATGGGTTCACCTTAGGGCCTCCTGACATTGGAAACAACTTGAAGGCACACAAGGAAATGCAGGTGATCACTGGGTGTGATTTGGATAATGTTTCAGAAGCAAACTAGTAACAATAGTATCAAAGCCTGGGAAAAGGGGGATGGCTGGATTGCAGCTGCCAGAATCCCCTAGGCAGCATGGGCATTGCTGTCCAATAAATGCAAGACTTGGGAAAAAGGGATGTCTTTCAATCACACTCCTATAAGGGGGGAGGAGGGCATTTAAACTACGACTCAAATATATAAAAGTGGGATCATAATCCCTTCTGCATATATATTTCCCCTTCCCCAACATCTCTCCTCTGCTCTCCCATTTTTATTCTGGTAAGGACTCTGATGGTGGATATAACATCCAAGAGGAGAAAAAAACTGGAAAGAAGCCATTTGCAGAGGCACAATTGGCCCCGGATAATTTGCAGTCTGAGAAAGAAGAGCAAGGTTATCTCTCTGCCTGCCCAATTGTTTGTCTCAACTAAAGTAGACATTGCATTATGGAACTTACACAAGTACTAACTTATCACTGTAATGTGGTCTACATGGGCCACCCTTGAAAATTGTTCCAAAGCTGCAGCTAGTACAAAATGTAGCAACCAGACTGGTGTCAAGTGTGCGCTTTGGAGACTGTGCAAGACTGGTCTTGCAAGAACTGTACTGGCTTCCAATTTGCTTCTGAGCTCAATTCAATGTGCTGCTGTTAACTTACAAAGCTCTAAACAATTTGGGGCTAGGATATCAGAAAGACTGCCTCCTCCCATATAAGCCTGCCAAAAATTTGAAACCCTCAGAGGGTACTCTATTGCGGGTCTCAACACTTTGTGTGATCTCCCCAACACTCTGGGGTTACACATAACAAGGCTTTTTCTGTAGCACACCTTGACTGTAAAACTCCCCACTCAAGGAAGTTAGGCTGGCCCCATCTCTTTTAAGCTTCCAACAGGCAGCCAAAACACGTTGTTCTGCATGGCACTCAGTGTTTAAAACTGGATTCTAGGCTTGCTTTTAGACCGCTTTCATGAATTTTTAAACAATATTCAATATGTTTTTAAAATGTTTTTCTCTTTGTATAGTTTTAATTGTTTTTTTATCACCTAGAGAACTCTTGTGATATGAGAGGTGATACAGAACTACTTTAAATGAATGAAGTTCCCACTACTTCAGTGCCTCTACTCTAGTATCAGCTGGATTTAGCCCAAACTTCATGGTACCCAAACCTAGCTAATTTATTTTGCTGCAAAAGGAGAAAAAAATCCCATCAGTACTTCTGATCCTTGGCAGTAAAAATACAAAAATAACAAATGCTGCCCTTTTATGACTCCCTGAAATCTTCTCTCTCTGTCTCACACACACACAAACACACACACTCTTTCTCTCTCACACACAATACTATATAGGAATGTGTCAGAAATTTGGTTCTGATACAGTCTTGCATCCATGCTATAGTTTCAGCAAAGTTACAGTTTAAAAGTACACTGGTAAATTGCAGTTTGGAAGATTTTAAAATCAGCTGTGGGTGAGCGGTTGGGAAAAGCTCAAGTTCCTGCTCCCAATATAAGCAAGCTGGCAAAAGGGCTTCTTCTGTTTATAATACCAAATATGCCATCCAGAGAATCATAGAGGCCATTCAGCCCCACCATGGAAAGGACAAGTGGGTGTCACAAGAAAAGCTGTCTGTTAGCAGCCCTCTTTACTGGAGCGAGTAAAATTATAAAAATGTGTGTAGGCCAGTAGGTCATTCTGGGACCCACTTCTATTTTGTACCAGTTGGACTGCCCTTCCTTGAGCACCATCCATCCCCCAAAATGCTAGAATGCATAAATTCCATGGACAAGATAATGAAGACATTATTCAGCACACACAAATCATTTGAACTGAGAGGCAGTGTGTGTACGCTGCAAAACATATCTGTCAGCCCTGACACAGGTCTGGCTTTATTGTACTCAGGATATTTGCCTTTGCTATTTTGTAAATATCACCAGTTTCTGAATCTCAAGTTTTCTTTTTTCTCCCACTGGATGTAATAAGCATCTTCTAAGAATTCATAGGGTTATTCAAGTTAAAAAGGTTTCTCCTGGAGAGTCTTCTTGTTTGCCACCCTTTCTCTTTCATCAGCTCTTCAGTCTTTGGCTCTGGAGGTGTGGGATTCTTGGTAGGTTTTTTTCCCAAATAGTAAAATTTTCCAAGCTTTGTATCAAACCTCTTTGAAGGACTTCTTTTGTTGTGTGCTTTCAAATCATTTCCAACTTACAATAACCCTAAGTTAAAAGTATCACAGAGTTTTCTGGGACTGAGAGTACATGATGTTCCCAAGGTCACCCAGGAGGTTTCTGTGACTAAGTATGGAATCAAACCCTAGTCTCCAGGATTAAAGTCCAACACTTAAACCACTACAATACACTGGCCCTCTTAGAAGGACTACTTAAGGATATTTACCCTTCATAGTAAAAACAAAAATGGCAGCATTGATCAATGCATCTATGTAAATTTGAGCAAGCAGGCAAAGAATAATCAGCACAAATACAGTTCACACAAACTATCTTAATAAAGCCTTGATGCTGAATCAGATATGCATACTGGCCATATTTATCATGAAGAGAAAAATAATATGAGAGCCATCAAAGCATAAAAATACTTTATATGATCATGGCAGCTCCTCAGATAGAGACTTTGTGTGTGCGTGTGCGTGCGTACCTTCAAGTCACCTGTCAATTTGCAGTTGCAGAAACCAGAGCACTGTGCATCTCTCAAGCTGTTTTTTCCACATCATGTGATTCCATACTTGAATGCATTGGAGAGGGACTTCAAGGAGAAACCGAGCATCCAGCTTGCCTTTCTGAACTGGACAGGCATAGAGCCAGCAGGCAGAGTAAAGAAGCAATTGCCATAAGAAAAGGATTGTTGTCTGTAGCAGATCCAGGGGCGGTAAGGATTCCAACCTCTTTTGCTAAAAAGGGAATGATACTGACACAACCCCCACTACCACAAGTATATGCACCTCTTTTTTGAGGGGGGCTCTGCATAAGAAGGTATCAAGTACCTCCTTCTGTGATGTTTTGCCCTGGCTATGCAACAGAAACTAAACATGAACCAGGCACAGCTCCATCCTCTATCTCAAACACTCACTTGTCCTAGGCCTAGGTGTTTTCTGGCTACGATTTCACAACCAAAGGAAACAGAGAAGTCTTTGCCCTTCTATGCCCACAGCATAAGTACACTGGCAGAAATGTATGCTCCACCAGCATCAAATAGAAAGCCAGCGTGGAGGGATTTGAGTGTTGGGCTAGGTCACTCAGTTTGAATCCCCACACTGCCCAGAGTTTGAATCCCCAGTCAGACCTAAAAATCCACTAGGTGACCTTGGGCTCACCATTATTCTTTCAGCCTCAAAGGAAGGCAATAGCAAAACTCTTCTGAATAAATCTTGCCAAGAAAACTTTATGACTTGAGGGCACACAACACAACATGTCCAATAGGTTCTCAACTAGAACTTCAAGGTGCCTTCTGATCTACAAAATATTCAGATATAAGCCTGGCAGTAGAACAGATTGAAAACATGCTGCTGCCTGAGAAGAACAAGTTATTCTCATATGGAAGTCAACTGGACTAGCAGCTGAATTTTAGTTTATTATCTCAAAAGGGATAGAATCTTATCATCACACTTGAGGCAGCAAACTAGTTTAAGGGGCCAAAACAGACTGTATAGCAAATGTTACCCTCTTCTCCAACAAAGGACAACTAGACCATGAAAAACACCCACTACTCGAGGCAGTTGCCTCACTCAACTCAATGGTAAGTCACCTTTTGCCTGCCAAGGCATGTGAGAGGCAGGCAACCAGCAAGATCTTTTACAACTGTGTATACTGGTGGCCCTGGTGGCGCAGTGGTTAAATGCTGGTACTGCAGTCACAACATTGTGAGGTCAATCCTGCAGGCTCCAGGTTGATTCAGCCTTCCATCCTTCCATAGGTCGGTAAAATGAATACTAGCTTGTTGGGGGCAATTAGCTAAACACCTTGTAAACCTCTTAGGGAATGCTTAGCACTGATAAGTGGAAATGTAACTGCTATTGCTACTAATGCAGGGAAAGAAGCCAGCGACTTTGAAAAAAATCTTGTTTGTTTTATTGGGGGGAATTAACTATCACGTGCATACAAGATCCCAGCAGTCTCACAATCACACAGACCTACCTGAAGGAAAAGGGAGGAAAAGTTTGGATAGCAAGAACTTAGGGTGACATGAGTGATATTTATCCAGAAGTGAAGAGACAAGGTAATGTGGCCAAGGGTCCAAGGATACTACAAGATGTCAAGGTCGGAGACCTGAACGACAAGCCAGCCCAGAGAAGGGAGAGGGAGAGATAGCAAAGTCCTGCCGGGAGGAGTCAAAGCAAGCAATTACTCATAGGCAGTCTGTTTACCTAAGCCTGAGCAACAAGTGAAAGCCATAGTCAGAGTCCAAAATCCAGGGATCAGGAGCCGGGTGCTGGAAACAAGGAACAGGCAAGAAGAGGGCTTATAGAAAGTTTGCCACAAGCAAAACAAGGCAGGCAGGCAGTTATATAGCCCAGGCACAGGTGTGGCCAATCACCACTTCTTGAACTTACTCAAAGAAGCCTCCCTTTGCTCAGCTCTCTTGAGTCTCCACCTAGTTTGTGGGCTGATTGACGCAGGCTTCAGGGCATCCTTGGGATCACAGCTGGATCCCTGTTGCCCTAAAGGAGCAGGCAGAGGAACATCCGAGCCTGCTTGATCCATGGCAGCAGGGGGAGCTCTTGAGCTGCAGGACTCATCTCCAGCCAGAGCAATGGGGACCAACAGCTGTTGCTCGTCATCTCCACCCTGAGCAACAGGAACCAACAGCTGCTGCTCATCATCATCAGCTCTGACAGGGGCTTCAGTTATCACACAAGATGGGAATTGAAGTGGCAGAGTCATGCCCAGTATGCCAAAGTACTACAAAGTATCTGGCCCAGAGCCAGGGTTTTAGTACTCTTTTTCTGCCCAGAGGGGGTGGTGTTAATGGCTGTTTGGCAGAGTAGACAATGGGATCCAGAATGAGCTAATGGCTTTAGGATTAGGTAACAATGGATGGATGGGAATCATAATAGCACCTTAATGGTGGGACAAGTGAAAGGATAAAAGGAGAGTTTCGGTGGACAAAGGAAGAGGGTTGAAGACAATCAGTTGTTCCATGGAAGCAGTTTTCAGACACTATTGTTTCTAAACGTTTAGTTGTTGAGGGACATCCACAAGTCCATTATCAATGGAGCTTCCCTGACTATGACCTAGCCATGCCATGAGGTCCCAATCTGACCTACATTTGCAACACACGTGTGCAACCAGTTCCTCTTTGCTAGCAGGCTTTCCAGCCATAGAAGGATATACAGTAGCCCCTCCACATTAGCGAGGACCTGGGGTACAGAACCTTTACAAAAGGGGAAAAAAGTGAATACCCCCCCAGCAATTCCCCTCCCAAACTCCCCCCTCCCATTAGGTTTCCTCTGGCCCCAGCATTCTGGGGGGAGGACATAAAAGACAAGGTAAAGGACTTAGCAGTGCATTCCCTTCAGAGAGGGAGGTGCAGAGTAACTCTAGTTACTTCTGGCAGCCATCTTGAAAAAGAAGGGGTAGGAGCAAAGAGAGTACCTGACCAGTCAGAGGCCATTACACAGCAGAATGTGCAGTCACATGGCAGAAAGGACACTCCTCCAGCAGTGGAGAGGCTATGCTCACCCAAAAGGAAAAAAACATCCGTTTTAAACACAAGCCTTGCAAGCCTGGGTAAGGAATGCAAGGGAATGGGAGGCAGAAAATGGGGGAGGGAGGCAAGCACAGGCCTCATGAATAATCAAATTTGTGAAAGTCAAACTCACAAATGTGGTGGGAGGATTGTAATTTATATTTCCTGTCAATTAATATTTGCCAATTAAAACATATCATGGAGTGGAGTGTACAGCCTGGTAACGTGGGAGCTTCTTACAATTAATATTTTAATATAAAAATTCATTTTAAGAGGATATGTATTCACAAAGTATGCATTTAAATTATATTTAAATGAGGTGTTCCAAACAAGCAGATTAATATAAGATGTAATCAAAGTATGACAGAACATACATAAAATTATAAGAAAACCACAGATAGATTTGACTATCACTAAGCAATCCTAGGACATGATTTGAAGGCAT
This sequence comes from Iguana delicatissima, assembly GCA_948472985.1. Classification (NCBI taxonomy): domain Eukaryota; kingdom Metazoa; phylum Chordata; class Lepidosauria; order Squamata; family Iguanidae; genus Iguana; species Iguana delicatissima. Next base: position 344,854 of record CAOKZL010001337.1, on the reverse strand, counting down.
ATGCTAAACAGGTATGGACCTGGTGACTTTCCCGAATAGAAAGCTGGCTGAAGACCTCATGTGTACCACCTTGACTTTCATAATACATAAAGCAGTGAGATATTAATATATTCATCCATCAGTTCAATGTACTTAAAGATGCTACTTACCCAAAGAGAGGTGATGTAAAAAGAGATTATAAAATCAAACATTAAAATTCAGTACTAATTTGACATAGAAACAGGATAAAACAGTTAGCATGGAAAAGTAGAGAGATTTAATTTCACTGTCCATTTTTTTTTAAAAAATGACAAATACAAAAAATTACTCCAGCATCTCAACACAATTTCTAGTTTGTTATAACTGTTGTAACTGTTTAAGAGAATTTTTAATATTAGCTCAAAGTTTAAATGCTGAAAGTTCTTTAACTATCCAATTAGATGGTGTTATACCTATGGAGATATGAGGGTAAGTTAAACCTTTTATTGTGGGCCAGATTCAGTACGAATCAGCATTCAGTATGAAGGAGCTATATTTGTTGACATAGCTACTTCATGCCTGATATTTTACCAGCACTGGTATAGAAAAATATGCTGGGTGCCCGAAATAAGATGTTCATTTTGTTCTGTAGTTTATCCAGATTTAGATAAAGAAAAAGAAAATAATTTTTATAGAACATGCTTCCCAAGCCTGATGCCCTCCAGATGTGTTGGACTAGAATTATCACATATTGTAGGAGTTGTAGTCCAACATTTCTGCAGGGCACAAGGTTGGGGAGGCTGATTGTAGAACCCACTAGGTATGTTTGGCATAAGAGCTAAGGAACATTGGTTTTCTGCAAGATTCTTATATCTGTTCAGATCTTGATATGCATTACTCAGGCCATTTCCAGCCTACACTGTTATAGTGCTATTATTCCACTTTCAACATCCTATGAAATTCTGGGGTTTGTAGTTTACTGAGTCCAAAGTGCTCTTTCACTGAGAATTTGAAATGCCCCTCCCTAAGCTGCAAACCCCAGGATTTCACAAGATAAGATAAGTGGAATAATAGCACTATAACAGTGTAGTGCAGAAATGGCCTCAAAGGCTAGGTTACTATAGGTTACTATAGGCTAGGTTCCTCTTTCCACCTTTTCCCTTTGTCCTTAGTTTACTTCAGTTGTTGCAAAGTGAGCTCAAAGACCAAAAGTAGTTTGCACTCAACTCAGTAGGAAGAGAGAAGACATATAGAATGATGCTGTTCACAGTAGGTTCAGGGAAAAGCAAATTGACATATCATCTCCTAGCTTGTTTGCTCATAATCATTTATAACTTTTGCTATCTTGACCACATTCTGTTGTTCCTTGGCCACACATGCCCCAGATCTCATCTGTGAAATGTTGGAGGGTATGGGTTACCAGGTCTCAGGGCACTGACTGAAAACTAAGGGAATTGTTGTGATTCTCTGGATCTCTGTCCAGGGAGACAAATCTCAGCATGCAATGTCTGTATGTAAGCAACTTTTAAAACCTGGCAACTGTCTCCATCCATTCACAAATAGTGCCAAGGCTCACTGGCATAGCACAAAAGTGGTTGCATGGTGCTGTGCACTACTGCTGCAACACAAAATCCAGAAGTGAGGGGAGGCAACTGGAAAAAGTGAACATGCGTTCATACTAAGGATGGGCCAACCAAATCCGCGAATCTTTGAATCCTCAGCAAGGATTCAAGATTTGCAAATCTGAATCCCTGTGCTAAAATAGGCAAACTGAATCTTTTGAATCCACCAACCAACTAGCCTGAAAACCTGGGAGACCAGACACACAAGTGGAGATGGTAAGGAGATGAGTTTTTCCCTTTGAGTAATAACGGCCTTTGCTATTTAAGTTGGACATTTAATATTTAAGTTCAGCACTATTTTCTATGTTGAAAATCAATAGCATGCATAAATGCTGGGGTCATTGGGTCTGACGCCTATCAGAAGTAGTGGGGCAGAGGGCGAGGTCACACTGTCTCATCCAGTGATTGCCACATGTAGGCCAGTGTACCTCCTTCCACAAGACCAGTGCCTGCTTGTAAACCTATAGCTATAATAGGATGAGAAGTGAAATATCTGTCATGGTTTCTCATGAACCACATGACAAACTACATGTAGCGGAAAGGAAAAAATGTTTTTTTAAAAATTGGTACCTCAGGGGCGCACCAAAGGCCTGATTGGCTGGAAGATACAGTCTTCCTGAGATTTCAAGGGGAGCTGAAAGATTCCTTTGCATAACTCCCTTGCAAAGCTCTTTCAGACACAGTTCTGGGGTTTGTAGTTTTACAAGGTGTCACAGCCTTCTCTGCTGAAGTGTGCTGGTGCATCATCAAACTACAAACCCCAGGATGCCAGAAGGAGCCAGTTTTGACCTAGATTATTTCTGTATTGAAGTATGTGGCCTTGTTTACACAGGCAGGAAAATGGAGGATTAATCCACATTTTCCTGCCTATGTACAATGGGCCTTTATGTCATTTTCAGTCTGGGGAGATCCTGAAGCAAAACTATGACAATTGTTCTGGCCACATTTCTTCAGAGGGAGGTTTGCCTTTCCCTCGGCTTTTGCTAAGGCTGAGGGAGTGTGTCTTGTCAAAGATTATCCTTCTTTCTCTTGCTTTTTAAAAAAAGGATTCGAAAGATTCGAGATTCATGAGAGTCGTGGATTCCCAGAACCTTCTAGGGATCCAGATCCAGATCCAGAAAATTCTGGATTCATCCCATCCCTAGAATTAAACAATGTATTTGCAATAGATCCCTGAAATGGTTCTTGTGGGTTTTTCGGGCTTTGAGACCGTGTTCTGGTTGTATTTTCTCCTGATGTTTTGCCTGCATCTGTGGCTGGCATCTTCAGAGGAAAGAATCTTCATTCCTCTGAAGATGCCAGCCACAGATGCAGGCGAAACATCAGGAGAAAATACAACCAGAACACGGTCTCAAAGCCCGAAAAACCCACAAGAACCAATGGATTCTGGCTGTGAAAGCCTTCGACTCTACATCGAACGATCCCTGAAATGTTGTATATTTTCTCACACTAATGTTACATGTGACTGGATGTTCCACTGGTTAAATGAAAAGTGGCAATTTTAACTAATTGAGAGATGCAATAAGGCTCTGGTTTCTATGAGCTTAGAAGGTCAAAGTACACATTCTTGGGATTTTGTTTTCAAAGATAGCAAACATGTAGTTGTGTTCCTGTTCCTGAGGGTGTGCCTCTTCCCATACATTCAAGACTAAAATGGCACAAGAAACTCAAGGAACATTCAGAGTTAGAATAATAATGCTGCCTGTTCATTGACTGGCAACAACTCTTCCTGGTTTCAGATATATGAATCCTTCCCTGCTTCACTCAGAAATGAGAGGGATTGAACCTTGGACCTTTTTCATGCAAAGCTGACATATAGCTCTCCCCAAGCATGGGTAATTATAATTTGTATTTTTCATTCGTCACAATAACTACATCAATGTCGCCAACATAGGAAGTATGTCAAGTTTTTATTGAGGAGCAAAATGACTTTGTAGATTTATTTTATTTTCCTTACAGGCCACTGTTTACTTATAATAAGTAAACTTTGTGTTTTATTATTATTATCTCTCCACTCTTTTTCCTTTGAAAACAGTGCTTAGTGTGTCTAACAAACATGAGGGTGAACTGCATGTGTTTTCTCCTCAAAAGAACCTTTAATATTTTTCTAGCATAAAAAGAGCAGGATTTAGCTTGCTGAAGCTCCAAAATATTTTTCCACCCCAGGGCATGTATCTCTTCTTGATCACTTTCACCACTTCCCTTTGCCAGCAATAACCATGCTGCAAAGCCTTCCAGTCACGGGGTGTCACATTTCAGTGCTTACCTATCTTTATTGTCTAGCCTTTCAGCAGTAGGTAATTGGTGGCATGATTGCTACAGCAGGAAAATGACTCCTGCTGTATTAGCCTCCCCCTGCCCTGCTCTCTTTGGTTTTGTTCCTGAATGAGCAGAAGGACACCTGCATCCCCTTTTTTCTTCTATTACTTCCATTTTCACTGTAGAGAAAAGGAACTTAGAGTGTGTCTACAGTACATAGTTACAGCAATCTGATTCTCGTTTAATTGTCATGAGTCTATCCTATGGAATCCTGGGATTTGTAGCTAGAAGAGGGTCTGAGAATTATCTGCTAGAGAGTCTGGCCATTTCTGGACTCCACTGTTATAGTGCTATTACTCCACTTTCCACCATCTGTAGAATTCTGGGGTTTGTAATTAACTGAGGCCAAAGAGCTCTCTGGCTGAGAATTCTAAATGCCGCTCCCTAAACTGCAAAGTCCAGGATTCCATAGGATGTTGAGAGTGGAATAATAGCACTACAACAGTGTAGTCCATAAATGGCCATAATTACAAACCGTTTGTGAAGCAAAACTTCAATCAATTTCTGTTTCCTTTTTTTTCCCAATTACTTCTCTATGTATATAGGTTTTTCCTATATATCTTGTGTTTAATTCAGTATCATCCTTAGTTTAATTTACTGTAAACAGCCATGTTTTCCTCTTTGTGTCTTTCTATTTATGTGAAAAATAAATATATATTTTTAAAAAAGAAAGTGGAATAATAGCACTATAACAGTGTTGTGTGGAAGCAGCCTCTGAAACACACTCCCCTGAATGATAGCACAAGATCAATCTAGCAAAGAATTTCGCTAACGTCTCAGCAAACTACAGATCACAGGGTTCTGTAGGGTGGAGCCATGGTTATTACAATGATATCAAATGGATGTAACTGTGAAATGTAGGCATGGTTTTAGGGCTCTCTTATATGACACAATTACAGCACTGTGATTCTACTTTAACCATTATGGTTCCACCCTATGGAAACCTTGAATTTGCACTTCAGGAAGGGTTACTTAGAAATCTCAGCTTAAGAGTTATATTGCCTCAGTGAACTACAAAGCCTTGGATTCTGCAGGATGCAGTCATGCTAGTTATGGCAGTTATGCCATGTCTGTGTAGTATGAAAAAAACCTTATTTTCTTCTCTGCACATCCATGTTTACTTTGAAGCTACAGACATGAACTTCCCAAGCCATGTGTTCATGGCAAAGTCGTAGGAGCAGCATCATTCATGAAACAGTCACAGTAGGAGTGGCATACCAGTGTACCTAAAATTCCTTCAGAACAGCAATGGCAAACATTACTTTTGTGGACTTTAGAACTATAATGGTGACTAATTGCTTTGCAAACGCAAATTTCAAAGCTCTGGTATAAGAAGGTTTGTGTTTCGTCAAATCTCTGCAGACATAGTGTTTTTCACAAAAGCCATGAAACAAGTTCACAAAACCACTTGATTTTCACCAAGAAGAATCAAGTGACTCAACTGACTTTACAGTCTGTTAAGTCCTGGCAGCTGAATGTAGATTTCAGACAGATTTGATAACTTAACCAATCCATTTACAAGGTAATAAATTGCTATGAGGCAGGGCTCCTAACTCATGCCTGTAGCAAGGTTTTGTCTATTCTAATCACTGCATGACCATAGAAACCCACTGTTACCCTGATTTCTGGGGTCCCATGGGGGACACCTCAATGTGCTCCATGTGATGGGGAATGGAAACTAGCCAGAGCACAGGCAATAGCAATGCAAGAGGCAGGGTAACCTAGCAGGGTCTTTTTATCCAGTTTTTACTGGGTCAGGCCAAGCCAAAAACCAAACAGGAATGTCCAAAAAATGATTTTATTGAATGCAAGTCTCATGCACCAACGCAATCATGCATACACACACCAAAGAGCTATTAAGAAACAAAAGAGAGGAAATTGGATATGGGAGTATTGGAGGGGTATAGCTGGGGTAATACTGCACCTTTTCTTGAAGTTCTGGGTCCGGGAAGGCAGCTGAGAAGTGGGGCTCAGCATGGAGAAGGCTGAGGGGATAACTCAATGGATGGAGCAACAGTCTGCTGGGGTGACTGGGAGCGATCCAAAGAACTATTCAAAAATTGGGACTATTTGTAGGGGAAAAAGTACCTGGAGGACTAATCCTTTCCCGGTGAGAACAATGGGTGTTGGAGCGATAATGAAGCTCCACCATGGTAATTTCCTTTGTGTGATGGGATTGCAAGGTGTTGCCAAAGTCTCAGGATCTTCAGCTGTGTTAGTTTGTGGTGTGACTTCATGTAAATGGTCCTCACCTGATGGAATATTTGCTCAGCTTGGGGCAAACACGCTAATCCCCTAAAGTTGGCGTCTCGGGGCTGAAGACCCTTTGTTTATTGTGGGTTTACACATCTTGCAGTCTCCTGGGGCTACATGACTGGGGATTTTACTGGCCTGACCTGGTTTTTGATCTTTGACCATTGCTGTCTACATGCCCATCTGGGTGACCTCTCAGGCACATTGAATCATATTTTAATATCAAAATTGTAGACCCCGGGATAGGGTTTCTCCATCAAAGTAACACCATTGAGTGACCTTGGGCAAGTTACACTCTCTCAGCTTTAGAGGAAGGCAAAGGCAACCCCCTCTGAATACATCTTGCCAAGAAAACTGCATGATAGGGTCACCACAAGTTGGAATTACCATGTACGTTTATACTCATGTATTAGTCAACCTCAAGTTGAGAGCAGGTTTTGGGGGCAAAATTATGGATTATGATTTGATCCATGGGTAAGTCGGTGTCATTCCACAGAGAGGGGAAAGCACCAGCACTGCTGCAGGGGGCCAGCTGCATCAGTTGCTGCGATTTTCCTGCCCAGGCATTCAAAAAGGCCTTTTACTACTCTACTCAGAAACGGGCTTGTTGTTGTATGTCTTTAAGTCATTTTCAGCTTATGGTGACCCTAAGACAAATCCATAATGGGCTTTTTGGGACTGAGATGTATGATTACACCCAAGATTACCCAGTAGGTTTCCATGGCTGAGCAGGGGATTGAACTCTGGTCTCCAGTGTTGTTGTCTAACACTTAAATCACAACCCCCACTGGCTCTTTACTCAGAGAATGGAATGATTTTTTTTTAAAAAAAAATAAAAGTTAAGGTATAATATTAGCTCTTATCAAAAAAGAAACCATCTCTTTCTCCAAGTAGAGTGATGAAAGGTGAGAGCTTAGTACTCCCTCAGAGAGCCAAAAAACAAACAAACAAACAAACAAACATACTGGCCCCCTTCAACTCTGTAGTGCCCCCTTGAGGGGAAGCACCATTTTCTCACCCAGGCATTCAAAAAGGCCAGAAGTGGCACCACGAGATGGATTAAGCTCTTGCATTTTGCCTCTCTGCTCAAAGAGGGGATTGTTCCTTATTTGCTAAGAGATAAGGTACAATATTTACGTCGATCCGTGGATAAGTTGATCCAGCTTTTTGGGATCAATTTTTTTGGCTGAAACTTTTATCCGTGAGTATATACAACACTTGAAGGCACACAAGAACAAGCGACTGAAGAAAGAAACCTGGAAGATGACAACCCACTGCTATGCATATCTGCTCAAGTGTAACTCCACTGAGCTCAGTGGTACCTACTCGCAGTCACGGATAAAGTTGCAGCCTGAAATGCTTTCCAGCAAACAGAGCACAGTTAAGTCATTGTGCCTGAATGAAACACATAATTTTGTAGGTAAACCAGTTTTCTGTCTCCACACATTCCAAAGATGGATTCCATTTGAGTGACTAAAACAATGGGACTCCTTTGTGTCAGTTTTCTTATATTCCACGTTGAATTATGACAGTGGAAGAGGAGGATATAAATCCTAATCTCCTGTTTATCTTCAAAAAGTTTTCTGATAAAAGAAAGTATGCCAGTTTTCATCATGCAGAGACAATTTATCCTTTCTTTACATTCAGAAGAGAATCTTGGAAAGTACTCCCATTGTTTCTTCTTACTGTAAAACAGAGATCGATTTTACAATATCTTTAGTCCAACAACTATGGACATACGTAGCATGTTTGACACTCAGTACACATCATTTTTAACACCTCCCAATAAAATTATTTTCAGTTGTATTCATGAAACAAATCAAATAATAATAGCCAGAAAAGAAACATAGACAGTAACAATTCTCTTTTATTTGCATATATAATCATGTCAATAAAGTTAAATAAATAAATAATAAATTAAACAAATAAAAAATAAAAGAAATATTACAGTACAAGACAAGTAACGGATTAATACATTTAAGTTACATTTATGTATTATTTGAGAAAAATTATCTAATGCATGTTTGCAATATGATTCCAAGTGACTCTTTCCTTTCTGAACCCACCTTTGATAACTGACATGTATGGTAAAACTCTTTGTTGTAAAATTCTGAACATCACTTTGTTACACAGGAGATTAATCCAATGGTCCAATGGTGAATTCAATCACTGGTGTCCTGTTTCCTGTGGATTAGCATATATTTTGAACATTTCCTATCTGTAGGCCATTATTTTGTTTATACATTTGCTGGCAGATTTTAGTTAGAATGTGAGTGGATTCTATCTCTATAGCTTGAAACAACTCTACTGGTTTACTATCTGTTCCTGGTGATTTATTTTTCTCAAGTGCTTTGACTGCAGCTTCCACTTCATTTTCTGCAATTATGTGTTAATCCTTGAATGAATTTGTCATCCTTTCATATTGTATTATAGTTCTTCAGTTTTCATCATCTTTTTATTTTTCCTTGATCATGTTGTTTGTTCTCCTGTTGGTCATCCCCACTAGCATCTCCACTCTTGGGTTAAATTTCCCTTTGCTTTCTCAGATTTTGCAGATAAGGTTTCTTGTTCTATTTTTTTTTTTTTGGTAGTTATCTTCTATTTGTTTCCATGGATTATTGTAGTGGTTCTCTTTGTCCCTGTGCAGAAGTTGCTGAAGAGATGTGTTCAGGGTTCTGACCCTTTTCCTTTTGCTTCTTGCCTGTCCTTAACTATTAGAAGAATTTCATTTGTCATCCACTGATGTTTCTTATTCCTTCGGGTCTTTTTGCATTCTTCCCAGACAATATCCCTAGCTTCATTCCAGAGTTCTTCTGGTGCTTGGTCAATTAGGCTTTATGGGGCAAATCTATTTGTTCAGAGTCTTTAAATTCCACAGGGGTGTTCTTGAGGTTGCATTTTGGCACAATGATTAATGGCACTGTTCTTCTTTAGCTTTACTTTAATTTTTGATATTAAAGGTTCATGGTCTGTGCCACACTTTGCTTCTGGTCTATTTTTGCAGAGAAAATGGAGCTTCTCCATCTTCTGCTTCCAATTATGTAGTCTATTTGCAATTTTTGCAATTTTGCATTTTATAACCTTAGTTTAACATATGAGTACAACAAGAGTATCCTCTAAAAAATGGGAGTGATGTAACAAGTCGCACCTACCAATCCACCAGGCATCCACAACTTTAGATGGATGTGAAACAAAAAGCTATAGAAATCCCACAGAAACTACCTCCTTGGGCCTATCTGGACATGGATTCTCAGGAAGCTAGCATTTTGGATCATGTTCTAGAATAAAGAGATTTGGCCCTAATTCCTATGATTTTTTTTTTTTCATGACAACTAGTAAATTTGGTAAGCATAGCTGTTTGAAATGTTGGTGTTTGGGGCTATTTTTGAGGACATAGATGTTTTGATGGAATTAGTAATAGAAAGTGATTCCTGAGCAATTTCTGTGACTTGTGGCATCAGTTCCATGAAATGTTTTGCACCTGTTGAATCTGGTGTCCTTGGCTTACTGAAAAATTGGCATCCCTCATCATTTTCTGGATGTTTTGCCTAGAATAGATTGAAAAAAAACATGTAGAATTTTTGTGGCCTTTGGCATCTCTCCCAGCTAGTGTTGTGTGGCTAATGAATTTACTGGGCATGGAACAACTGGGTTCTCTGCCATCTATGAAAGATAATGTCAAATAAAATTTGTTAATCATTAAACTACCACAACACTTCGTCATTTTTTCTTTAACAGACTAACATGATTAAGTTCCTGAAAATTCTTTGTATCCTTTGGTCAAGAGTATGGACACACACATACACACATGCATTCAAAACAAGTAACAATTCAGCGTGGCCCACCTTTTTGTCCATAACACCATTTAACAGGGGTTGATATATCTAAGTAAATGGTTGAAAAGACCATACACTAAAGACAAAGAAATGTGACGTTGTTGTTGTTGTTGTTGTTGTTGTTGTGTGTCTTCAAGTCAATTATGACTTATGGCAACTCTAGGTGACCCTATCATGGGGTTTTCTGGGACTGACCATGTGTGACATGAGCAAGATCACTCAGTGGATTTCCATGGCTGCGTGGGGAATCGAACTCTGGTCTAATACTTAAACCAACTTACAAGAAATCTAAAACCCACAGTAAACCTCCACTTTCTTTAGTAAGCACCTATCAATCTATGCATCTGTCTATCACTTATCTGGTTTTTTTCTCATCTTCTTTCCAGCAAAGGAAAGGAAAGGAAAGGAAAAAGGAAAGGAAAGGAAAGGAAAGGAAAGGAAAGGAAAGGAAAGGAAAGGAAAGAACTGTCTTTTGCACAGACTACAGAGGAAACTTTGGATAACAAAAGCAAGCTTTTTCCCCCTCCCCAACACTAGGGAGTCCTCATTTTATGCAGGTCTATCTCTGTTTCCAGATACCATTCTCCTGCTCCCCCTCCACCTCCTCTCCTCCTCCTCCTCCTCCGACTAATTTATATTTTAGCACGAGCTTTTCTGTGGGTATTGATCCACTTCCTCAGTCATTGCACCTGAGGAAGTGGACCTGCAATCAATCTTAGACTGCTAGGTTCCTGTTTTCTCCCCCTTTCCTCCCAGTTTTTCTTCTGGTTTCATTTTGAAAACGAAGTTGCAGCTACATTTCCCTCACTGTCATCTCCTCTGTGCTTTTCTGCCCTGGGAGGAGGGGTTTCTCCTGACCAGCTGGCATTCTAGACAGCTGATCTCTGCTTCCTTTTTCTGGTGCTTCAGTGGCCCACCAATGTATCCTCTTATTTTGTTCAACCTGAGATTCAGCACCACCTGCGCTCCTCCATTAATAGGTCCCTGCCAACAACTTTCATTTTTTGACATCAAAATCTGTAGAAAGAGAACCTTGAAATGTGGCTTGAAAATATGAATTTTCCAAAAATTAATCATTTTTGTCCTATTCAGACATATAGGAAGTCCCTGCTTTTTGACATTCCATTATCTGATGACTTGCTCTGTGATACTTCCAAATTAAGGACATGTTCTACTGGATGTTCTGCTCTTTCATCAGTTCCTGTCACCCATGGAGGCTCACTTGGGACTGCTGATGCACACACACACACACTGCTTGAAAAGTGACCTGGGGGGGGGAAGGTGCCAAGCCAGCTGAGAACATGTATGTGGTCAGTCCCAGGTGAGCCTCTGTAAGTCCTTCATGCTCCCCACAAAATAGTACATGAGTTCCACTTTTCAACCAATTCCATTTTCTGCCAGTGCTCTGGTCCCAAACATGTCAGATAAGTGAGGGAAGCCTGTAGTGGGAAAACATGATTCCCTATAACACAAATGAGCCTGCCTGATTCTTAGCCCTCCCCTTCATGTGCCCAGGAACATCAAAAGTATTTGCTTTTACTTTAAAAATAAGAAGGGATTCTACCTTGTCTTCAAACCAACCTTAGAAAAAGTGGAAGCATTCAATTTCCTCCTGCAATATGGAAAAGAAGACAAAAGACTGGTGAGCTTGTAAGTCTAAACCAGTAGTGAGAATTGTGCAGTTCTGTGTGTTGCCCTTTGGTGGGCCCAATGTGGTCCTTGGACCACTGATCCCTACCAATCCTCCAAGCTTCTGATGCCCTTTAGCCTCCCCCTTCAAAGTTTTTTGGCTGAAAAAAAAAATAACCCAGTACAGGTTCCTCTTTATAATGCTATTTAGATGGCTCACTTCAAAAATGTAAGAAGAACCCTGAACCCCCACCCCTGCTCTAAGTCACTAGGTGTGATGTAGCCTCACTTCTTGATTACGTTAACTGCTGTCAAGTTGACTTCGACTATGGCAATCCTATGGACGAGATGACTCTAGGTCACTTATCTTTAACTGCCCTGCTCAGGCCTTGCAAATTCAAGGACGTGTCTTCCTTGATTGAGACTATCCATCTGTAATGTGGTCTTCCTCTTTCCTATTGCCTTCTACCTTAATGATATGGTGAAAGTATTACTGCCTCATTTTAGTCATCTTGGCTTCTAGGGAGAGTTCAGGTTTGATTTGCTCTAGGACAGTGGTTCTCAACCTGTGGGTCCCCAGATGTTTGTGGACTTCAGCTCCCAGAAGCCCCAGCCACTATGGTCAATGCTCAGGGCTTCTGGGAGCTGAAGTCCACAAACATCTGGGGACCCACAGGTTGAGAACCACTGCTCTAGGACCCATTTATTTGTCTTTTTAGGAGTCCATGATATCCATAGAACTCTTCTCCAGCACCACATTTCAGATGAGTTGATTTTCTTCCTGTCAGCTTTCTTCACTGTCCAGCTTTTATAACCATACACAGAAACTGGAAATATGATAGCATGGGAATCCTAACTTTAATAATTATATTTTTACACTTCAGGATCTTGTCATTTCTAGTCACCTCAAATGTCAGCCATGGTAGAATGGGTGGCCCTGTGGAGTCTTGGAGGAGCTCTGGAATGAGTGCACCCTTAACAGAAAAACAACAACAACATCTTCCATTATGTGTTAACCAGCTGCAAAAATATGAGTATTTATCAGATTTTAAAATTAATGTTTGTCAAATGTTGAAATTTACATAAATCTTTTAAATTTAAAATTTCAGTTTCTATCAGCTCAGCTGGAGACATTTTGATGCCTGAGGAGAACAATAAAATGGCTTTCATGTACAGAAACCAATCTGACTGGCAGTGGAACATCAGTAATGGGATATCAAACTCCATGACAACTAAAGGCAGCAGAATCAGTTTAGGAAATGCAAGGCAGACCTACTGGCATATGTCCAATATGTCCTCACTGCCTCTCCCTTTCCCACACTACCTAATTACCTAGGCAGCTACCTCACTTTGCCTAATGGCAGGGCTAGTTCTGGTTTCTGTGACTTATGTGTGTTAATTTCTCAGTCAAAGCATTTGATTAATTGCCCTGAGATGCTTGTAGTTTTTTTCCCCTTTCACTCATTCTTGTCAGGAATTTCTCCCTGCCAGGCCACAGCCAGCAAGGGAGGAAAGAGGCCAGAAACACTTGGGGAGTCCAAATATACCAAACACCAGGAAAACACAAGCCAAGCCAGGTCAAGGTCCAGTCCAAAGGTTCGGGAGGCAGAGATCCATTTGGAGGGTTTCAGGGAGCAGGAGACACAAAGGTTGTGAGGTCTTGCTAATAATTTGCTGCAAGCAAGGAGCAGCGATGCTGGCAGACTAATTAGCCTCTGTGAGAAGGTGCTGCTCGTTATTGTTTCCTCAGCCTAGTCCAAGCAGCCTCCCTCTCCGCAACCCGTTTCAGCCTTCTGTGTGATTGAGGGCTGATGGGCACAGCTGGCTGCAACTCCTCTGCATCACTGCTGGTTCCCTCTCCATCATGAGCTGGCTGGGGCAACTCAGGACATTTCTGCAACGCACTTTTTCGCAGAGCTGGGGTGTGGGGATTGCGTGAACAGCTTCTAGCAAGAGGCTCTCACGTCCTGGTTCCTTCAGCTCCGCAGTTGCTGCCTACTTACGCGAAAGCCCTGCCTCTTCCTTCTGCAGTGCAGCCTGGGACTTTCCCAGGCTGTGCTGGGGCAGGAAGCATGAGTGCCGCAGCTCCGGAGCTCCACATGTATGGCAAGTGCACGTGGGGCCCGGATCGATGCGTGATCATGCACCATTTTCAGCTCACAACTGAAAATGAAAAATTGCACGGTCAGCGCCTGCCAGCCCCTGGAGCGTCGTGTGATTGTGAGTGCATCGTGTGGACCGCTCCTCACATTCACATGACACTTGAGGGGCCCTTTCACCTGGCAAATGCCGTGCGAAAAGGGCCTGAGTCGCTGTTTGACCTTCTAGTGTAGGGGATGTTTGCAGGTTGACTTGCTCAGTCACTGGCTCAGCCCCCTGCACAATCAGTTGCTCCTCAATCACAGCATCATCGTCTATCACACTTCTCCCTTGGCCTATTAAAATAATGGGAAGCTCTTCAAATTCTCATATCTGGTTATCAAGGAAAATGTTGTTGTTGTTGTTGTTGTTTTTAAAAGGCCTCAAATCATACACATTCAACTTATTTTTTCTACTTCCATCTGGTCATTGTCAATCGCCCTTTCCATTTCACCCTCCCAACCTGCCATAGGGATGGGAGAAGGATGAGGATTTCGACGATGGTTACACATGATGTTATTTTGGTCCTGTCCTTCTCCTGTCCTCAGGTGGCGCAATCACAGAGTAAATCATTGACAGGTCTTCCCCATCAATGATCCACGATTGCACCACCATCATGGACTTACTGGGTGTTCAGAGGGTCTGGAGGCACAATGGCTATGCTTCTTGCCTCAGCACAGCCTTGGAAAGTACCCAGCTGTGCTGTGGAAGGAAGAAGCAGAGCCATTGCACTACCTTCATTCACAGAGGTAGCTGGTGCAGAGGAGAGTATTTTTCTTGTGCTCTCCTCCCAGCAGAGCCATTGCTGGGATCTCCACTGAAGGAGTCAGAAGAAGGTAGGATATGGAAATGGCCAATGATGGAGAATTAAACGGATTTCTGTTGTGTTGGAAAAATGTAATAAGAAGAATCCTACCTGACAGGAAAAGACTTCTTCTCTGTCTAAAGACTCACCATTTTACTGCACCCATCATCTTCCCCTGGACACTATGTGGTTAGACTAGGAGGGCAGAGAGCAGCCAAGGATGCATCTAGCTATGCTGGCATACTCAAATGACTAATGAAAACACTATCTTTGAGGAGTCCCAGGAGATCCCTGCATTGTTAACAGGGTATAGCCAGACACATCCTTGGCTGCTCTCTGCCCTCCTTTGATTGCTACATGGCTGTGTATGGAAGGTGGAGTGCAACTTAGGATGCACTCAACTATGTCCTGATAGCAGGACACACAATGATGCAGGCATCCTTTGGGACTTCCTGGGGGAAGACCCAGAGGTCCCAGAGAATGCCTGCAGTGTCACACCAAGGGAGAGGGGGAGCCAAGGAGGTAGCCAACACTTATAATGTGGCCAGGTAGCTCTTGGCTACCCTCCTGCCCTCCTAACACACTCAAGTAGTGGCTGGGGAAGGATGGGCAGCAGCCTAGGAATGTCCAGCTATTAGAAAACACCTCACCATCCTCCCAATATGGCTAGCATAGGTACAGCTAGCATGATGTAGTGGCCTGAGTACTGGATTATGACCCTGGAGACCAAAGTTTGATTCTCTGCTCGGCCATGGAAACCCACTGGGTGACTTTGTCACACACTCTAAGTTCCAGAGAACTCCATGATACGTTCACCTTAGGTTGCCATGATTAAAACAAATGACTTGAGGGAACACAACAACAACAACAACAACAACAACAACAACATGGCTGGTGAAAGGAGGGAAGCATTTGAGGATGCTTCCAACTTCATTGTGATAATTGGATGTATGATGATGTCGTCCTCTACAAGCTGAAGAAGACCACCCCCATGATGCCTACATTGTCCAGCTATCTTTGGTCTCCCCTTTCCCCCAGTCATTACATGGACATTGTGAAGGTGGAGACAGGAAAACAGTCAGTATCTGGAGAAAGAGATGTACTCACTACAAGAATGTCTTCAAAAGTTGCACAGTTTCCAAAAATATTGTTACAGTGGGGAGAGAACTGAAAGTATTCATTCTTCCTTTCAGAATGAAATCAGTGATGAGATACTTCCCCAGCAGAGTGAAGGGGCATTATGAAGATGAACAGGTGAAGGCAGGTGCTGGTGTCCGAATGGAGCAGTGACTGAACTGTCACTTCTCACGGTGACAGGCGTGGAATGGAAATTGTGTTTTAGGTAATAAATTTTTTGTACCACCACTGTGCTGGATTAGTTTCCCACATTTTTTTTAAAGAAAACACTTTGTTGTGTTTTAGTAAAGATAAATGTCAATCTGAGTTAACCTGAGAAACAATACAAATGTACCTCAGGTAGATAACCTAGAATCCTGGTAGCTGTCAGTATATGTACATCTTCATTTATCTCTTTCTCCACTCAGCAGCACACCATTCCTCTTTTATTTATGAACCTTGTTGAGCAGCCTTGAACAATCCACAAAAAATTATGCATATACAAATGGTGAGAGCCACTGTGACCTATCTTCATAATGCACCATGAAGTGGGGAAAGCGCTATAAAATGGAATTATGGGCATGGTATACACACACACACACACACACACACACACACAGTGTAACAACATAGAAAACATGGATATAAAGAGAAGATATGTTTATGTTTTTTAATATTTATTTTTTCTTTCCTTTTCTGATTCTGTATATTTTTTAAAAAAATTCACACCTATCTGACAAGTGGGTAGAACATAGGTCATTTCCGCACTAGATTGTTATAGTACACTCTCAACTTCCTACAGAATCCTGGGATTTGCAATTTAGGGAGGAGCCTCAAAGGAGGCCCCTCCCTAAAGCCCAGAATTCCGTAGGATGTTGAAATCGGAATAATAGCACTACAACAATCTGATGTGGAAATGGCAATAATCTTGTCATACTAAGAAACAGCTGTGCCTACCAAATTTATTCAATACAAATGAAAAGGAATTTCATTTCTGGTTGTTTCTGAAAAAAGCTTCCATATTTCTTTGCATTTAGATTAGGAAAAACTTGAGCTTTTAGAAATCTAAAAGCAGAAGAAATAAAATTAACACATTCCCCCTCCCCATAGGCCATTTCTGCAGGGTGGTGCTCTCCCAGCGTGGGGACATGAGAGGAACAATAGCAATAGCAATAGCATTTATTTCTATACCGCCTATCAACTAGTGTTATCTAAGCGGTTTACAATGTATTTTTAGCTAATTGCCCCCAACAAGCTGGGTACTCATTTTACCGACCTGCGAAAGGATGGAAGGCTGAGTCAACCTTGGAGCCTGGCAGGATCGAACTCACAACCTTGTGGTTGCAGTACTGGCATTTAACCACTGCGCCACCAGGGCCATGATGACACTTTTGCATGATATCATTGTGGTCCCACCCTTCTTGTGTCCCCAGCTGGTGTGATTGTGGGGTATATCACTGACAGAAAAACTCAGTCAATGTCCCCCAATCACTTGAGGCTTTCATTGCCACTGGCCATGCAGAAGGGCCAGAAGCACAATTGCATGCTTCCTTCCCCATTGCAGAACGGGAAGAAGGCTGACTGCAGTGCAGAAGGAAGGAGCGTGCCCCTTGGCTCCCTTCCACCGGCAGCTGGCCAGATGCGGTGGAGAGCATTGAGGACACACTCCCATTCCAGGAGAGGCACTGCTGGGATCACAACAGGACGATGCAGGAGAGCATCATTGTGTAGAAATGGCCATAGTCTGAAGCAAAATACAACAATGGTCTGGCTCAGAATAATGCCATATCATACAGTCATCATAAGGAAAGACTTTTAACATTGTCATGGTTGAACACACAGTTTTAAAGGAGTGCTTCCCAAGAATACAGACTCTGATTTAAGTTATGGACATTTTAAAATTAGTGTTTTTTAGGGAAAAAACCCTTTATTTTCAATATACAATATAATTTCTCCATGTTTTTGTTTTCCTCATAAAACAAAGAAATAGTTATGAAATATTTTTAATCTGCTTTATTTTCTCAACCAGTGGAATGGGAAGGCAGGTTCAGAAGAATAAGTAGGACAATGTTCAGGAAGAACATTACTGAAGCATGATGTCTTAAAAGATGTAATATGATTTTATGGGTATTGGTCACACATCCAGAGAAAATATTTTCTCTCAAGAAGACAGAATGTTTCAGCAGAAGTATCAAGCCTGTCACCACCCAATATTAACATTCAAAATACACATAAGAGGTAGTTATTTTATCATCAGTAAGTTGGCACCTTGTCAAAATCTTTGGATCCTTGCAGGTCTTTGAATGTAGTACATATGCAGAAATGGTCAGAGCCTGGTCTACCTTTTTCCCCCGGAGGTTGCACTCTGAATGTAGCTATGTTGAAATTAAGATCATTGAGTGCACAAAGTTTGGGACAATTTTTAAAAAGTTATTTATAGTAATAATTCAAAAGTACAATAACACTATCAAATCAAAAGGGCTTGTTGACATGAAGAGAAGAGGAAGAGGAGGAATGGGTGCGAGAAGGAAAAGGGATGAGAACTCCAGAAAACTATAAATAAAGCAGATATGAAACAGGCTAACCATACAGAATCTCCAATAATTTCACAAGTTCTTGTCATTCACACAGGACCTACTGTCTTCCTTAAGCTGTTGTCGCAAAAACATAAACTTAAAGGACATAGAGACTTCGATTTCTGCATAACTGCCGGAATGTATCTTTTCCTTCTGTCCTTGGAAGTTTCTCAAAACCTGTCCTGGGCCGTTCTGCACTACATGGTTATAGTGCTATTATTGCACTTTCAACATCCTATGGAATCTTGGGGTTTGCAATTTAGGGAGGGGCATTTAGAATTCTCAGTCAGAGAGTTTTTTGGCCTCAATAAACTACAAACCCCAGAATTCCACAGGATGTAGAAAGTACTAATAGCACTATAACAGTGTAGGGAGGAGGGAGGACGCCCTGGTTTGCTCACTTTCAGTGTCCAAAAGGGTGGACTTGTGTAATACAGAAGAGCTGTAATCCTCAATTCAAGCACCAAATTAATATAAACAGAGACTTAAATCAAATTGCTGGTCCAAGCGAGGGTCAACCCATTGAACAGTGGAGAATATATTAGTAATTCAGCTCCTCTTCTTTAATTGTGAATAGCAATTGCATTTAATACAATGACTTCAAATAAGAAAGGAGACACCATTGGACATTCCTATATTATATTGAATAAAAGTGCTTCCTCAGATTCACAATACTGCAGATCACCTAGAGATCTTCATATAGATAAAAATCAATCTTTTGCCTTCCTGGGATGTAAAGAATCCCTCTTGTGTGTTGAGTTACAGAAATAAATAAATGCTTCCGTCTGTACTGAAAATAAAAAGGTATGCACACATGACCTGGAGTTTCAGAACTGCTTCTTTTGCTTCTGCGGTGGATCAAAGGAACATCTAGCTCATCCTCTTGTTTTACATTACATTTCTCCAGATTCTTAGGCCCTTTCCACAGTAGCCTCCCTTCCTGAAATGGGGACAGGAGAGGAGTGGGACCATGACAACACTTCTACATGACATCATCACAGTCCCACTCCTCTCCCATCCCCAGGTGGCACAATCGCAGATGAAATCTGCGATCATGCCACCATGACACACTTACCTGTCCTGCAGAAGGGCAGGAAGTGCAATGGTGGCACTTCCTATCCAGCGCAGCCTTAGAAAATACTTGGCTGTGCTGCAGAAGGAAGAGGCATGTCCATTGCACTCCCTTCCACAGAGAGCCAGTCTGGTGAAGAGGGGAGCGATCCTGTCACACTCCCTTCCTGGCAAAGGCCATTGCCGGAATTGCCACCAGAGGACCATGCAAGAAGGTAGGATATGGAAAGGGCCTCAGTGTTTTTAGTGATGTATGTGGTCTTATGAAAGAGCAAATAGAGGCCATTTCCACACGGGGTAAGTAGAACGGCACGGTGCGACCTCTGACAGAGGTCGTCCGCACCTTGGGAGCGGACTGGGTCGGACTACTTGTCGAAGTTCCACACTTCAGTCTGCTCTGGAGTGACCCAAAGTGGTCACACAGCGTGTTTTTTAAAAACCTGTTTTTACAGGTTTTTCAAAAGCATGGAGCGTGCCATTCCGTGCCACTCAATTCCCGCACTCCGGTGCAGATTTGCAGGCGTGCACCAGTGTGAGCCTGCAGATCTCCAGGGGTGGGCTTTAGGCTGGCGAGCTTCAGCAGTTGGTGGGGAGCCTCCACCAACTGGAAGCCGCCATTTTGGATGCTGGAGCAGTGCGGAGTGATGAGCTTGCACTGCTCTTCATCAGGATGGACCCAAACGGACCCACCGAAAAGCCGGTGAGTAGCGGCAGGGAGCGTTTCCCTCACCGCGTGCGGAAAGGGCCAGAGTTGTAGACTCATGGAAGACCTTCCAATTATGGTTGGAAGGGGACTCAAGAACCTCTAGTCCAACTGTCTGTCAGGAATACTCAGCTAAATCACTCCCTCAAGAGAGCTGTCCGATCTCTGTTTAATGACCTCCAAAGAAAGAGAGTCTAACACACTCTGAGGCTGTCTATGCCGCTGTCAGACATCTCTTAAAGTCAAGATATTCTTTCTAATCCACTATATTAGTGCTAAGAAATAAACCTTTAATAAGTCAGTGAGTCAAAGCATTAGTAAAGTATATATGCCATTGCTATATACTATATCAATTGTGTGATGTGCACACTGTTATACTGCAGTTACGTCTGCCCACATGGAGTGTACTTAAGTTTCATGTGGCAGAGAAGGCAGAGAACATTATTCATTTGTGGGTATACATAAATTAACTTGCTAGATGACGAAGGCCAATTGTCCATAGCTAATTGCATTTTTTACATCTTTTTCTGCTTTGTTACCTTCCCTGTATTTCATCACAAATCGGAAAAAAATCTTTACCTTATTCCTAAATCCCTTATGTGTTCCAGAAGAGCATGATATCCCCAGAAATTACAGATTTCAAGTTGCAGGGTTTGTTCGATTGTTTGTTTATTGGGGGGGGGGTTTAGATTGGTAAATCTATATTCATTGTATCAGTGAAATTTTCACCCATCCCTTGTGTATCTAATTCCGTTTGTATCAGATGAACTAATCAGGCCCATACTATAATTTATGTGAGGGAAGAACAAAACCCCAAAAGTGAGGCAAACAACAAGCAGAGAAGTGCACTGGTAGATAGAGAAGTGCATTGGCAGATAGAGATATGCAGATACATAAAGATGGAGGGCGAGAAGAAAGGTGCACAATATTATTTTATGTGAAATCTGGTTTTTCCTTCACCTTTACAGAGTTGGATGCTTTGTGCTATTTTTAATGCAAAGGCTATCATTTTCCTAAAGCACCTGAACAAACACTGAAGGACAAAGGTATCATTCTGAAGGGCATCACTGTTTGCAGAGAAGTCGCCATGGGATCTTTATTCTGTTGATTCAGTGTCTCTTCAGATCAGATGAATGATAGAAGGTACATCTGTCAGCACCTTTGAAACTTCATCTTTATTCCTCTTTCTCTCTCTCTCATGGCAGAGCAAGTGGGTCTTGTAGTATGTCTGCTCTGACCAGTGAAATGCTCCATTCTGACCTGCAGGAGAATAATAGTACTGCAGGTGCATGGCAACACCTCTTGTTTGCTCCTGCAGGGATTTTCAGCGGGAAAATAATTGGCTTTTGGTTTTGTCATCTGGGTAGCAAAATAGTCATTTGGTGGAATTAAATCAAAATGTTGATTTATTTATCAAAAGTATTTCTATACCACTTTTTGATTTGCACAAATCCTGAAGCACTGTTTTATTACAAATAATACAATAATCTGATAAAAGATAACTTATGTGCAACATAACTTATAAAATTTGGACTAAACCTGGGCCCTTTTCTCACACAGTTTCTTTTGCAAGAGGGCCCCTTGAGCATTGCGTAAATGGGAGCAGCGGTCCGTACGACGCACTCCCATTTACGCGATGCTCATGAGCCTAACGCGAACCGCGCACGCACCTTTTCATTTTTAGCTTCAAGCCGAAAATGGTGCGCGGTTGCGCAAGGCTCCTGGGGCCCATGCGCACTTACCTGTGCTGCGGTATGTCATCCCAGGTGTGCCACTCGCGCTTTCTCCCCCAGCTCAGCCTACAGCTCCCAGGCTGCACTGCGGAAGGAAGGGGCGGGGCGGTCGTGCGACCAGGAAGCCAGCTGTGGGACGAAGGAGCAGCGAAGAGAGCACCTCGTGCAAGAACCTGCTTGCGCGAACGGCAACCCCCACCTCCGTGATAAGGTAATGTGAGGAAAAGGCCCTGGAGTGAATTCACTGCCTGACTAAGGTTGGAGACAGCAGCTGCCTTTGTTTGACAGTCTTCAAAATAGCACACGGTTGGGAGAAAACCAAGGCTAAAATATATGTTTTCACTGAATACCTAAAAAAATGCCAGTGCTGAGGCCTCAAGTACCAAAAGGAGAGGTTGTTTCACAAGGTGGGTGCCATTCTAGAGAAGATCCATCAGCATATTGCTGCTGAATGGAAATCCATAGGCCCTAGCCTGTCCAAGTGGGCCTCCCTTGAGAGTTGACTAAAATATGTTTGCCTACATTTTAAAAATGTATTGATTTTTATGCATTGACATTAAAAAAGTGTATCCATGGTTTTGGGTGAATTTTATTTCTCCAGGATGGATTGTAAGCCTTAATGAGAGAAATGAAATACATTTTAGTTTTTGCAAATATTATTAATAGTAGTACTAACATGGATATATTAGCTTATAGGTATAAACACATTTTAAATATATTTACACACATATGCTTTGGTATATTTTGTATTTGAGTTTTTCTAATACAATGAAGTCTAAGAGGCATATTTTTATAAATTGGCAGCTGAAAGAGACCTTGGTGCAAAAAGAACCAGACAAAAAGAGATAAGAACTCAATACTGGGTGTTTGAGAAGATACTCCCTTCTCTTCTTCTGAACTTCTGAAGGTCAGCCTAACTGTAATAAGTCAAAGCTTGATAAGAAAAACAAGGCAGGAATTTGGCACTATTTAGCAAAATGGGAGGTTAAGATCTGTTTGATGGGCATTTTGGAATTACTAATGAAAATTAAGAGACCACGAGGGGAAAAGCATGATTATGTGTGTGATCATATATATTGTAAATATGGGGAAGGGAGCATGTAACTTCTTAGGCAATTCTGATAGGTTGTGACCTCTAGGGATCCAGGCCAATTAGGTCCCAAGGGGGGGAGCTTGCGTGGGGGATAAAATGTGGGTGATTTCATGGTGGGGTTGTCCTTCTCTCTTGGGAGGCACCCAGTTCTGCAGAGACGAAATAATAAACATCTGATGCTACAGCCGATCCTGTGTTAAATTGTTTTATGGGTCTTATCAGCTATTTCTGACATTAAATATAAAGATTTCTCAGGCAAGTTATGCTCCACTCCATTCCAAGTCTGCAGTATGGATATTTCTGTTCTATATTTCTCTGTAGGCCAAAAAATTGCTTTTTCATTCCTACCATCAGTATGATCCATTGCTTTTTTGGTAGAGCTTCAAATATGTAATCAATTAGCTTACATTATTAATTTGTTAGGTTCTCTCTCCATATGGGTCAACTCTTTAGTTTTCCTGAGTAACATTGACATTAACCCTCTGCTTTCATTAGTTAGATTTGATTTAGTCTGGTAGAATTGATAGGATGGGGTTGCTGATCCTTTCCCAGACTCAATAAAACAGGAAGATAGGAAGGTCTCAGGAAAAAGATTCAGACGGGAGGAAATGCATGGCATGTCATGGGATTTTTGCTAGATGAGATAATCTGCTCATTGTATCATGGCCCACTTTGGGAAAAGGATTGAAACAAAGATAGGCATCTGGCCTCTAGGAGCAAAAGAAAAACAGGAAAGCAATTTAAGAATTATGATTGGGGAGCAGCTGAACAAGAATGGAGTCATGATCTGGAATGGAGAAATGGAATGGAAGGGAGTGATTTGTTTTCATACCAAGAAGTCCACAACCAGCCAAAGCCCTTTCAGAATTTCAGGCCCTTTAGGCCAGAAAGGCTTGTGGTTCCACACATCTTACACCTACTGAATTGTTATGTAGATTGTTGGAGTCTTTTTTTTTTTTTTTTGTGGGAGGAGGAACTGGGTGCATTGTGATTCTCTTCATTTCTTCTCCATTTCTTCTAGCTTCTGTTCTATATTATTTTATAACAGACAATATCCTATTACATATGTTTTAAATACCAACTCAATTAATGGTAATTCAGCCATTTTTATTATTATTATTATTAGCTTTAATAGCAATGGATTAATCTATCAATTTCTAATGTCTAACACTATCAAATTAATTTACAAACATTATATGCCAACCTCTGATAGCTGACCCAAAGAGAAAGACCCCTTCTATGATGGCCCCATTTTTGTGGAATGTCTGTCCATGATAGGAAGGCCTAGAAACCATGTCCTATGATGAACAGCTTAGGGAGCTGGACATGTTTAGCCTGGAGAGGAGAAGGTTAAGATGTGACAGGATAGCTATGTTTAAATTTTTGAAGGGGTCTCATATGGAGGATGGATCAAACCTGTTTCCTGTTGCTCCAGAGACCACGACATGGAACAAAGGCTTCAAATTTCAGGAAAGGAGATTCCATCTAAACATTAGGAAGAGCTCCCTAATGGTAAGAGCACTTCAGCAGTGGAATGCACTGATTCAGAGTGTGGCAGAGTCTCCTTCTTTGGAGGTTTTTAAACAGAGGCTGGACAGCCATCTGTTGGGAATGCTTTGATTGTATATTCCTGCATGGCAGGGGCAGTCACATAGGGATGGGGGTGTGATGGGTTGGTGCATCCCAGCCGCAATTTTTTAGGGATGCCTTGGTTCCTTGCTTGCCCTCCCTTATGTGCCATAGCCCTGCCCCCTTGTGTTGTAGTCCCACCCCATCCATCATAGCCCTGCCTCATCCATCATAGCCACATCCCTAATACACCGTAGCCCCACCCCATTGCACCACAGCTCACACACACATGTAGCCCTGGACGTAGACCTGTCCCCACACACTGTAGCCCTACCCCCGTGCACCATAGCCATGCCCCTGTGTGCCATAACCACACCCCACCTCTCTACTCAGTCCCCCCCACGCACTCCAAGCTCTGCCATTGGGCAGGGGGTTGGACTCAATGGCCATTGTGGTCTCTTCCAACATTATAATTCTATGGTATGTGTGTGGCACCCTGTCTGACTGCATTTAAATGGCTGTTTAAAATCTGTGCATTCCAGTCTGCTTTTGAATGAGGGGATGAGTGTTTTTGTTTCATAGTCTTCAATGTTGCTGTTAATTTAAATGTTTTTATGTTGATGTTTTATTTGTATTTTATACTTCATTGTTTTGTTTAAAAATACTTTGTAAACTGTCTTGAGGAGATTTGCCTTAGAAAGTGTTTTTTTTTAAAGATAGATAGATAGATAGATAGATAGATAGATAGATAGATAGATTTTCAGTCAATACCAAGAAGAAAAGCCATACATAATTACAGTGGTGGAGCTTACAGTGTGTGGAGGGGGGCGGGAGGGGGCTATGGTGTGTGGGGCGTGACCGCAGTGTATGAGGATGTGGCCAAGGCATGCGGGGGCGTGGCCGCAGTACGTGTGGGCATGGCCAGGGCATGTGGAGGCATGGCTACGAGACAGGATGCCCCAAAACATTGCCACCTGGGGCAAAGCACACACCCCTGCCCCCCGTTCCTATGCCACTGCATAATCACAACTGCCTCAGAAGCAAATGCAAGTCAGGCAACTAAAATTCAGTCCAACTAAAATGTCATATACTTTTATATTATAGTATATTAAAAAATCTTCAAAAAAGAAGAGGAAGGAAATATCACAGAAAACAGATTTTCTTGTTAGTTACATGTTTCAGGGAAACCAACAGAAAAGATTAATAGTCTCTGATAGGTCAGACTGGATACTGAGGTGGGCAAAGTGGGCAGCCTGTGATGCCCCCCATGGGTGTTTTTGTGGGCCCAGAGCCTCCAAGAAGCAAATATATCAAAAGATTTCTCCTTTATTTTTTCTCCCCAAATTTCTTCTTTGGATTTCTTCCTGTTGTTAAAGAAATGCCTCTCCTGGGCCAAAAATGGCCACAGAGGAGACTGTAGTAAAAACGTCCTGCATCCCCCCCGCCCCAAGGGTGTTTGGTGGCTTTTTGGGGGAAATCATGATTGTTTTGGAGAGCACACATCCCTCCAAGGTCTCCTGGAAAGCAGCCCCTTAGTCTCTGCTCTGACAGTTGCCCACCCTGGTGTACAATTTAGGCAAAGTGTGTGCAAGCTGTATCCCTATTTACTTAACTAGTTCCTCAGTTAGACAAGTACAAAGAGGAAAACTGAGCAGATTCAAAAAGCTCATGGAAGCAATAAAAAATTTAACATCCCACTTATCTTTTAGGTGCAGCATACCTACAAGATCCATATAATTTGCATGCACTGCTGATAGTGGTCCTTTCAGTTTTGGTATCTAGTTTAAGGATCAGTAGACAATTAACAATTGATAACCAGCTCAAATAGCTCACCTGATCTCTCTCTTTCTCACTCTGAAGCATATTCCCACACTGCTGTTGTCTTGGTTCGCTATCTCAGCTGTCCCGACAATTCCTCTAAAATCGGAAAGAAAGCAGTAGTGCTGCCTGACATGGGAAAGAGTAGCAGAGAAGCAAGTAGACAAAGATACAACACTGTTAAATTTGCTATGATTCTTTCTGCATTGGAATGCCCTAAAGAATACCTTAAATTGCTCACTCTCCTGAGTTACCAAAGTAATGCTGTCTGAAATAGATTTTAATAATTAAAAAGGGAAAAAATGACTAGAAGCACAATGAAACCTTGCAAGAACATAATGTGTAGAAGTAGCATTAAATTTCTGTGTAGGCGTATGAAGATTACACTTGACCAGACATTGGAAACATCACTTTTTTCCCCCCGTTACAACCCTTGAAATGTCCTGGCCAATGTCCATATGGGATTTGTACTCTAAAAAAAGTAACTTTCCCACACTGTGCATTTGACCTCTTGTTTCTCTGGTAGGGGGCCTCTTGTAGGTCTCTCTACAGGAGGGGTGGGAATCATGACATCCTCCCAATGTTGTTGGACAGAAGTGCCAGCCCTCCTTATGATTAGCTATGCTGGATAGGGTTGCTGTGACTTGCAATCCAACAGCATATGGAGGGTTGCATGATTCCCGTCCTG
The DNA here is from genome assembly GCA_948472985.1 of Iguana delicatissima. Classification (NCBI taxonomy): domain Eukaryota; kingdom Metazoa; phylum Chordata; class Lepidosauria; order Squamata; family Iguanidae; genus Iguana; species Iguana delicatissima. The sequence goes on along the minus strand of CAOKZL010001337.1, from coordinate 317,926 downwards.
ATCTATAGTCATCAGCTATCTTTATCTTACCTTATAACAATCATTTCCAGAACATATTGCCCTGAAAATTAGTGTTGTTGCAACAGAGGCCTTTTCCGCACTAGACTGTTATAGCTCGCCCCTCCCCAAACTGCAAACCCCAGGATTCCATAGGATGTTGCAAGTGGAATAATAGCACTATAACAGTTTAGTGCAGAACAGCCAGGGTGTTGCAGCTTGTGATGTTGAAAAGCCTAGCATGGTTTCTCCCAATACAATCAGGCTGGCAAGCATTGCTTATCTCATGTCTGATTTTGCTCACAGCATCCCAGTGATAGCAGACATCCGTCTCTGGATCCTTTCACACTACACAACTATAATGCTAAGATTCTAATTGAATTGTCATAGCTACATAACTTCCATCCACTAAAGAAAACCAGGATCCATGTGGCTTAACAGCATCAGAGTATTTTCAAGGTGATGTTAGAAGTTAGAAGGAAGGGCAGAAAAGTGAGGAGAAGCTTCAGCAGTTTGCTTTTGCCTGATTCCACCAGGAGAAAAAACATACTGTCCTTTCTCCTTGTTGAATTAATTCAGTGCAAACTATTTTTGTACTTTGTACTTCAGTTTGCACAACTGAAGTAAGTGGAAAACAAAGCAGAGAAAGTGGGAGGAGGAGTGATAAACTGAGACATTTTAAATGCAATTCAAAAAGTGGGGCAACAGAGGCTTCCTGGCGCTTGTCTCTGCCAAACTGGGACACTTGGCGGGTACATGGCTAGATCCCATGAAGTCTTGGGATTTATAGTTTGGTGATGCACAAGAGTTCTCTGGAAATTCTAATTCTCCCTTCCTAAGCTGCAAATCCCATGATTCCATAGAAGAGAAACATGGTAGTGGAATCATAGCACTATTACTGTGTAGTTGTGAAGAGCCTTCTGTCAGTGTGCTCAGTGAGACCAAAGGTTTCTGTCTCCCTATTCAGAACTAGCAAGAATTAAGCAAGGGCTTCTCATCCAGTGGAGGAACAAGAAATTGGCCAATGAAGCTCCCTAAGGATTTCACCCCCTTTCCTCAGAATGAGACACTGGGGCAGAGGAGACTGACGAGGGCAAATAGTTCACTGAAGCATAATTTGGATGTGAAGATCTCTTGCTCTGAGGACAGCTCTGAAAAAGACATTGACATTCTTTCCTGTTTAATATTTGCTGGGAGGTTCTTAGAACAAGGGATTGGATGGGTGGCCACTGCTCCAGAGAGTTGCATCAGCTGTTTTCTGTTGGAGCATTTATAGCTTTAAGCAATTCTCATTTTTGTTCTCCAGGTATAAGGATGTAATTTAGGATTTCCTCATGCAGATCTCTTAACAAATTGAATCATATCCAAACCATCCCAAATATAGTTTTCTAGAACAAATGTTACTGTACACACCGGAACAGGAAAGACTGCTCTTCCCTAATATCCCTGCTGTGGTTCTTTTTGCATTTTCTGCTAGTGTACAAAAAGAGCACTACTTTCTCTTGATGACTATGGCCCTTTCCGCACGTGGGAAAGGAACTGCGCAAAGACGGGACTCACTGGATTTCTTCAGCATCCAGGCGAGTCTGTCGGGACGAGGAGCAGTGCGAGTTCATCGCTCCGCACTGCTCCGGCATCCAAAATGGTGGATTCCGGTTGGTGGAGGCTCTCCACCAACCGGAGAAGCTCACCAGCCTAAAGCCCGCACCCGGCAGATCTGCAGGCACGCACTAGTGCGTGCCTGCAAATCTGCACTGGAGCGCGGCGACAGAGCAACGTGGGGTTGCGTGCTCTGTGCTTTTTAAAAACCTGTTAAAAAGGGTTTTCAAAAAAGCACATTGCGCGACCAGTTCTGGTTGCTCTGAACTGGGCTGAGGTGCAGAACTACAAAAAGTAGTCTGCCTCAGTCCACTCCACGGTGCAGAAGACCTCCGTCGGAGGTCGCTCTGCACCGTTTTAATAGCCCGGTGTGGAATGAGCCTATGATTAACAGCTTTTTTCCTTCTTAAACCTGAAAACCATCCAAAGAGCGAGGGCCATTTCCACATTACGGTCCCTGCATGGGAGCAAATTGAAGCTGGTCCGTGACATGTGCTACTGCATGACATCGTCATGGTCCTGCCTCTGTTGTGTTCCCCAGTGGTTGCAATTGCACATTATACTATTACCGACCCCTTTCACACAATGACTGCATTGGCTGAGGCTGTGCAGGAAGTCTGGAAACACTATCAAGGCACTTCCTTCCTCAGTGCAGCACAGAAAGAGGCTGGTTGCACTGTGGAAGGAAGGAGAGTGTCCCTAGCGCTACCATATGCTGGCAGCTGGCCAGGTGAGGAGAGGAGTGTTCGGGACATGCTCCCATCCTGGCAAAGGCACAGCCAGGATCATAATGGGACAATGCAGGATCATGGCATAGTGTGGCGAGGGCCTTCATCTCTTCCTTCCATATGAGAATCAGGAGTGGGAAACAACAGAGATGGCACAAGATGTTGTGTTTCCTGAGACTAAATATAATATGGCCCACTCACCTCTTTCTCATTTCATGTATAAAGAAACAATTGTTTTGACAGCTGAATCTGATTTCAATGGTGGGAATATGGTGGGCTCTCCTTCACTGAGGTTGTTGGAACAAAGACTGGAACAAAGGTTTTTGGAATAAAGACAAAACAAACTGAATAGTTCCCAGCTCATTACTTACTTCCAGGCAGTAAACACAGGGTCATAAATAAAGTCCAACAGGGCTCCAAGGCAAGAGAGTGTCCAAGGTCAGTTGGAGTATTCAGCAAGGTATCTGTCAGGGTAGAAGGTCAAATAAGCTCTGACAACTCCTGGAGGGAAAGGGCAGCAGCTATATAGGTCTGAAGTCTACCGCAGCTATGGCTTAATTGTTGCTGGTTATAAATTCTGAGAGAGTTATACCGGCTTTCTCTTCGCTGTCTGTGCTCTGCAAAGGTGGGTACAGGTATGTGCTTTTCTATGGCTGAGGAGGCAGGACTCTGCTGAAGATGGCACCACTACCTGTTCTGTTTATGGTAATTTAACCTCTTCACGTACAGCAGGTCCTGGCATGCTCCCTGTTTCAACCTCTGGCATGTCCCCTGTTTCAGACTCTGAGTCCCAGTCCATGTTCTGGAGGCAGGGCATGACACCAGTCACCTTTCAAGAATGCTTTCTTTAGTTGTGAATTTTCTGCATTGGCAGGAGTTGGTCAAGTTGGTTGAGATACATCCCAACTTGCTGAGATGTGATAGCACCACAATCTGAAGCATCAGGCAAGTTTACGGAGCCAACAGAGGAAGACTTAAGACATGGGGGGGGGAATAAAATCCCCAAAGCTACTACTACTACTACCCTCTAGCTCAGAGCTTTTCATGTTGGTGACACACTTTTTAGACATGCATCATTTCATGACACAGTAATTTCAGTTTTACTAGCAAACTGGAGGTTAAGCTAACCCTTTATAAGAGATATAGATATATACATAAATTGTAATAACAAAATGTATGGGGACGCAACATATCTCATGAAAACCTTTCATATATTTTTAAAAATATATGATTTATAAATAATAATATACATTTCCAAGATTGTAGGTGACACACCTACACACTTCAGGTGACACGCTAATGTGTTGCGGCACACCGTTTGGAAAGTCCTGCTCTAGCTTCTGATGTCTGAGGTGGTCAGGGTTGGAAGCAGCACGTAGCACCCCCTATAAACACTAGCACCTTCCTAGACCTTAGTATAGACCACATCCAGCCTCAGAGATGCCACCTAGCTGCACCTTTTTCACTGACTATTCAGTCATTTTCCTTTGGTGGATAATAAACATGTGAGGCTGTAGAACAGGTATGGGGAACTCCCAGGGTTTGGTGGGCCGTATTAGCCTCCTTGCAGGAATTCTGAGGCTGCATCCCCAAAACTACACTCCTCACCTCCAAAATGTACCTGAGGCCCTTTTCGCATGGCATTTCCAATGCGAAAGGGCCCCTTGAGCGTCATGCAAATGTGAGGAGTGGTCCATACAACGCACTCACATTTGTGCAACGCTCCAGGGCCTGACACAGACGGTGCACACATTTTTTCATTTTTGGCTTGAAGCCGAAAATGCTGCGTGGTCGCGCATTGCTCCAGGGCCCCGTGTGCACTTACCTTGCGTGCGGAGCCTCAGGAGCCAGGCTGGTTGCGCTTCCTGTCTCAGTGCAGCCTGGGAAGGTCCAAGGCTGCACTGCGAAAGGAAGAGGCGGGGCTCTCATGTGAGCAGGAAGCTCGTGTGGAGCCAGAGAAGCAGGGAAGTGAGAGCCTTTCTCTGGAGGCTGGTCGCATGAGCACTGCACCCCAGCGCCGAAAATGGGTGAGTTGCGGAAAAGACATTAATGTTCCTTGATAAATGACTAAAACAGCCCCACCCACAACCCCTAAGGAGTGCAGGGCAATTTTGAAGAGTTGCCTTCATTTTACTAGCAAGTAAACTAGACATTGACCTAGGGGTTACAGGAACATTACAAGGGAAAAATATATATTTTTACTGGGAGTCCCTGGAGATTTCAAAATGGACTTGTAGGCTGTAGAAGGCTGCACTTTCCTAATCTTAGGTTGCATCAAGGGAAAGAACTGTTCAAGCTTCACTCCTGCTCTGTTGAGGGTGAATTAAGGCAAAAGGGAGCCTTTTGTATCTATGCAGCTCCCTATTTCACAGTAGGAGAGTAATGCTGCCATATTCACTCAAGGTGCTGGTCACCAACTTCAGTGACAGACGGTCACTGGTAAAAGGAGAACAGGATGTCTTGTGAACGTTGACAGTGAAAGCAGCAGTGCACTAGACTGTGTTTATCCTCATTCCCATACAGATTATTCCTGAAAGACAGAGCACTGGAATAGATCCACTGCTCCTGAAATATCATTTCTCCTTTTACCAGGGACTAACTGTCACTGAAGCTGGTCGACCAGCACTGGGCAAATATAGTAGTACTACTATCCCACTCTGAAATGAGGCCTCAGACCTCAATTTCTCTTTGGGGATTCTGTCCCAGCTTCCAAATGGTGCATTGGGTCCTACTGCTTCCTCTCTACTGATGCAAGCTATCTATAGCACGTGCACAGACACGTGCGTGTACACACACACACACACACAGAGGCCATTTCCACACTATACTGTTATAGTGTTATTATTCCACTTTGAACCATCTGTGGAATTCTGGGGTTTGTAGTTTACTGAGGCTAGATCACTCTCTGACTGAGGTTTCTAAATGCCCCTCCCTAAACTGCAAACTCCAGGATTCCACAGGATGCTCGAAGTGGAATAATAGCACTATAACAGTGTAGCACTGAAATGGCCACACACACACACACACACACACACACACACAGTTGGGATGCTCTCTGTATACGATAATGGGATATATAGTTAAGGGGATATTTAGTATGTAGCATGTAGTTGAGGTAGCTGAGAACTGTTAGGTAAACAGTGCCTGGCACGGGAAAGGAATGCACTGATAACAGCCTCCAGATTCTCGGGGACTTCTGATGAGGGAGGGGCCTCAGAGGATCTTAAGATCAAATGCTTTCACTTTCCTTCAGTCTTCACACTAAAGTCATTACATGTACTTCACTCCAAATAAACAATACTTTTATATGGATTCTCTTCCTGACACACCCAGTATCTAATTTTCTCAGAGCTTCCTCTAAATCAGTGCTTCTCAAGCTATCTGAGGCTAGGGAAGGGCAGGTGTTTTTTTTTTCCTATGGCACCAGAGACCAGCACCATATTTGTGCCTATTGTCTACTATTGTTTCTTTCTTTCCTGGAAATTTGCCATTGACTGACTACCAATAGCTCAAAGACTGTCATTGCACAGACCATCACTCTGATGAGCACAGCTCTAAGACATAGCTTGATTATATTGCTGTTCTTGTTGTTGTTGTTAGGTGTATGGGCGATAAATTGCAGCATGGCCCAATCGGTTTAGCAAGATATTCTAGGAACTATAGTCCCCCACCCAAAAGTGATGTGAGGCAAACTGATAGCTTTCAGACAACTCTGAAAAGATTATCACAAAGCATGGATAGTACAAAAGGTGTAACATTATCCTTCTCCTTCAGGAGAGGCCAGAGAGAGAGATAATGCTCCTCCAAAACTGTGTAGAGACAGGCTATGATCAAAAGTCATATTCTTCCTTTGATGGAGACCTTTTAATTATGACGTGGTGGTATGGTCACAAGGTCCATTCATCTTCCAACTTTCTCCTCCCTGCCTGGCATTCCATTTCATCATTTGATCATCATCATTTGATGATGAAATGATGAAATCATTTCAAATGATTGCTCTTTTAGGACTTTCTTACTGAAAGCAACTGTGTATTGAGAGATTTCCAAAGGAGGATCTTCTTCTGACCTCCCGGGATGAACAGAACGGCTGCAGGGAGACCTTGAGAGGACTGACCTAGAATCTGCTGCAGTGCTGCTGCTGCTGAACTTCGTGCTGCTCAAGCGGTTCCAAATTAGGGCACGTCTGCTGTGGCAGCAGTTCTTACTTGCATACATGACTGAACATCTAAAAAACGGTTGTGTTTTTATGTGAGCCAAGGGGACAGTGTCAGATTTGAGTCAGAGAAAGAGGAAGGGAAGGAAAGGATAGCAACGGGGAATGTCCTAGGGCTAATAGATATGTTCATGTTTATCACATGGTGTCTGTCCATGGCTGCTTCTAGGCTATGGAAATCCTTTCCAAGGGAGGCTAGAGTAGTCCTCTTTCTCTTTACCTTCAACCCCAAAAAAGGATGCTTCCATTCATTTTTGCAGCTGATTAACTGCTGAAGTCAGCTTTAACAGAGGTGGTGCTGCACTTTTTTCACTGAAATGCTTTAAAATGGCTTTTTAAAGGCCCAAAGAGTTCTAGTACAGACCCACAGAGATCAGGTATGCAACCCATGGCCACTTGCTGTGCTGTGTAAAATTTGTCAATTACTTCAAGAAAAAAATTGCCCACATTCACTTAGAGCTTCACACCTCACTTGTTACAGAGCTGTAGGAGATGTTCAGTGCGCCATCCAGTTAGTGTTCATGGGAATAAGTTTCAGTTAGTGAGGCCTGGTGATGCAGACAAAATCTTTGAAGCAGTTCGGCCCACCACGTGTAAGCTTCTCCATTGCCCTTCTTGCCTGATAAAATCTAACAGGGGGGGACTGGCCAAGTAGTTCCAGTGGGTGTTAAATGCCTTGTTATCTTGTGCCATCAAGATCTCATCCAGACTTACCAGTGATGGTGGTGGGAATGAAAGAAAGGGGAGGTGCCTGCTGGCTTTACGGAGACAGTGGTGCACCCTCTCCTGAAGAGGATCTCCCTGGACCCAGAGGTACATGAGAACTATCACCCAATTGCAAATATCCCATTTTTGGAGAAGGCACTTAACTATGTGGTGGCTGGGCAACTTCAGGCATTATTGGAGGCATTTCAGCCTGATTTCAGGCCAGGGTATGGCACTGAAACAGCCATAGTTGCTATAATTGGTGACTACTCATAGAATCATAGAATCATAGACTCACAGAATCATAGAGTTGGAAGAGACCCCAGGGGCCATCGAGTCCAACCCCCTGCTATGCAGGAACACCCATCAAAGCATTCCCAACAGATGGCCATCCAGCCTCTGCTTAAAAACCTCCAAAGAAGGAGACTCTACCACACTCCAAGGCAGCACATTCCACTGCCGGACAGTTCTGACCATCAGGAAGTTCTTCCTGAGGTTCAAGTGGAATCTCCTTTCCTGCAGCTTGAATCCAGTGCTCCTTGTCCTGGTCTCTGGAGTAGCAGAGAACAAGCCCACTCCCTCCTCAACATGACATCCCTTCAAAAATTTAACATGGCTATCATGTTCCCTCTTAACCTTCTCTTCTGCAGACTAAACATACCCAGCTCCCTAAGGTGTTCTTCAGAGGGCATGCCTTCCAGACCCTTCACCATTTTGGTCACCCTCCTCTGGACACGTTCCAGCTTGTCGATATCCTTCTTGAATTGAGGTGCCCAGAACTGGACACAGTATTCCAAATGAGGCCTAACCAATGCAGAATAAAGTGGTATCATTACCTCCCTTGATCTAGACACCATACTCCTATTGATACAACCAAGAATTGCATTGGCTTTCTTGGCTACCGCATCACACTGCTGACTCATGTTCAGCTTGTGATCTACCAAGACTCCTAGATCCATTTCATGCTTATTGGTATCCAGCCATGCATCCCCCATCCTATATTTGTGCAACCCATTTTTTCCGCCTAAGTGTAGGACCTTACATTTCTCTCTGTTGAAATTCATTTTCTTAGGTTTGGTTGATCTCTCCAATCTGTTAAGGTCATTTTGAATTTTGATCCTGTCCTCTGGTGTATTAGCAACCCCTCCCAATTTGGTATCATCTGCAAATTTGATCAGCATGCCCTCTGCTCCTTCATCCAAATCACTGATGAAGCTATTGAATAGCACTGGGCCCAGGACAGAACCCTGTGGCACCCCATTAGTCATTCTGTCCAGGACGAAAAGCAGCCATTGGTGATCACCCTTTGGGTTCGGTTGGTCAACCAATTACCAATCCACCTAACAGTAGCCCTGTCCAGCCCTCATTTTACTAGTTTCTTTGCAAGAATGTCATGGGGAACTTTGCCAAAGGCCTTACTGAGGTCAAGATATGCTACGTCTACAGCATTCCCTTCATCTATCAAGCTTGTAACCCTATCATAAAAAAAGATAAGATTAATCTAGCATGACTTATTTCTGAGAAATCCATGTTGGCTTTTAGTGATTACAGCATTGCTTTCTAAGTAATTACAAACTCCGGGGGAAAGACCAGAGGAGTGCCACCCTGTTGAATTTCCTGGACCTGTCACTAACTTTTGATACCATTGATCATGGTATCTTACTGAACCAGTTCTGTGGGATGGGATGAGGAGGTTCCATTACTATCTAGAGGGCCAGTTCCAGAGAACACCATTTGAAAATTCCTGTTTAGCCACATAGCTATTAAGCTGGGAGCCACCGGGTTCAGTCTTATCCCCCGTGGTGTTCAATATCCACATGAGGCTACAGGAGGAGGTCATAAGGGGGTTTGGAATGGGGTGCCATCAGTATGCTGATGACACTCAGTTCTATTTCTCCTTGTCATTGGAACCAACTGGGCCTATGCAGGTGCTAGACCAGTGCTGGGATGCTATAATGGGGCTGGATGAGGGCCAATAAACTGAGGGCCCACCTTTGTGTTTCACCAGTGAGATCAAGACACTGTACTGGGACATGGGAAAGACACTTCTTAGCCACGGCACCTCAATTGTGGAACACCCTCCACCTGGAGGCCCAGCTGTTACCAATACTGATGTCATTTAGGTGGCAAGTTAAAACTTGGCTGTTGTCTTTGGGTCTCATTAACTTATCCCTAATACAGTGTACATATTTTTAAATTTGTTTTAACACATTAATATGTTTTTATATTACTGTTTTAAACTGTGTAACCTGTTTATTGCTGTGTAACCTGTTTACTGAGATCTTTGATATAATGAGAGATGTAAATAATTTAATAAACTAAATAAATAAATAGATGTTTTTTCAATTGTGTTTTAACATTTTTTTTAAAACTATTGTAATGTTATCTGTTTTTATTGTTTGTATCTTCTAAAAATCTTGTCGTGGTCTGACTTGAGTCCCCTGTTTGGGAGAAAGGTATGATAAAAAATAATAAAGGAATAAGTAAAATATTATACCTATCAAATGAGGTCTATAATATAAAATAATAATAAAAGTGTATCCATCTGTTTCTGTCATATGCCCAAATATCAAAAGCTGGATCCCTGAAACTTTGCATGTATCCTAAAGGGACCATGACAATGTGAATCACAAAATTTATTTTGCTTAAAAAAGTACTGAGTAGTTTTAATGAATTGAAATAATCTGCAGCCTGCAGTATCACAGTGATTCACCTAGTGTCACTGAGGCCATTTCCACCCTATACTGTTCTAGTGCTAGTCCTGTGGAATTCTGGGGTTTGTAGTTTACTGATGCCAAAGAGCTCTCTGGTTGAGAATTCTAAAGGCCCCTCCCTAAACTGCAAACCCAAAGATTCCATAGGATGTTGAAAGTAAAATAATAGCACTATAACAGTATAGTGAGGAAATAGCCTGAGTTACTAGGCCACTAGGTGGCAACCACCAGACTCCTGGGGACATACTTGGTTTACTCAAATGTAAAGGTTCAATTCAAGTTAAGAAATCTTAGTAAGAAAGAAACCTTTGCTTGGTCCAAATAAATAAATAAATAAATAAATAAATAAATTTTTACTCTTAGGCCCTTTCTGCATCTTACCTTTTCGCGGAGGTGGGGGGGCAGTGTTCACGCGAGCAGCCTCTTGCACAAGGCGCTCACATCCCTTCTGCTTCTTCGCCTCAGCTGGCTTGCCGGTTGTGTGAACGACCCGCCCCCGCCCCACCCCTTCCTTCCGCAGTGCAGCCTGGGATCTGTAGGCTGCGCTGGGGCAGGAAGCGCGACCGGCCCAGCTCTTGAGGCTCCGCAGGGCAGGTAACTTTGCACGGCGCCTTGGAGCGACGTGCGACCGTGCAGCATTTTCGGCTTTAAGCCGAAAAAAAAAAATTCATGCGCGGTCCACGTCAGGCCCTTGAGTGCGTCATGCAGACTGCTCCTCCCATTTACGCAATGCTCAAGGGGCCCTCTCACTTTAGAAACGGCGTGCAAAAAGGGCATTAGAATACCATAGGTCTTATTGTTGCATAAGCTAGCCTGTGTGATGCTGACTTCACTATATGTATTGTTGTTTTGTTGTGTGCCTTCAAGTAATTTTTGACTTATGGCAACCCTAAGGTGAATATATCACACAGATTTCTTGGAAGAATTTGTTCAGAGGTGGGTTTTCCTTTGCTTCCCTCTGAGGTTGAGAAAGTGTGACTTGCCTAAGGCCACCCAGTGGGTTTCTATGGCTCAGCAGGGATTCAAACCCTGGTCTCTAGAGTAGTAGTCCAAAACCCAAACCACTTTGCAACGCTAGCTTGTACTATATGTACCTACCAGGCAGCAACATTTATTATTTTCCCTGTTTAGATATATATTTATATCTACAAACACGGGAAATGATAATTTTTCTTGCCTAGTATATGTTCCTGGCTTTTCTTTGACTGGGTGAAAGTTATTTCATATCTGTGAGTGCCTAGCTGGATGTGGGGACCCAAACTACAGCAACTCAGAGAGAAACTCCTCATCAGAACGAGGAGAATTAGAGCTTAAAACGCTGAAGGAACACTTAGGCCCTTTCATACCACATATCTATAGGACTATAGCTTCCACTTTATTCTATCTATCTATCTATCTATCTATCTATCTATCTATCTATCTATCTATCTATCTATCTAATTTATATTCCACTTTTTCCCACATAGGAGGCAAATAACTTTGTTGCTGTTGTGTGTTAGTAAGAAGACCTTTGCCTGCTGCCAAAAGAAGGGCAAAGTGGAGGCCAGCCATAACCTGGGAACAAACACCAAGGCCATTTTTGCACACCACCTCCAATGCAAGATGGCCATAGGTTCATGACGATGGTTCTGCATGATGTTGTTGCGATACCATGGCCATTCCATGGCCATCCTATCACAATTGCAGATTAACTCATGTTCGGGTTTCTCCTGAACATGACCCATGATTGAGGAGTCCTCTCACATCCCTCTCTCACTTACCTGTTGTGCGGAAGATCAGGAAGTGCAATGGCTGCACTTCCTCCCCCAGCGCAGCCTGGAAAACTGCTAGACTATGCTGCAGAAGGGAGGAGCTGAGCCATCGCACTTCCTCCCATCCAGCAGGCAGCTGATGTGGAGGGAGAGTGCAGCAGATGCAATTCCCTCCCAGGAGAGGCTTTCCCAAGATTGCCATGCGATGGCTCCAGGAAAAAAGGTAACGTGCAAAAAGGGCCCAAGATATCATCCAGGCATACCAGTGATGGTGGTGGGACTGAAAGAAAGCCCTCCTTGGTGATTTTAACACTTGGGTAGGCTGGGTGTAGCATTCTAATAGCCATGATTATATCCTATGGAATCCTGGGGCTTGTAGCTTTTGGACGGCATTTAGAATTCTCAGCCAGAGAGCTCTACTACCTCACCAAACTACAAACCCCAAACTTCTACAGGAGGTAGTAATGACAGTTAAAGTGGAATGATAATGATATAATTGTGCAATATGAAAGGTAGAGGGATAGATAAGTGAGAGAAAGATTGGGAGACAAGAGAAAAAAAAGAAAAGAAAAACAGTGGAGTGGCAAACACAAAGTTTTTAAAAAAACTCAAGCAATGCTAGTACAGTGAAATGCATCTGAGGGTAGAGGGAGACAAAAAGAATGGCTTGAGAGAAAATGTTGGGATGGGGCAGAAAAGACGGAACATTGGGTTGAAGAGCCGGGACACTGCTGAGTTTTTAACCTGGATGAAGATTAGAGGCTTCAGTAGTTAATAAAAAAGGTTTGACTGTAACTACTAGAGCTTTTATAAAGGTGAGTCCAGCTGGTCCAGTGAAAAGGTTCTCTTACAATTGAGCCTGAAAAAGTTACTTGGACTATAACTCACAGAATCCCTTAGTGATCCTGCCCAGTAGTACTGCTGACTGAATGGTTCTGCCAGTTGTAATTCACAACAGTAACATTTCCAAGGTCTGCTAATGACAATATTGTTCCATGATATAGATCTTTTGAATGAGGTTTGAATGCTCATATTCACCGTTGATATGTTTACCTACTCATTCACTTGGAAACGGTATTAATAACAGACCTGGTGGCAGCCAGAGGCAAATAAAACTGTTCATGCACAAGATCTGTTTGCATAAAGAGCAAGAAAGAAATGGGTGCCCTTCAGGTACACAATGCTACTGCCCTCCTTTTATGGAAAGGAAAAAAATGTGTCTATGTTGCGACACAGTGAAGTGGCAGGAGTTGTTTAGGAAACGTCCCCAGACTCAGCAGCCTCATTCAGCAGTAGTGTAGAAAGAACACCCACCTAACAAATGTATTGAAACCTCTGAGGAATGTAAATATGCCTTTTTCTCCCACTCTGTGAAGCCTAAAATACCAAAGGACATGCAAGGCTTGCCCTCCCAACCAGGCAGAGTAAGCCAGCTGCTTTGGGTAACAGATTCTGGATGTCATGAAGGGGCAAGAAAGTTGTTACTTATTTAATTTGTAATTGTTGGATTTTAATTGCTAGAAGAGAGAGGTTTGTTGTGGGATTTTTCTGCCTCATGTGCCCGAATGACAGGGCTGTCCTTGGGTAATATGCAATTTCACTTGAGCAACTGGGGGTGTGGGGTAAGAAGCATTATTTGTTGTTCCACGGCTTGGGCTGGCCCTGAAGTGGAGAATGAGAGACAGCCAGAGAGTTGTACTTAAGCCTTTCCATGTGTTGTTAACTTAATAAACTTTTGCTTTGTCTAGCAATGTCCCTTTGGTTATCATTAGAACAAGGCTGAAATGCTGTAGTAAGACTCTTTGGGAGTGGCCATTACAGCTCTTTAGCTTTTCAGTGGCTTTTCTCCTGATTATCTAGTGAGCTGGTTTGCTGAAAAGTTTCAGACCATCTTCTACCACAAATCTATTTTTACCTAACACCCTTTCAGTTCTGCCCTAAAAACATTCTGCCCTGTGTGTTCTCTTGCTGTGTTGCTAAAAATGGTGCTCAGTGAGGCAGCTGCCAATATGACTAAAAAAATGAAAGTAAAAACATTAAAATAATCCCTAGAAACAAATTAAAATAATCCCTAGAAACAAATTATAAAACCATTACAATCAATAATAAACAAGCAAAAGCGTGCTCATTGACGTGGATACTGCTCAATTGGCCACTTCCTTCTAAGATGATCATGCTTCTCAATATTGATCCAGGAGCCAATGTGATATTGTTAGTGGTTTGAATATTGGACTATGGCCATTTCTGCACTACACTGTTATAGTGCTATTATTCCACTTTCAACATCCTGTGGAATTCTGGAGTTTGTAGTTTACTGAGACCAAATGGCTCTCTGGCTGAGAATTCTAAATGTGCCTCCCTCCACTGCAAACCCTAGGATTCCATAGGAGCTTGAAAGTGGAATAAGAACACTTTAACAGTGTAGTGCAGAAATGGCCTGTGACTCTGGAGAACAGGGTTTTAATCCTTTCTTGGCCATGGATGCCCACTGTGTGACCTTGGGCAATTAATATGCCTTCAGCCTCAGAGGAAGGCAAAAGCAAATTCCCTCTGAACAGATCTTGCCAAGAAAACCCCATCTTAGGATCACCATAAGTGATCACCATAAGCCAAAAATGACTTGAAGGCATAGAAGAAGGAGAAGGAGAAGTAGCATAATCATCTTTATACAACAACAACAACAACAACAACAACAAGAAGCTTCAACCCACCAGCTTGACACAAGAAGTCATCAGACCTTTACTTTTAATGAGTTTACCTGAGCTATTAGTCTATTAACTTTTTAAATGCATGGTTTCATTCTTTTCAAGAAATTACCTTCTGTTTAAGAAGCAGTGTATTTAATCTCCCACCCCTCCTTTATGGTCCCAAGTTTTGGGATGCCCTGTGTTCAACATTTGAAAAAATCCCTTGAAGGCTCATGGTTGCAAGATACGCCTTCAGTTACAAACAGTTTCTTGCTTGTAGTTCTCATTGTTTGGGCGACTGATATAGCAACTGCTGATAGATCTATGAAGTTTTGGTTCATGAATTGATCAGGGGAAGGCAAATTATCATAAAGGTGTTATGCCTTTATGATAAGGCACACATATGATATATCATACCAAAGCCTACAACTAATGTATGGACCTACAACTAATGTATGGACCTATATGTCAATATGGGTATCCTATCAGAAAGCCTGAAGTGATTTTATAGAGGTTATATCCCCTCAGGTTTCCATGGCGACATAGCTCAATACCAAACACATGGAACCAAAACCCAGAGAGTGGGTAGGAATGATGGTGTTCACTCTGCTGTGCTGGAGGATATAGAACTCATAGACTACATGATATGAGGGCATTGCCCCCATGTTCTAAGAAGCTCATTGGAAAAAACAAAACAAAACAGCCAATGACATCTGGACTTGGGGACCCTGTTTGTATTTTGTATAAAAGTGCTGCTTCTGAATAAATTGGCACATGCTTGTTAATCAGAGGCATAGAATGTTTGTGTTCATATGGGTAGGATACCTATCATACTAATTTAAGCTGATATAAAAGCAACCTGTGTCACTAAAGTCACTTGGGATTCACAAAGCGACTAAATACTTCAGCGTGCAATTACATTACAAATAGATGGAACACTCAACACAAAAGTAAAAACAGCATTCTCCTCATAAGTTAGTAGGAATCTTTCTCAAATAAATTTTTATAATAGAGAACTGGTCAGCCTGAGTTGGAGGATGAAATTTTCTGGACCATGTCATAACTGATTGCAATATATATATATATAGCCTAACGTAACAATAATAGCTTTACTCTAGAAGTGTACTCTCTCTGCAGCCTACGTTCTTCACCTTCCATGCTCCATTTCTTTAGTGCCCTTGTCAAAAGCTGATGTGATGCTGGGCCTCTGGCCAATATCATGTGCTCTGCACATTTCTGCCTGCATTTTCCATCTAAAGCTCAGTGATTTATAGTCAGTTAGAAAGCACCTCGCTGAAATCTGATTAGCACTTTGCATTTGTTTTGAAGCAGGCCTTGCAAATCTCATTATCCTCAAATTTTTCATGAAAGGTGAAGTATAGGCAATCTTTTCAGAAGAGCACGGCCACTTTGTCCTAACTGTGGCCATTTCCGGACTAGACTTTTTTTTTATAATCATTTTATTCAAATTCAAATATAAAACAAACAATTGTAACTGTAAGTTTACATGAATTATTTTTGATCTTCCACACTGATCTAGATTTCATTTTCAATATCTCTTAACATGCTTATATTATTGTACCACATTTTACTCCTAATATTACATGTTGGTTCTTGCATTTCCGTCTCCACATTCCAGCTTCATGATATATATCCAGTAGTCCCCTCATTAATTATCTTATACCATGAACTACTCATTTCCATCTGACAGTACCCAGCTATTACCCATTACAGTTTGCCATTCTTTTTGAATCTCATCGTCTGATTTACCTTTTAATCTCTGAGAGACCATATCAGCATTTCTATTTTCAATAAGTGTTCCCCACCATTGTTCTATTGTGGGTATTTGCTGAGTTTTCTACAACTTTGCATACTCAATACGAGCTGTTATCAAGTACAGTATTATTCTCCAGTACTTCTTTATACTAGTACCTTCTAGTGACATCTGTCATATTTAACAAGTACAGTTCTGGTATCTTAGCAAACTGAACTTTCATTAATGCACAAATTTTGTTATGTATTTCACTCCAATATTTCTTAGCCATAGGACATGTCCACCACATATGATATATCATACCAACCGCACTAGAATTTTATAGCGCTATGATTCCACTTGAAACATTCTATGGAATCCTGGGGTTTGCAGTTTCGGGAGGGGCCAGTGCTATAAAAATCTAGTGTGGAAATTGCTTGTGTTTAGTTTAACTAGATCTACTGTGTTTTCCTTCAGAGCTGTGTTGGGCAAGGCTAGTGGAGGGTGAAGGGATTAATGTAAATTCAAGTAGAAAACTATCAGTGCAGAACACTGATTGGCTAGTTCTTGTGATGTCATCAAGATTCTCTCCAATGTCCTCTTTAAAGCTTTTTGTTTTTTTAAGTCAATGGAAACACAATCTCACAAATTTTCATACAATGCTTCTAAATATATAGTTTATTGTGTTTTGTAACTTGTACAGACTCAGTATAAGCAATAACACTGTAGAATAAGAAGTAAAATTGTAAGAATAAAGAGTATGCATTAAATCATACAGTCAATAATTACATAAGAAAAACAATATCTTAAAATGAGATTGTAAGAGCTAACTGATTAACTTTACAGAAAGAGAAGGATCAGAGTCCTGTTGGTGTACTAAGGTTGCAACTGCAATTCACTGGCATGAGAAGGCAAACTAATCTGCAGGCTCTGAGCAGCCTATTAGCCCAGTGTGTTATCACCTCCTGCAGCATTCATTGCTTTTTTCATCCTGCTGCTGCCACCTATGCCAGGCCCTTTTTGCACACCAGTCCTTTTGTGAAATGGCCTTGGGACCATAGTGCAATTGCAAGGACCGTTCCACGTGATGTCCTCGTAATCGCGCAATGCTCCCAAGGCCATTAGGGGGCGATTGCGCATTATATCATTTTCGGCTCGTTGCAGAAAATGAGATGTGATCGCATGTCGCTCCTGTGCCCCACACACACTTACCTTGCATGAGGAGGCTCCGAATGCATGGCCATCACGCTTCCTCCCCCAGCGCTGCCTGGGAAAGTACCTGGCTGCGCTGTGGAAGGAAGGGGCAGAGTGCTCATGATTCCTTCTGGCCAGCATGGAGCTCATGCAGAGGGGAAGCAGAGGGGACTCGAGTGCCTCCCGGATGAGGCTTTTCACGTGATCAGTAGAAATAATAATGGCAGTTGTATCAAGTATCCCAATAGAATGTCTTTTGCTGGGGTATTTTGAACAACAGGCCAAATTACTAAAAGTGGGGAGAGAAACTGTTTTTCTGTTTGTTTTGCATCATCATCATCATCATCACCACCACCACCATCATCTTTATAACCTCTGGAACTTTATTATTCTTAGCACTGTAGTGACAGAACAGCGCCGTTGGGTCTAATGGCTCAATCCTATTGTTCATCCTAAGTAGAGTAAAACCAAGAGGAAGTAAAGTATAATGGTTTAAGTGTTGGACTAGGACTTTGGGAAACAAGGTTTCAATCCCTGTTCAGCCTTGGAAACTCCCTGAGTGACTTTGGGCAAGTCACATTCTCTCAGCCACAGAGGAAGGCAGTGGCAAACATCCTTTGAATAAATCTTGCCAAGAAAATCCTAAGACAGGATTGCCACTAGTCAGAGTTGAAGGCACATAGGAACAACAAGGGAAGACCCACTGAATCAATGGATCATCCATAAGAATTGACTTATTAAGTTACCATTTATCCAGCGCTCTGAAACCATGAAATGTTAGTGTCAGGTGGAAAAGGAAAAAAATAAAATAAAACTAGAAAGTTGGAGAAGGTATAGAACGGTCTCATGGAAGAAGGCTAGTCAGGTTGAAACAGTGAAGGGGAGAACTCCTTTTAGGAGGCAAGGATACAGTGAAAAATTTGGGTGCATTCTCAATTTGTCACTCCATCTCACAGCAAAACTAGGTGGTGCCAAACTGAGGCCACTGAGTAAGAACAGCAGAGTATCAGTATAAGAGAAGCTCTAAGGTTAACACAAGTACAAAGTGCTCCTTCTTCTTTTTTCTTTTTTTAAAAAAGTTGAGCAGGTCAAGGTTTAACACAGCTATCATGTGCACTGAGAATACCGAGTAGCTGCTGATATTAAAAACCAGTGATAAGGAAAAAAAAATAGGAAATGAGGTGTGGCAGGCTGCTTGGCATGTGGCAGGCAGAACTCCTGCCAGGTTGTGAGGATTCCTTACACGATCCTTTTTCCCTCGCCGCATGCTATATATCAATGAACAGATACTGCAAAAAAAAAAAAAAAAAAAAAAAAAAATTGCTATTTTAGCTCCACCCTCTAAGAGGTGATGCTTTTCAGTGTTCCAGATAAGACAGTATAAAATTCTTTTAAGCGTGTTTTTGTCTCATAGGCCATTTCTGCACTTGAGGCCCCTCCCTAAACTGCAAACCCCAGGATTCCATGGGATGTTGAAAGTGGGATAATAGCACTATAACAGTCTAGTGCAGAAATGGCCATAGACATGGGTATTCCTTTCAGGAGGGGTGAGTGAGCAAAGGGGCTCCTTCCACCCCTTCTCTGCCTCAGGCCACTTTCTACTGTGGCCTGCATTGTTGCTTCCTGCTGTGCTGTTAGTGTTGAGGTAGTGATGAGAGGAATGGGAGAAGAGTGAGCTTTTGTATCACAGGGAAGTGGCTTGGGCCTTTCAGAGACCGTTGCTTTTGAAGCAGCTAAAAGCACCTATTTTGTTATTTTTGAGAAGCAGGAAAACAAAGTCACTTTTAATTTTAACAACTGTAACAGTAACTAATTACTTTTGGTGCCTCAGAACCATAACAAATACTTTTCAAAAAGTTTATTTTGCATATGTTTTGAGCATGGAAAATGAACAATTATACTGTGAAGTTTGTTTATATACGTATATATTTCACAGAGTATAATAGCCTTTTATTTGTTCTGCAGTCACTTCTCTTATTCTTTCTATGTACTGCATAAATTCTGAATATATATATATTACAATCATTTCTCTTCTAATCCTTTCTCAAATAACTTGCAAAGTAGCAGTACTTACAAACCTATGAGGTTTTTTTTTTCTATAATGTGAATGTAATACAATCCTTCTTTTAGAATTCTATGTTCTATCAACCCACACTGAAGGTCAAGGCGAGCATGAAACCAGGCACTGGGAGCAGCCAATGTCACAATACTCTTTATTCAAACATTTGTACCAAAGGAAATGTATAATAGCTTTCATTGTCTGCAGACTGCCTGACCCTTTTAGGACAAACATACCCTTTTTTTCTATGGGCTTGCTTTTATTAATTCTATTGTTAATTTGATTCTTGATTGGGACCTAACCTGTGTTCTGCAAAATTGCCAGCACCTTTTATACTAAACAGAAGATAATTTTATTTTGCATATTCTGATTCTGCTGAGTCCAAGCTACTTGTGAAATCAGAGCATTTTCACAGCTGTCAGATGACAACTGTTTCAGAGAAAGGAATATTCTCAATAGCTCTTCCAGTTAATAAAACACTGCATCTTTAAATTTGGAGATGTTGTATTGGGGTGGATGGTCTGGTTTCTATTTTCATCAGTCAGACTCTTACATACATAGTTATAAGTTTATTCTCTACCATTTCTGTACTAGACTACATTTTTTTAAAAAAAAATGCAACTGTTAACATTTATTTTCATCGTTTCCCCTAAAAGATGCATTTTGCTTGTTTTTTCCTTGTGTGCATTTGCCTTCAAGTTGCCTGTCAACTTATGGCAACCCCAAGAATTTCATATGACTTTCTTAGGTAAAGAATGCTCAGAAGTAGTTTTGCAAATTCCTTCCTCGGAAATATAGCTTAAAGCACCCATCACTTGCTGGGAGTCTCCCATCCAAGTACTAACCAGGGCCAACCCTTCCTAGCTTCCAAGATCTGGTGTCTTAAGGGTATTTAGGCCCTATACACACTTTTTAATGCAGTTGCCCCAAAATGTACATTTTTGTGTTAATCAAGGACTGCCACTCAAAATTTTGAGAAGGCCATTAGGAGAATTATGTTCCAATCTACAGCACATCAAGTGTGCATTGGACTGGTTTGCTTAAAAATATGGACCAGTCCTCCCCTGCAATCTCCTTCTATCCCTAATGGTTCATCAGTTGAACTAATACTTGGCGTATACCCAGTGTCTGATGCAGGAAGAGAAAATACCTTCAGAGGGATTGTCTAAACCAGCGGTTCTCGATCTGTGGGTCCCCAGATGTTTTTGGACTTCAGCTCCCAGAAGCCCTGAGCATTGACCATAGTGGCTGGGCGCTGAAGTCCAAAAACATCTGGGGACCCACAGGTCGAGAACCACTGGACTCTAAACAAACACTCTGAGAAACAGTAATCTTGCTCCAAGGTTAAATAATTACCTTGTTAGTGTTGAGTCCAGTGTGTGGCCTGTTTTCTAGCAGATGCTGGATCCTGCTGTATTTTAGTATTACCACTCAAAATTTTGCAGTGCAACAGCTCAGTAAGAAGTTCCTCACCCAGCTCTAGATTCTGCTGGACAGCTCCCCTGCTGACCAGCTCACCAGCTAAAATTCAGCTGGGATAGAAGTGGAGTTCGTGAATGGAAGTGGACTTCTGGGTTTGGAGAAAGCATGCCAGTGAATGAATTTGTCAGTGAGAAATAGGGAGATAGGCCATAAGAAATTACTGTTTTCAAGACTTCTTTATGGCAATCTTGGAAGCATCTTCTGGTCCCTGGTCTGATCCAGATAGACTCATCTTACATTTTCATGTTATTAACACACTACCTCCATTCAGAATAAGAAGCAGACAGCTGGTTCTGGCCTCTGGCTCTTATTCAGTGCCTTACCTCCATGTTATTAGAAAAATTAATTAAGCCTTTGCATTTTTTGGTCTATGTGATACTTAGCAGAACTTGGGAAAGATAGTTTTGGAACTACAATGCCCAAAGTCATATGATTCTGAGAGCTGTGGTCCAAAATATTTCCCCAGTCATGGAATTCTGGGAGTTGTTGTCCAGAACAGTAACTTTTACAAGCTCTGTGTGCTTCTGGTAAGTTTATGCATCTAGACTATAATAAGTTTAGGAACACCTTTATTTTAAAAAACAAACAAACACAGCAGAGTCTAAGAGAATAAAAAGAGAGATTAGAATGCACCTGCACATCTGAGTCACAGGCCACATGCCTGGTTAATGAGTGACATCCAAGCTAGCCTGCTGCTGGGAAAGCTGAAAAAGATGATGCAGCCTGGCACCAAATCTGAAAAAAAAAAAAGATTTAAGTTAAACAGTATTAGAGAACTCAGTGGAATGGAGGAAGTATAGTGCTGTTGAAGGGTGGGGGAAGGTTTTTGCAAAAGAATAGGAAGTCGTTGCACTGGAAGAAATTAAAGGCTGAAACTTCAGTCTGGAATTCAATACAGAGGAACACAAAAATGCATCATAATTTTTCAACTCACAGTGTATAGTGGCCTTTGCCTTTCTTCCAAATGAGACCATGAGCAAAATATTGCTATGTGGAATGTTCCAGTTCAGGGTTCCAGCCATCCTTCAGGATATTCCATTCCATATTTGCCTCTATCACAAAAAATCCCTGCAAGCCAGTTTTATGTTTTCCATTCTCCTCTTAACAGTTGGTTTGCTTTCTGAGCCCCAAGATCACACTAAGTTCTACCTGGACTGTTTTGGCCTTTTTTTTAAATGCATCTCAGTGGGTGTCTTCCTAAAGATTATTTTGGATTTATACAAACCTTGGCATTTCCTCAAATTGCTGATGATTCTCTCTTCTGTGTGGAAGGTGCTTTTTTAGCTACGTAAGGATCCAATGCTCACTTTAGACCTTCAGGAATGGTAAGAATCGTCCAAACTGTTATTAAATGGAGGGTGTCATGTGCAATCATTTATTTGAGTCTCAAAATGTGATTGAATGACCACTCTTTGTTATTGTTGTTTTGTGCCTTCAAGTAATTTCTGATTTATGGTAACCGCAAGGTGAACTTATCATGGGGTTTTCTGGGGCTGACTGTGTGTTATGCACCTAAGATCACCCAGTAGGTTTCCATGGCTAAGCAGGAAATCAAACCCTGGTCTCCAGGGTCATGGTCCAATGTTCAAGCCACTATATCATTCTGGGCAATCTTGAATTGCCAGTATGAAAGTCAGCTCATGTAGTTACTGTATTAACTCATTGGGGAAAAGCTGGAATTAGGTTGGTTGTTGGATACGTCAAGGTTCTGCTGTCTCATGGCAGAAAAAATGATAATAGTTTGAGCCTTCCTCTCTTAACAGACAGCATCTATCCTAGGTGTGTGTATTATGCTATATGAGATATATTAAATGGGATAAATAGATGCAATCTTGGGGGAGGAAAATACTTCAGAGTTACAACTTTTCCTAACCTCAGTCTGAGATCTGAAGAACCAGAAACACTGGGCTGTAAAAGAGAGACAGTCTTAGGATTTTTCTTTATAAAGTTTATTTCTAATGGGAAGTTTTACATGGCTTTCTTCAGGGATCGTCAAAAGACATAGGACAGGGAGTATACTATACAAATACATCAATAATTATAAGCAAGTCGTACAGCCATGGTTGGTTGAATCCGTGGATGCAGAATCTGCAGATATGGAGGGCCAGCTGTATAGAACAACATTCTCTATGTGGTCACAGAGCAAATCTGAAAATCAACCTGCAAGGATTTCAGGAAAAGTTTGTCTCCAAAGCCTGTGAAACTCATGGTGTTTACAGTAGGACACAGAGCATTGTAGTTTTACACATTTTTTTTTCTTTCTGTATGTGTATTAAGGCTGTCCTAATCATAAGAACCTGGTAGCAGAAAGGGAATTTACAGAACGTGTGATAACCTGATTATCCCCTTGAAACATGTCAAGCTATCTGTGGAAGAAAACCTACTGTTAAAGAGTCTTGACTTTCCTTTGCATCAGGTTTGATTGAGTTTTCCCATTTCTTTTGCATTTGGATTCCTGCCAAGAGGGCTAAACATGTAAGTAGCATATCTATAAAATACCCAAAGAAAATTGTGGGGTGCGATAATGTCAAGATTTAAGAAGATATATTCTAAGATGTTCACTATGTATTTTTATTGGAAATTAAAATATATATCTGCCAAGAAATGCGAGGAGAGAAGAAACAGAAGGAAAGACACAGGATACACAAGATATGAATATGGGCTAGGCACATATATTAATCTAGAGTCAGCAGAACAACTGCTTTTAATAATAAAGGTTTCATATTAATTACCTAGAATCTCCATTAAAAAGTTATCTCAGGTCACAGACTGGGAAAGTGCTCTACCTACACCAGGGCCACTTCTGCCCTACACTGTTATAGTGCTATTATTTCATTTTCAACCTCCTGTGGAATTCTGGGGTATGTAGTTTACTTAGGCCAAAGAGCTCTCTGGCTGGGAATGCTAAATGTCCCTCCCTAAACTGCAAATCCCAGGATTCCATAGGATGTTGAATAATAATAGCACTATAACAGTGTAGCTCAGAAATGGCCCAGGTCTGTGGAAGCTCTTTATTCAGAGCTTAGAAGAACATTCCCTATTTGGACACTTCCCAGAATGTGTATGGTTGATGCTGCAGTTGAAATCACTTGCTGTTAGAGGTAAATGAGGGTGAAATAGCAGCAGAAGATGTAGTAGCAAGAAAGCCTGATGGTTAGATCTTGGAATAGCCATAAACTAAAGTCAAGATTCCAACTAGATGTCAATATATGTTGATATTTTATCACATTAGACTGAAAAGCAGCTTGGACCAAGAGAGACAGCTTCTCTCTTTGCTGGGTCCCCAGGTCACACGGTCTTGGCTGGCTCAAAGGCTACATTATGATGGCCAGAGTGTCACAACCTGTTGGAGACTGAGTTGAGTCAGACAAATTTTTTAGCCTCAGAGCTAGTCTTGTGGTGTTGAGAAAGTAAGTGCTACTCTCTGAATGCACAGTACTGGCCAAGATGGCCCAAGATCTGTGAGTGATCTGTGCATACATCTGCAAGATTGAGAAAGTGAAGAAGGAGACTGGGCTCTCAGTTACTGCATACCTACATATCACATATACCCATTAACACTATGAGGTAGACAAAGAATGACTTCTATATTGAAGAAAAGGATACAATTTTGGTTACAATAAGCTCCTCTGACAAGGAGCTTGCAACTGAGGTGCTGTTGATTTTAAATTTAAAACTGAAGGAAACAAGAAAACTCAGGTGCCAGTTCACAATGTGATATAATTCTTAGACAGGCTAGTTTGTAATGCAGATGTGTGTTTGCAGTTCAAAAATAACCTGCTCAGGAATCCAGTCTCACAGCTGTAAAATACAGGATTCAACAAGCCTCCAAGAAATAGTCTGGTGACATATTCCTCCTTGAAATGATCTTAACAGGGTAAACAGAGTCTCAAAAGGTAGAGGCTCCAAGCAACTCAGGGTAGGAGCCTGTCGTATCCTTGCCACAACTCTGGGAGGTAGGTGACAAAAATCTGGAAAAACACAAAAATTACAAAGATGGGGGAGCAGGAGGAGACGAGGAAGAGAAAAATATGGACTGGATATCCACTTTAAAATCAAAATTAGAAGTATGCTGTAGAAGGGCCTTGGCAGGTAAGGGAGGTGCAACCTGTAATATTTACAGTTCACAATTCCTGGAAGCCCTCAGAAGTGGCAAGGCAAAATATTGCCCTGGAGGTTGCCCTTGAAGAAGACTCGGAAGCTGCAGCTAGTGGAAAATGCAGCTGCTCAACAGCTGACTGGAATACATATAGTCAGCAGTCTTAAAAGAATTGCAATGGCTGCCAATATGTTTCCAGCCTGAATTTAAGGTGCTTGTGATGACATTTAAAGCCTTAAATAGCTCGAGACTTCAACACTTGAGGGAGTGCCTCTCCCCATATATGCCTGCCTGAGGTTAAGATCTGCTTGGGGAGCCCCTCCTCTGTGTTCCACCAGTGAGGTCCATACATCGTGACATGGGAGAGTGCCTTCTCAACTGTGGTACCCCAACTGTGGAATGCTCTCCCCCAGAGGCCTGGCTGATGCCAATACTCTTATCATTTAGGTGCCAAGTTAAGATGTGGCTGTTCACCAAAGTGTTTGGCCATCATTAATTCAACCCAAAGACTGTCACGTATAACTTTTAAAACTTTTAAATATTTAAATCTGTTGTGAACTTATTATAGTGCTTAATATGTTCTTGGCTTATTTAAACAATCTTACTCTTTTTAGCCTGTTTGTCCTGTTTTAATGCTACTGTAAGCCACTCTGAGCTCTCTCGATATAGGGTGGGACAATAAATGATAAATAAATATTTGGACATTGAGGTAAGATATATAGAATCATAGCCTCAGTGTGATTTTGCTTTTAGTTAAAGCAAATTGAATTTTACACAAAGAGCATCAAGGAGGTTTGCAGTGGCATGAAGGCTGCAAAAATTTTCTTGAGGGTCAGCATGTGGTCCATACAATATACTTTGGTCAATATAACTGGCCCATGGTTAGCCAATGTGTTCCATGGCTGAGAAGATATTTCTACCTAACCTCACTAATCTGTGCCAACTTCAGCACTCTAACAACTATGCAGAATAACAGCTGTTTAAGATGCTGTCTCACCATGGTTTGAAAATGAACACAATGGTTTCAACTGTGCAGGCCAAGTCCTACTTTATGTATGGTTATGATATACAACCTCAGAATGTTATAACTGTGGGAATGTCTGGAACAGGTTAAAATCAACCTCAGAAACCTCAAAGCATAGTTAACTGACCCCTGCATGTTATAATTTTTGAATCATTAACCTGATGGTGTGGAAGGAATATAAAGCTTATATAAATAGCTACTGGCTAATTACCATCTCAGAGATCCATTTAAATAAATCTGTGGTCTCAGCTGCTATACTATTTAATATAAATGACATCCTTTGGGGAGGAATAGTTGAAAGGAAGTTAGCATGAGGCCTTTGTCTACAATGGCAGCACACTCTGCCCATGTTGACTCCACTTCTTAAAAGAATTAGATGAATCTGAGTTGTAATTTACCTCTGGGATTAGGGGCTGGGTGTCCCTGTATGGTATCTTGATAAGCTCAGCAAAGTATGTCTTGATGCGATGCAGTAAAAGCAAAGCAGAGAATGAAGTTAGTTCTTTGACAATTCATGTAGAACTACACCACTTTGCCACATTAGCTGTCATCTTTTCTGTGCTTTCCTACAGGAGTTCAATTTTCTTGCCAAAGCAATCCATATCAAACCAAGTTCCATATCTTAGCATGAACTTTAGAGTTATGACTGTTTACTGTTTACTGTTTACTGTTTGCAAGCTTGATGCTTATTCTGTTTCTGCATATTTCTAAACCACGTTTTGGAACAGCATGTAATTTTTCCAGATTGTATCACACAAGCCCGAATAGACTGTAATAACAATAGCAGAGCATTATGAAAGCAGCCTGGAATTCAATTGTTGCACGATCATACATGCTTGCCTAAGTTGCTAGCAGTTTTTCTATCACACCTGAAGACAAAGAGAATATACTCAAGTTTCCTGAGTTACAATCAGTATTGCATCATAGAGCTAGCCAAGAATCTGGAAGAAACCATTGCCGGCCCTTGACTATTCTGCATCATTTCTGTAAATGGTGCTTTACAAGTAAAAGAACAGCAAAAGAATTCCCTGCCCTCAAGCTTACAATCTATGTTGCAGAAGGAAAAGGGAATGGCAGTGTCTAAGGGGCTAAGTCCAGCAGACACTGCATTTCTTTCTCCACTCTGAGGCCAAGAAAGTGGCACTTGGGATGGAGAGAGGGATTTTCACCTGCTTCTGGGCCTAGGCATGGTGGAACTGCATTTGCTTCTTCTCTCCCTCCAAGGCCAGAGCAGTGGCAGTTGGGATGGAAGGAGGGCCTTTTATTTGCTTCTGGGTCTAGGCATGATGGAGTTATACTTGCTTCTTCTTCTTTCCCTCTGAGGCCAAGACAGTGGCAGCTGCAATGAAGGAAGGGCCCCTCATCTGCTTCTGGGCCTTGGCATGATAGAACTGGGTCTTCTTACTTTCTGCCTCTGAGACTGGGGCAGTGTTAGTTGTAATGGAGAGAAGGACCTTCATCAGCTTCTAGGCCTAGACATGATGGAACTGCCTTCTTTCCCACTGAGGGGTTGTCTCAAGTGCTTCTGCTTTCTGCTCTAGGTACTGAGAAGGTATTTGTATGCTGCCTCAGTTGCAGAGCTTGGAAAATAGTTTTTGAAAAGTAATTCATGCTTGTTATAAGTAATCTGCATATTGTTATTCATCACAATGTTAGAAAATACTTCTTATTGCGTTTTTTGAAGGAAACGCAAATTGATAAATGAATGATGTAGAACTTGAAAATACCTGTAAAAATATTCTTTAAAGATAATTTTAATAATTAGCAATAAAATATTGTACATTGTACCCATAAGGTAACTTTGTTCCTGCTCATTTACACCGCCATTGAAATGTAACCTGGTTATACCCTCTTTATCAATAAAAGTAATTCATTGCTGGTAACTGTGTTACTTGTAACTCTTTGCTTCCAAGTAGTGACCCAATGTGGTCACTGGCCACATGACGATAGCCAGAAGAATAATTCCAAGCCCAAACTGCTGTCCCTCAGTATGAAGCGTTAAGTAAACTTGCTACTGGTTTTGGGCTGAATAATAACTGCTGGGTATTTTGTGCAGGAAGCCTCCTAGGCTGTGTCAGGAAGTGTTTTTCCACGCAGTTTCTGGCCCAAAGCGAATGTGGTACTACTGCCGTGAGGCTTTCTTCTTACTTCCCTTTCTACGTGACACAGACGTCTTCTTAGTCATATTTAGTCACAACTTTTATATTTTTGTTAGTTTGTTGCACAATCGGGATCTGTTTCTTGTGAGGATTCTTGCTTTCAATGGAGAATTAAAAGTCATAAGTGCAATATCCCACATTTCTAGTTCAAAAGACCCAAAGCAATAGAGTCACTGAAGCCATCAGTGTGAAACTTTGGAGAGGTGATACCAGCTAAATTATCTATCCCACGGGTGGGGAAACAGCAGCCTGTCAGCTCTATGCAGCCCCTGCAGGGCAATTTTGCAGTCCCTGAAACCCCACAAGAGATCCTAGAAGCCTCAGAAACACCTCCCAATTCTAGTTTTGTTTTTGTTTTGCTAAAATAATGGACAGAAGCACAAACATAGTCAAAATGTGGTCCTACATTAACCCCAAAGCAAAAGCAAGCAAACCAACCAACCCCAAAGACCTCCCCCACCATCATGGAAATTGGTCATATTTCATAATTTCCAGAACCAGAAATGAAATTACATCCTTGCTTGTTCCTCTGGGAGCACTCGCATGGTCCACATGAGGGAATGAAAGACAAATACTGAAGAGCATGAAGTGGAATCCACAGGAAAAAATGTTGGGGAGTCTCTAAGTATTCTGTAGATGTCCTTTATTTATTACTGGAACAAACCCAATGCATTTTGGCCTCTGTGATTGTTGCAGTGGCCTACTTCAGGATTTATATAAAAATAATATAAATACAAATGACAAATTAAAAATCAAAAGGGCAACACATAAATATGATTATATCTATAAAAACATCATAATACATTTTGTGTTTTGTATATTGCTTAAAAGCCTATACATTTGGTGCCACAGGGTTCTGTCCTGCACCCAGTACTATTCAACATCTTCATCGTTGACTTGGATGAAGGGATAGAGGGCACACTGATGACACCAAATTGGGAGGGACTGCTAATATGCCAGAGGACAGGATCAAAATTCAAAATGACCTTAACAGATTGGAGAGATCAACCAAACCTAACAAAATGAATTTCAACAGACAGAAATGTAAAGTCCTACACTTAGGTAGAAAAAATGGAATGCACAAATATAGGATGGGGGACACGTGGCTGGATAACAATATGTGTGAAAGGGATCTAGGAGTCTTGGTAGATCACAAGCTGACCATGAGTCAGCAGTGTGATGTGGCAGCCAAAAAAGCAAACATGATTCTTGGTTGTATCAATAGGAGTATGCTGTCTAGATCAAGAGAGGTAATGTTACCACTCTATTCTCCTTTGGTTAGACCTAATCTGGAATACTGTGTCCAGTTCTGGGCACCTCATTTCAAGAAGGATATGGACAAGCTGGAGCATGTACAGAGGAGGGCAATGAAAATGGTGAAGGGTCTGGAAGCCATGCCCTATGAGAAGCGTCTTAGGGAGCTGGGGATGTTTAGTCTCCAGAAGAGAAGGTTAAGAGGGGACATGATAGCCATGTTTAACTATTTGAAGGGATGTCATGTTGAGGAGGGAGTGGGCTTGTTTTCTGCTGCTCCAGAGACTAGGACAAGGAGCAATGGATTCAAACTGCAGGAAAAGAGATTCTACTTAAACCTCAGGAAGAACTTCCAGATGGTCACAGCTGTTCTGCAGTGGAATATGCTGCCTCAGAGTATGATGGAGTCTCTTTCTTTGGAAGTTTTTAAATAGATGCTGGATGGCCACCTGTTGGGAGTACTTTGATGTGGATATCTGCATGGCAGGAGATTGGATTGAATGGCCCCTGTGGTCTCTTCCAGCTCTGTGATTCTATGACTCTATAACTCTATGGACCTTTCTGCACCTTACCTTTTTTCTGTGCTGGGGTGTGCGGATCGCGTAAGTAACCTCCAGCGAGAGGCTCTTGTGTCCCTGCCGCTTCAGCTCCGCACAAGCTGCCTGCTCCCAAGCAAGTAGCGCGAGAGGCCTGCCTCTTTCTTCTGCAGCACAGCCTGGGTGTTTCCCAGGCTGCGCTGGGGCAGGAAGCATGACTGCTGCAGCTCTGGAGGCTCCGCATGCATGGCAAGTGTGCGCGGGGCCCTGGAGCAATGTGCAATCGTGCACCATTTTCGGCTGAAAGCCGAAAATGAAAAAGTGCATGAGCGACACCTGCCCTACCTTGGAGCACCGTGTGATTGTGAGTGCATTGTGCAGATTGCTCCTCACAATCACACAATGCTCGGGAAGCCCTTTCTCATGGCAAATGCCATGCAAAAAGGGCCTATGACATTACAATATGCAACTAGCAGCAGAAATTTCTGGAGCTGAAAAAATTCCTGTTAGTTTACTGGATTGATAACTTCAGAACTGAGCTTGAAGGTTTCTTTTTTAAAGCTATTATTATTTTACTGATGGTCACAAAGAAAGGTCAGGAGCGTGTGGTGTGGGGGGTGAGACAGCCTTCAAGAACATATGATGCAACTAGATTAGATTAGATTTTTTTTAAGAGTGACTTTACAATAGTGAGGGGAAATCAAGTTCTTCATTTAGTCCTCTTTGAATCAAAGATTTTAATTTTAAAATCCACCCTGCTTCTTTTCTTAGTAGTGTACTCTCTCATATGTTGATCCCATTCCATTTCTGTTTCTTCATTTTTATTCTCAAAGATGTAAACTTATATTAGTAACTTATCCAGTTAAACAAATGCATGGATGGAGAAGGCTTTGCCAATGTGGTGATTGTTAGTGAAGGGAGATGAGGCCACTGTGACATTTTCAAAGGTACATTTGACTTGTGATTGAGATAAATGAACCCCTGTTTACTCTTGTCCTCTTACTACCTTACAAATGCTATCTGTTCTGGACCACCAGGAAACTTGCTTTCTTGATGATGGGCTCATCTTTGTGAAAATTGGATGGATGGTTAGATAAAATTTTGATGATTCAAACTAATAATTCAGTTCCATATATATCTTAATGTACAGATAATGTATACTTAATGTACTTTTTCGTGGCTAACATGGTAAATTCAAATGATTGCCCACAAGTAGAAGACCACATTATAGACAAATTGACTCAGTCAAAGAAACCACAGACCTGAGGTTGTAAGACCCATGCAGGGTTGTTAACAACTGAAGGACTTTCCACACTACCCTGTTATAATGCTATTATTCCACTTTCAACATCCTGTGGAATTCTGGGTTTTGTGGTTTACTGAGGCCAAAGAGCTCTCTGGATGAAAATTCTAAATGTCTCTCCCTAAACTGCAAACCCCAGGATTCTATAGGATGTTAAAAGGGGAATAATAGCATTATAACAGGGTAGTGCAGAAATGGCCTGAGTCTCTTCAAGGCTTCTCAATGATGGGGTTGCCATAAGTCAAAGTTGACTTGACAACACCTAACAACAACAAATAGAACAACAACAACATTGAAACAACATAATAACACAACTAGCTATCCTCAATTGGATGCCTTCTACATAGTTCTGAACAACAGATCTCATGATTTCAAGCAATTTGGCTGATGTGAATTGTGCTCCACCATATTTGGAGGTCACCAGCTTAGACAGAGGTGGTAAACACATAAACTAAATGATTGACAATTTGCTGACACTTAATTAATATCTCAAAATCTGAAGCATCAACCAGCTACTTCGTCTTGCCAAAAATTAAAACCAACCCTTTTATATTCCTAGAAATGAAGACTTAATTATAATTTCACAACACATCCACTTCTGTTCCTGAACAGAGAACTCAAAATTCAAAAGTAGCTGCATAGATAATGTACCTTACTTCTTATATATCCTTATAAAACCTATCTATTTTCCCTTCCAGTAAGGGAAATAGCAATATCCCTCCTTCTCTTCTTCACTTGTCATTATCATAATTGGTGTCATCATTATTATTCTGCTCATTAAAAGAGCGTGTAAGAAATATTTTGGAAGTCTGCTCTAGAGTTTTAGCTGAATTGTTCGAAGTTGAGCTTCAGCCAGGTAAAGAACAGTACATGGTACAGAGACATACACAAATTTTAATTTTAAATTTTGTATGGTCCCATTGTGTATGTTAGCCTGCCTACTGCAACACTTGCGTTGAACGCCTCTGAAAACATTCCATGCAGGACAAAGGCATATTTTAGAGATGTCCCTCTCACAAAGAAGTATTGATGGACAAGAAAGCAGAGTTTGGTCAAATGACCATGTCGTTATAACACAATCTTTTGTTTAAGTGTTTTATGTTGCAAGGAATTTAAAAAGTGTTGTCAATGTAGCTCTCAGAAAGCAGCTCCTCCCCACTTCTTGGCTATTTTTTTTTAAAGACACTTGGGGAATATGGCTGAAAACATTTATGCTTCTCTTCTTCCTTTCCTTCACAGTGCTAAGCATACTGTATATCTGGGAGGAGTGAAAAATTCCAGAGGTAAAAAGGTTAGTGGATGTCATTGGAACTTTATGGGGCTTTATAATTTTTAGATGCATTCATAAACATAGAAGTTTAGCATAAGTGGAGGCATAGCTAATGAACTTAATTGGGAGAGTAACTAGAGTGTCATTCAATGTGCGACAGCAAGATATGCTTGAGATTCTGCATTTTATCTTGTAGAAATGGACTGAGCAAGGTTCAATGCTTTGCATGATCCCACTGAAAAGTCATCCACAAGGGGATGGTCGTACTACCTCTTGCCTAGGAATTATCCTTATAGACATTCAGTACAAGGCGCCCATAAAGATATTTTTGCCCACTGCTCCCTGGTCCCACTCCCATGGTCCAGCGAGCACTCTTGCCTTCTAGTAAAACCTCATTTGTGGCACAGAAAATAATTCTTTTGCCATTCTCCACAGGAAGATGTGGTACCTTTTCTCCTGTGTGTTGTGTATCCCTTGGGTTAGAATTCAAAGTCAGATGCAGCATCTGTGTTCTTTCTTTGCTGTGGTCTCTTTGCATCACACATGGGTTTTTCACCTATGTTGCATTCGGTTTTGAATGAAATCCTTACTCAAGAAAACCTGGGACCCCAATTTAGATGGCTAATTTCTTCACAAAGATGTAAACTATGATAGCAAAATGACTAAGAATCATGTATTCAAATAAGTAAATAGCAGTAGTAGCAATAGTCAGTGGGCCTTTGGTATCTGCTAGGTTTTGGTTCCAAGCTGCCATGTGGATATCAAAATTCATGGACAGTTAAGTCCCATTATGTACAATGGTGGAGTAAACTGGCAAAATCAAAGTTTGCTTTTTGGATTTGTTAAAAAATATTTCTCAAGCTGTGGTTGCTTGAATCCATGGGTACAGAATCCCACAGATATGGAAAGCCAACTGTAGAAGCATAGGTCATCCCCACATGATGGCGCTGTCCCAGGATGGGGACGAATTGCTGCTGGTCCTTGAGTTGTGCTTCTGCATAATGTCACTGTGGTCCTACTGCCCACGCATCCCCAGTCATTGCAGTCATGGGGTATTCCATTACCGGAAAAAATCAGGTAATGACCCCTAAATGTGCAACACCCCTGTCGCTGGCAGCCATGCGGAAAGGATGGAAGCGCGATCTAGAATTCCTTCCCCAGTGCAGCAGGGGAAGTGGCTAGCTGCAGTGCAGAAGGAAGGAGCATGTCCCTTGCACTTCCCTTCTGCAGGCAGCTGGCTGGCTGTGGAGAGGA
Organism: Iguana delicatissima; assembly: GCA_948472985.1. Taxonomy (NCBI): domain Eukaryota; kingdom Metazoa; phylum Chordata; class Lepidosauria; order Squamata; family Iguanidae; genus Iguana; species Iguana delicatissima. The sequence continues at coordinate 284,145 of CAOKZL010001337.1, read as the reverse complement.
GGATTTGGGACATGCTCCCATTCCAGCAGTGGCACTGCCAGGATCACAATGAAACAATGGTGGAAAACAGTAAGCTGAGGAAAGGGCCATAGAAAAGCCCTCAAGTGCTAAAACAAACAAACAAACAAACAAACAAACAAACAAACAAACAAACAAACAAACAATCTTTCCATGATGTAGAGGTAATAATGAAAATTTATGTCCTTTGTTTCTCCCCCCGCCCCCAGTAATCAACTCATAAGTGTAACTGGCAGGACACATTCTATGCCTTTTGCTTGATCTACTATAGTACAAGCATCTATATGAATAATTGATGAGTATGTAAGCAGCATTCTCCCAAAGATTGTATTCCCCCAAAGATGAATCTGGTGTACTAGACCTGAGTCTATGAAAACTTATGCTAACAGCCTTTTTCTCTCAGTTCATCTCAAGGTTGCTACAAGACCCCTTTTTATACTGATCCAGACTAACATAGATATGTCTTTGAATAGAGAACAGGAATGGAAAACCTCCAGCTGGAGATTCAGAGGTCTGTTTCCAAATAAAGTCAAACATTAAGCACTCTGTGTGTGCGTGTTCATTCAAGTTGCCTGTCAACCTGATTCCATGAATTTTGTAGGGTTTTCTCAGGTGTGAGATATTCAGATGTGATTTGCTGTTGTCATTGCCTTTCTCTAAATATACTCTACAGCAGCTGGTACTCCTTGGTGGTCCCCCATCCAAATACTGACCAGGCCTGACTGCATGTAGCTTCTGAAATCAGGTGGGATTTAGGTATTTAGGCCTATTGGGACTAGACTCCCAAATTTATGGAAATACTTGAGACTAATGAGGGCCTGGAGACAGCATGTACCTTGTGATGTAAGTTCCACTTCCAGTGCAAACCTCACAGTGAGAGATTTATTTAGAGAATGTTCCTTCTGGAAAGTCAACAGTGCTAAGCATATAAAGAGTTAAAAGTGTTTTAGGGACAGCAGCAGTTATAGAGTTAAATCATATTTCAGAGACATAAAGTTTTCTCTGGTCTTTTTTACCTATCCTAGCCTTCCTGAGATACAGATTGATGAATTAGGGTTCATTTCACCTTGTCCCTCTCCCTCCTTTTTTATTGCTCCTTTGTTCCAAAAAAAAAGAAGAAAGAAAAAAAAAGAAACTAACTTAGTCACGGTCCCTCTTGTTCCTGTTTAGTCTAGTGTAGCTTAGCACCTTTAGAGAGTTTTTCTATCTCTAATAGAGTCTCCATAATAAAACTTTTATTTTCTATAGCCATTGATGTCATTGCTTCCTAATTGCAAGAGCTAACTGCTGCATGCACTCATTCTCTTATCAGTTTCCACCTGGTTACTGATTCTGAAACAACACCAATTCAGATTGGCTGGGCCATTGCTGAAAAAGAAAAGGACTGAACTAGTAAAGACAATTGGTGACAAAACTGACCACATCCCTTCCCTAGCTAGAGTCCAGAATTGTAGACATTTTATACGATACTGTGCGTTGCCTTGGGAGCACACAGCTTTTCAAAAGTTGTACAGCTAGACTTTGCAAAAGGTACTAACAATGCCACACAGCTGCAATGTGCAAAAATCCAATAAGAATAGATTTTTCCCCCTTACTTCTTCCTGAAGAAGAACAAAAGAGTAGACTCTTTGTCTTCTCACTGAACTTCTGTAGAAAGAGCAAGGCCCTTACTGCAAAAACCTAATTCATAAAAGAAAAGACATATCTTCTTTTCTCCAAAGACAGCAACTTCCCCCCTCTTCTAATATGCCAGGGGCTGGATGCCAGTGGTGGGAAACAGTGGCTAAATATGGTTGTGGCTGCCTGTTTCCCTTTTTCTTTGTCACGCCTCTTTTCTCTGTTTCTCTCTTATTTTTTGTCCCTTCAATACCCACTTCTTTTTCTCATTTTTCCTCCTTGTCCAGTGGGTTGTGGCAGGATGGACAACCCACTCAAGTGGTTGCTTACAAAAGTCTTCGAATTTGAAATAAAACTGGGCCCTGAGACTATAGGTTGTTCTCTCCAATTTAGAATAATTATTTCCCTTAAAACTGGCAATGCTACAGGTTACAGAGGTCTGTGTTTCTCACAACATGTCACCAAGACTCTATCCATATCATACAAATTCTTATTAAATGCACACAGATAGTTATTTTCTGGAACATTGTGTGTTGGTATATATAGACAATAATTAATCACCCAAAGATCCAATACTTTTGATAGTCAAAGGCTGATTGAATGATAGTGTTATCACCGTGAACTGACCTGGCCTCGGTAGATATTAGATATCATTTGATATCATGATTCGGTCTTATTTTGCCACCCTTGGCCAAGTGTTTGTGAGGCCCCCGAAGAAGCATAGAGCTAGGCATGGCTATCAATTGCTGAAACATTCCTTTCTCCACCTAGGCAAGCCAGACACAGCCAGATCTTGCTTTAGGAGACCTCCCCAGACAAACACTTCATTAAGGATGCACGCTACTACAAAGAGCCCCCTGCCTTGAGCAGGTATCCTGGCAAGCTAGAAGCTTACCCACCCAAGAGAGCTGCATCTGCATACTGGCCATTCTATTGTCAATTCGAACTTAACTCAATCATGTTAAATTCTGACCTTTCGGAGACATTGTCTCTCGCCCAAACCTCATTGCTCTCTCCCAAGTACAGACTAGCCCACAGTCATATTTCCCCTATAAAAACCCCGAGTTCTGAGAGCTTCCTTGAATTGCTCTGAACTTCCACCCCGCCTTGCTGCTGCTGTGTCCGCTGAGCTTTCCCCTTGCTCTCCGTCCGAGACTGTGCATCTACAGACCTCTTCACTGATCTACCCCGGGCTTCGGACAGGTGCGGTATCTCCCACTTCAACAATCCCTCTCAAAATCCCTCTATACCGCTAACACCTTTATCTTCTATAGTTACTTGTGTGAATGTCTTGCATACATTGTTTGTCTGTATTTAATAAAATCACAGTTAATTTCATATTTTGTTGTGCTTCTTGACTCAGCCTGACCCCGTATACATAGGGTTACAAGATCCCCACTAAGTTACCCTGCCTCTCGTTAGCTTAAAGTGAGTGCTCCAGTTAATTTCCTCATCTTTGCATTACTTGTGTTTTGGTTATTTGGGCGCCCCTCCTGGGACCCCCAGTTCACAGGGTAACAACAGAACCTCTCAAAACATTGCAGGGGTGGGTAAAGACAAAATGCATGCCCCACAGAATTCAACTTTGGAATAAATCCAGACACTGTGGGAAAGTTTGCAGTGTCTGGGTGTGGGAAATCCTAGTCACTACCTCTCTTAATTATACAGTTCACTGTGAATGTATCCTTGCTATTTGTTATGCATCTTCATTTGACACACAGTCCTGTGTAAGTTCTCCTTGCTGACATTCAGAGCTTTCCATGTGGTCAAGGCAAGCTTGTCTAGACAGCATCTCTCCTTTTGCTAACATGACCTCTTTCAGGAATGTGAAACTGCAAGGGAAATTTAATGAGACTCAAAGCCAAAGCCAGCTAATCAGGGCAATGAACTCTTGATGAAGGAATCAGTGATACCTGTTAGAAGAGAACTATTCTGTTCTGTCTCACTGTTAGTACATGTTTCTACTGTCAAGTGACCAAGAGTAAGTACAACCCAGCAAGGGGAAAAAAAAGTGAAACATGCAACATTTCTTTACAAAAATGTAAAGAGTAGGAGGGCTGGTGGACATGTGCACATACACACGCACACACGCACATGCGCGTGCACACACACACATGCTGACAAAGGGACTTTCTTTACAAAAATATAGGCCCTGTGCAGTCATTCACTAACATGTAATCTAAACATGAGAGGAGGCAGGGGAGCACCACCCCATCTTTAGATATTTCCCTCTCTCACCTCCAGCAAAAGTGACTTTAAAAAGGAAAGTTTCCTTTTTTCTATGGAGACTCTCAATGTGAACTGGAATAGGGATTTTCCAGTGTTCTGGGCATATGAAGTGCCTTCATGGATAGTGGAAACTCTTCTCTTCACAGAACCCCTTTTTGCATGAGAAGAGGACCAACAGAGGGAGGCAGGGCTTGTGTACTGCCACAGTTATGCTGCACACTTAGGCCATTTCCGCACTAGGCTGTTATAGCGCGATGATTCCACTTTCAGCCTCCTATGGAATCCTGGGGTTTGCAGTTTAGGGGTTTCCAGCTGGCCCCTCCCTAAACTGCAAACCCCAGGATTCCATAGGAGGTTGAAAGTGGAATCATCGTGTTATAACAGCCTAGTGCGGAAATGGTAGTGAAGTACTCAAGCTCTAATTGTAAAGCAGTGATATTAATCGGAATATTAATAGGAAAGAGTGCCTCTGAGCATGGTGTGAGGTGGATGCCCAAGGTGAGAGGGGATAGAATGGCACAGCAAGGTGACTGATGGGGCTGTGTGGGCCATACATCCACTGCCATGCCACCTTAACTAGCCTGGTTCCCTCAGGTGCAGTAAAGGATGTTGTCTGGTTGCCATCATTGCAGAAGGATTCAACTACCATTTTGGTTGGGTTCTGTATATAAACTGCCATAGTGGTTCCATCTTGTCTTTTATCTCTGGCAGCAGAAAGTTTTGGGCTTCCCTGATATTTATAGAATCCCATTGGGACAAGTACCTTTTTCTTCAAGTGAGCTTATGGCAATTGACTGGCTGCTGAAGAAGTGGCTTTTAATGGGGACGAAGAGCTGCACTTTCTTATTGATATGCTTTTAAATTGTGCTTAACTCAACTGTGTTTTAACATTCCAATTTATTTTATTGTGTTTTAACACTGTAATCATGTGTGAGGTTTTTGGTACCTCTTTTTAAATCTTGTGAGCTATCCCAGTTTGGGGAGGAAGGAGAGATACAAATCAAATCAGATCAATCAGTCCTGTTGTTCCTTTCCTGGTAATTGCAAAGGCAATAGCATTTTACCCAGCACCAGAAAGCCAGCTACAATTACACTTCAACTTGTCTATGTTCACCTTGACAGATTGTATGATGCTTGGGTCTGATCTCAATATACATCGCTGAATAAAAAGCATTACCTAGCAAATCAGATTTCAGTATTTCTTTCCCCCACAATCATAAGCTTTAAAATAAAATCAGCTCAAAAGCCCCAATGATTCTCCCAAATACTTCCCATAGACATTCCATTGAACCTTTTATTCAAGATATTTTAAGGTGCACTCCAACCTAACATAGCCAACATAGAATGAAATTGAGATATTAGAGCTTTCTGCTTGATTCTACTGTCTTATAGCTGCTTCATCAGCCCAGTGGGCATGTTATGATACCTTCCAACATTTCACAAATGAAAACTGGGACAAGTTTGGCCAAGCACTATCCAAGTGAAATCAAGATGGCAAAAGATATTACTGAGTAAGAACATACAAGCTACAAGAGAATGCAACAGTGTACTTTTGCCTGTGCCCATTGGGAAGGGCAAGGGTTCACCCCTTCTGTCCTCCCCGCCTCCACTGAATTGAGTGTAAACTATTTTTGCATTTTCAACTCAATTTGCAGGAACCAAAGTAAGCCAAGGATGAAGTGGGGCGATGGGAGGAGGAGATAGAAAGACATGACATTTTCAAAGCAGCTTAAAAAGTGAGACAACAGATAATTAAACAGGAATGTCCCTGCCAAATCAGACCAGATGGAAGTTATATGTTATTCAACTATATTCAACCGTATGGGATAATTTGAGTGGAATTTGTTGTTTAGGAGCCTGATTCTACCACTTGCTGTGAAGGGATGCTGGAACCCCTCCACTAAAAAGATTGGAATGCTTTCCTCACCCATAGACCAATGGCTGCATCATTTACAACTAATAAAAATGATCTTAATGTCAGAAGTGCGACAATGCTTAGCACCGAAGAGTCAAGAATGCTTCAGAAAGGGCAGTAGGAATATGGTTAGACAGACTGAATGACCCAAAATACCCTCCCTTGTCTACCTATCCTGACCCCTCTGTGATGTAAACTGATACTCTTTGGGATGTTGTTCCACGTCTTTTCTTCCCATCAGTCCTTTCTCAGCTCTTCCCTAGAATGAAGCCAGATTAGATTAGCACCCTGAGTAACTTTCCTCTCTTAGGCCCTTTATGCACTTTACCTGATTCCAGTGTCGTCGTGAGGGGATCATGCGAGAAGCCTCTTATGAGAGGCACTCGTGTCCCCTCCATTTCACCTCTGCACTAGCTCCGTGCTGGGTGGAGGGAAGCATGAGTGCTCCGCCCCTTCCTTCCACAGTGCAGCCGGGTACTTTCCAAGGCTGCACTGCGGGAGGAAGCACGATGGCTGCGCGTCCGGAGGCTCCACATACAAGATAAGTGCGGGTGAGTCATGGGAGGAACACATGATCGTGCATCATTTTTGAAAATGAGCTGAAAATGATTTACTGCGTGATCGCCGCGGAATGGCCTCGGGAGCGTTGAGTGATTGTGAGGACATCATGTGGAACAGTCCTTGCAATCCCGCAGCGTTCCCAAGGCCATTTCGCAACAGGACTGGCATGTGAAAAGGGCCATAGAATGCAGTTCCTATTGTAAAGCTTTTAGTTTATTTCTCCATGTGTCTTTCCTCCTTAATGAAGATCTCCAACCACTGCATACTCTCTCTATCACTTACAGTAATAATAAGTGTCAGATTCTGGCACCAAATGAAGTTTCAGAGATGCTGGAACTGTAGCCAGTTCTAGTTCAGAACAAATAATACCGCATAGTTTGTACATCTGTACTAACATTTAACTGCACATATGTGGCCTCCCTATCCTTATTGTGATGAACATTTGAAACCAATTTCCATGTGATTTCTTTTTAACTATATGAAAACCTGAAAAGTATTTTCTAGGAGTGTTGGTGGACATGTGTGGGCCTGTATGTGCATACCCACACATATAAGGTCACAAACTGACTTGAAAAATGGGCCCTTGTATCCCTGACCATATACACAATTGCTTCTTTCATGAAGTAAGAAAAAAAGTAACTTTGGGCCCAAAAAGGAACTGAGGAGAGGGAGCATTTCGGCAAGAAACCACCATGGGGCCCTAGACATGAACAGAATCATATTTTGGATTGGGATTTTGTGGCTGATTCCTCCTCCTGTATAACAAAAATGACCAGTTTAAGAAAAAAATTAAGAACAAAGCAAAGTATGTTTATCATAATTTATGGTTTGGCCTGTCAGAGGTAAATTTCTAAAAGATGGGTAAATCTTCTAAAAAGGGGGTAAACACCTGATGGGCCAAAAATTGTGGCCAGAAGTGACCAGAAAGGCACTTCTATTTTCTTCTGGGTACTTTGGAGATTTGGGAAGGTTGTGAGGAGAGGTCCAAGCAAAATGACGAGCAATTTTGGGACATTTGGAGGTATTTTTGTGTATTTTGGGGTGTATGTGCTTGCATTGGCTTTGTGGGGTCAGAGCCAAGGAAGGAATTGCCGCAATCATTCATTTTGATTTGTAGTTTTAGCTCTCAGCTTTTTAGTTCTTTTCTGTACTACACTCCATTCTTGTTGACATTACACATTAAGGTCATTTCTGCACCATCATCATCCTCCAGTAGCAATCCCAGCAGTGCCTTTGGTGGGAAGGGGGTGCTACAGGAATGTTCTTCTCTGCACCTGACTGGCTCCCCATGCAAGAGAGCTTGAGGGACACACTTCTTCCTTCCACAGTTGTAGTGGGCTCTTTCCCATGCTGTACTGGGGCACGGAGCACCTTTATTGCATTTCCAGCCCTTCCACATGGATGGAAAAGATGGGAGCTTTGCACGATCAAGAGTCATTGATGGACAATCTCTGTCAGTGATTTACCCTGCTATCACACTGGCTGATGACAGGAGAAGGGCGAGACCCTGACGATGTCATGCAGAAGCATCGTCACAGTCCTGCTCCTCTCATGTCACCATGCTGGGATGCAGTTGTTGTCGGAAAGGGCCTAAGAAATCAGTCGATTTTGATTTATCATTCAACTTTTCTCTTTTTTCTTTTTCAAGTCTTTCCACTGAATATACAAAAAAGTTTGTGAATTTTGGAATGTTAACAAGAACAATCTGGGAGAAATTCTTGGCCATGCTGCACTACTGTGGCAAAACTATTTAAGCTTCAATATATACATATCGAATATATACAGTATATACAGCCAAGCTTCAATATATGGCCAAACTTAAATTCGAATCTTTCAGAATTCTGTTAAAGTGCAATCTGGAGACAAGAAACTACTACTAGTAAAAATATTGTTCCATGTGCAATATTTTTAACATTCTGAATAGGTGGTTAACTGGTGTTTGAGATTATTTTTCAAACTGTGTATCCTCAGTAAGTTTATGGCTACAAACAAAACTCCTGGCTACACCCTAACTACAAAGTTTGTTTGTAGCTGGTAAGATTAATACCATCAGATGATAGTACATATTATTAATATGTCTAAGCAGTTTAAGTGATCTACCTCCAAGATAATCAGGAAGGATAGACCTTCCTATCATGTAGTTTTAAAATTAGTTGCATTTGGCATCTGAGCAAAGACAAGTATTTCAGCTGAATGTTTTCTGTAACATTGACTAAGGAGTAACTCTGAAGTAGGCCTATGATAGCAAAAGAGAGGCATTCAAGAAAGGCTTCAGTCTCAGCTTGGGCACACAACATATTCTATCTATTTCAATGGTCTATAAGATGCCCCCTCAGAGAAATAAACCTTGCTGCAAAGTATGTACATACATAGCAGGGATGTATCTAACACCTGAAGACCAGGAGGCTGATAAAAATGTACATATCTCCTGTTTTGTACCTGAAAAGGGGAACATAATGTATTATCTAATCATGTAGCTGGAAGTACCAGGTCACTGAATAACAGATAAGAGAGAGGGTGTATAAAGGTGCATATCAAACAGATGCTAAACGTTCTTGATGTTTCCATATGGTGGCTGGATAGTTCTGAAGGATGACACTGTAGAAAACAGTGCAAGAACACTATGAGTCTTATCACACTACACTGTTATAGCACTATTATTCCACTTCAGCTGCCATGGCAATATTGCATAGAATCGTGGGATTTGCAGTTTGGGGAGAGGCATTTAGAATTCTCAGCCAGAGAGCTGCAGTGCCTCACCAAACTACAACCCTAGAATTCCAAAGGGTGCAGCCAGGGCAGTTGAAGTGGAATACTAGTGTTATAATGGTATAGTGTAATAGGGATCTTGGTAGGTTTTGCTCCTGGTATCTGTAGTTTTCCCATCAAAGCTCCAATGGAAACAATTGATGTGTGTGGATGATGGGGAGCAAACTAGCAACATGGACACAAGGAAATCTGTTGCTGTATGCCTTCAAGTAATTTCTGATTGATGGCAACCCTGAGGCCATTATCACATGATGGCACCATCCTGGCATGGGGACACATTACTGCTGGTCCATGACACGTGCCATTGCATGACGTCGTTGTGGTCCCTCTGCTGTCATGTCCCCAGCCGTTGTGATTATGCAGCATACCATTGCTGGAAAAATTCCAGTAATGGTCCCTCCTTTTATCCCATCAGCTGCAGGTGTGCGGGAAGGGCAGAGGAGCTACCAAGCGCTTCCTTTCTCAGTACAGTGCAGGAAGAGGCCAGCTGTACTGTGGAAAGAAGGAGCACGTCCCAAATGCTATCCATTCACTGGCAGCTGACAGGTGTGGTGGGGAGCATTCAGGTCCCAATATTATCCGGGCAATGGCATTGCCAGGATGGGATCGGGATGATGTGGGATCGTAGCATAGTGTGATAAGGACCTGAGACATCCTATCACAGGATTTTGTGTAAAATATGTTCAGAAGGTGTTTGCCAGTGCATTCCGCTCAGGCTGAAAGAATGTAACCTACTCAAGATCACCTAGTGGGTTTTCATGACTGAGCAGAGAGTTGAACCATCTCCCAGTCCTAATCCAATACTCAAAAAAGTACCCTATGCTGGCTCCTGTTCACAAGCACAGCATTTGCAGATTATTTTTTTTTATTTTTATTTTTTTTTGGACAACATTGGGAAAGATGGTATTCCAAGTATGGTGTCACTTGTGTGGATTGCTCTTGTACACAGTATTATTCTCTTTCACAAATGTCATGTGTGGGAGTTCAGACTGGATCAGAGGTGGGATGTGAGCTTGCTATTTCCCTCTAGCATAGAACACATCATGGCCATGATCGAGCTCAGTGAACCTCTTAACTCTTTTGTGAAATCTGGAAGAACACATGGAATACTGCAAATGGGTGGATGATCAAATGTTGTCCTACTCTTCACAGAGTATATCCTCAATACAAGGGGATATATCAGAACAGATGAAGGGATACCATTTGTCATCATCTTCAAAACATTAAAAAGAAGTGAGGAAGGAGATATGTTTAGATGGGAAGACTGAGAAAAGACATGAGAGTACTCTTTAAGTATCTGAAGGGCTCTCATATTGAAGAGGATGAAGATATTATTATTAATTATAACAAAAAAGATAGACCAAACTTAATTTATAGGGTGGCAGATTTGGTTGAATGTTGAGAAGCTTCTTAACAGTACAAGCCATTCGGCAATAGAATCAGTTACACTAGAGTAGCTGAGCTATCTCCTCACTAGAGGTCTTCAAGCAGAAGCTGCTCTGGTTCTGGATCTTGTGTAACATGCAAAACACTGGACAAAATGTCTTACACAGCCCCTTCCATCTCTACAGTTACAAGACTATAATGCTTAATATATCATCATCATCATCATCATCGTTTATTGATTAGTCAACTGACCATATCAACAATAAAAATATAATACATAATACAAAAATACAGATGCAGAAATTACATTCACAAATGGACTCAACTCATATAAAATTAACTAAAATAATTAAAACATATAAACTTAAACTTAATAAATAATGAGTTTGATATAAGAAGTAAAATACATGGTAAACAAGAAAGATAAAATAACAAGTATAAAAATTCAGTCATAACGTTTAAATAAGCTCATCACCATGACAGGGGACCCCATTTTGTGTGATAAAAAGATCTCTCAGGTAGGCAGCTTTTGTAATAAATTTTGCAATCCTGTGGACTGAGTGTGAATTCTCTCCGGAAAGAAAATAGGTCGATTAAACAGTTGGACCCCAACTGGTCGTTCTGACCAGAAGTGGTTGTAAGTATTGGGATCTCACCTTGGTATATATACTGCAATCAAACAGGATGTGCGCAATATCCTCTATGGCTGATGCGCCAGAGATGCATGTTCTTTCGTGGTATGGAATTTTTCGAAGCCGTTCTATTCTTACCATAGAATTAAGTTGTTCAAATCTAGCTCTGGTGAAAGCTATTCTCTATGTTAGGTTCAGCCTAAGATACCTTTCTAGACCAAATATAGTTTTATTTTTGGCTAACCAATTTAGAGACTTAGAACCGGCCAGCAGAGCTATTTAATATATAATATATGTTAGCTAATATTAGACTTAAACTAACACAATCGCATAGGGATGGGGGGTGCAATGGGGATGGTGCACCCTGGCTGCAATTTTTTGGGGGTGCCACGGCTCCTTGTTTGCCCTCCCCCACGCACTGTAGCCCTACCCCCACAAGTTGTAGCCCTGCCCTGTCTGTTGTAGCCGTGCTCCCACACACCACAGCCACACCCCCGCGCACTGTAACCACACCCCCGCCCCTCCACCCACCCTTCTGCCCAAGCCCCCCTCCAGCTACTCCAAGCTCCACCACTGAACTAACTAGGAATTTACTACTGTGATCTGTTAAATCTAAGCACATAGGCTGGAATCTTGTTGCTTAAAGTAGACATACTGAATCCGTTGTTCAATGGCGAGTCAACACATACATAAATCAAATTGATTCAGTGGGTCGACTCTAGTTAAGAGTAACAACAGAATTGAGATCATAGTCTATATAAATAGATGTTTCTTAAGATTTCTGCAAAACATACTATGAGATATCTCTTACTGGATAAGGATGGAGAAATTAAGTTACAGAGGGGTTCTCAGTAGCCACAGCCCACTTATGGGCAGAGACAAAGGCAAGACGATAGGGTCAAAAATCCTAGCATATGCTGTCTTAAAGCTGTTGCTTACAGTAATAAGACTGAGTGAGAAATATTTGTGTATTTCAGTATGGAGTAAACGTTTACAAAATAATAATGCCATAAAGAAGGAAATTCAGCCATCAGTCCCAGAGTACTGGATTGGGAGGTACAATATGGCCTCAGTCTCAGTCTCCCATCTTCTTCTTTTCTCAATAGTTTCTTCCCATTGTTATTATTTTTTCTATCACCAAAGTTATAACGTCTGTTGCAGAATGGCGCAATTATCCCTGTCAAAAAAAGACTTACCAGTGGTGCACCTATTTTTTTATGCTTTTATTTTTATTTTTATTATTTTTTGTTCTTTCTTATATTAAAAAAATGCTCTGCTACACATTTTTAAAGAAATCTTGTTATTTTGCCCGCATATATCTTTGGGCACTTGCATTGTATAGCATAGATGACAAAACTGGTATTGCAAGTGGTAAGTTGAGCCAAAGTGTACCTCTGTTTTATTGTAGTTTGTAAATTCAGTCGTTTTGGAGGCATATTTGCAATAGACACAACAACCACAAGCCTTGTGGGTCTGCCTGAACCCAAAAGAGTATATATGGATACTTCTTATGGTTTCCAGAAATCACTGTTCGCCAAAATGTCTCTGATGTTTTTGGTCCTTTTAAATGAAATCTGGGGCTTTTATTGGCACCCTGGAATGTTGTGAATTAAATACCAATATTTTTAATGAACCTCTGTAAGACACTGGTGGTATCACTGAAGATAAGAGTACAATGAGATGGTTAGAATGAAGTCTATCCTTTTTGGTTAGTAGTTCAGAAGATGCCTTACATTAAGTTTAAGCCATCACATCATGTTCATATCCTCTGTCTGCTAATCATTTAGTCAGTAAATAGGCATCCTTTCTGAAATTATTTTTATTACAGCAGTTTCGTTTCAGTCCCCCCTTCCCGCTCCCGGGAAATTCCATCTAAGTCATCCAGAACATGAGCTGTCAAATCTTGAATATGTGTTTGCATATGTACATTTTCTATACAGGGAGGTTGTGAGATGATCCCCTGCCTTTTTCACTTTTAAATCCAAAAAGTGGACTTCTGTATTGTTCAATTGTTCAATCACATTGTATACAGATGTTTCTAAAATTTATCCACTTACGGATGTCCATGAGATCATTTTAGTTTCCTCTCCAAATATACGAATACATACATATATAGGAATATAATAATGCCATATGATTATAATGCTATGTATAATCTATTATGCATAATATAATCTATTATACATAATGTTATCCTAATTATGTGTTGTTGTTATTTTGATTTTAATTTATCATTTTGATGTATATTTGTTTTCACATAGCTCTTGAAGGAGGCCATTGAAGCAATTATGTGTTTGGCTTGTTTCACATGATAAATGAAGACCATCTACAAAGTACTTGGAGACTTGTCCCCTTTTTCCAGTGGCTTCCATTTCATGCTCTTCAGTATTTGGCCATTTCCACATGGGCATATTGCCCACGCTGGAGCGACCTCTCCAGGAGGTCTTCTTCACCGGGGTCTGCGCTAGAGCAGTTAAAAAGAGTGAGGTTCTAGACTTCAAACTGTTCTAGTGCAGCCCCGGGGGTGGCGCTGTGCGTTTTATAAAAACCACCTTCAAAAGTGGTTTTTATAAAACTTACCCGTGCTGCCCCGTAGCAGCCCCCGGTCAAGAACTGCAGAGACGCGGTAGCGTGTCCCTGCAGATCTGCCTGGGGGCGGGCTTCCGGCTGGCGTGCTGTCCTAATTGGTGGAGCGCCTCCGGAAGCTGCCGGCCACCATTTTGGGCGCTGCGGAGTGCCGCCAAAATTCAGCAGCGTTTGGAACGGCGGATCCGCGCTCTTCGGAGGGACGGAGCAACCCGCTCGTGGGTAAGCTCCGCCCCTGCGTGTGCGGCCCCATTTCGCCCTCCCCCCGTGAGGAAAGGGCCTTTGTCTTCCACTTCATCTTTAGTGGACATGATGGCACATTTGTTGTCATGTTACTCTAAGGAATTCTTGGATAAGTTACTAACACAGTCTCCTACCTTTGGGAATTAAAATGAAGAAACACAGAGGAAATGGGATCAACTCGTCAGAGAGCACAAAAGGATGAGAAGGAGTGAACTACATGTTTCTACATTACTGGAAGACTGCTGAGTGCAAAGGATTTCTAGAATTAGAAAAGAAATGAGCATGCGTAAGGAAAATGAATTCATGAACAAATTGTATACTATTCTCAGTCAGTGCTCACAAGATCCAATGATCCTTGTAAATTAAACTTCATTCATGGTACATTCTCAATTTAAATCAACTTTAAAAGTACAGATAGACATATTGAAAAATCAGAAAAATAGACACCTGGTTAGAAAACTTGCTTCCTTAGTGGCAGATTTTTTTAAAAAAATTAATTATGAATTAAAAGCTTCTAAAAGTTTCTTAGACGTTTTCATAGATATTATTGTAATTACATGCTGTACTTTTGATTTTTTAATTTGTATTTATATTTGTTTAAAGCTGCTGAAGAAGGCCTTAGATTCTCAGGTAAAGTAGCCCTTAAAAAGGCTGTGAAGCGATAACAGCTCTTGGACCCAGTGACTCCTGCTCTGCTACTTCAGTGTTGTCGTTCCTGCTCCTTCTCTTCTTCGCTGCAACTGTGCCATCACATCTTGCCACCTGCTGCTCGTGCCACTGATCCTTGCTCTTCTTCATTCCCTCAATGACACTGAATGCTCCTCTGTGGCCAATGAATTCAAATTGCCCGTTTGAATTCACTGGCTGTAAGGTTTCTTTTCCAAGAAACTGTGTGAAGCCACACAACCTCAAGAGAAGAAGACATACAGTCTCACATTGTAAGGTGTGGTAAAAAACACCATGTGCTGTCCTGACCTGCAATCAATCCATCTCATAAGACAAGTGCCTTCTTTTCCTTAGGGCATGTGGTGCATTTACACAAGCACTTCACTTCCTACAGATTCTTAGTAAGACAGGGTTTGCTTCAGTGTCAACACTGGATAGAAGGAGTATTGAATAAATTACCTTTTGACTACTTTAATTTGGAGTTTAAAGTAATTTTTACTAGAACCTCCACAAAGCTCTCTATATTTACATCTCTATACTTACATCCAGGCAAGATTTTGTGAAGTTTGGAAAAGGGATGCAATGTATAGAGGCAGCAAGAATCTTCACCTTTAAATTGTTTTACTGAAGATTAGTTGGATTTTGGGCATGCAATACTAATTGGTAGTCAATTCTTCATTCAGTCACATGGATAGGGTCTCAGCTTCAGTGATGATAAGTCTACAGTGCTGGGATTTTTTCCCCCCACCAATAACGTATGGCAACTTTCTGTATGAGAGACTTCATAGAGCCCTAGTCTTCTCAGGTCTTATAAGCTCAGGGCTATGACTTCCTTGATTGAACCAATGCATCAGTAGTGTGGTCTCCCTCTTTTCCTCCTGCCTTCTACTTTAACCAAGCACAATAGCATTTTCCAGTCAGTAGCATTGTCTCATGATATGTCCAAGGCATGGCAACCTGAAGATGTGGACCAGATCCTTGGAGAGGTGAGAACTACCATGTACATATTAGGCCCTTGCCCTGCCTGGCTAATTAAACAGGCCAGAGAAGGACCGGCTGAGTGGGTAAGGGAAGTGATTAATACCTCTTTACAAGGCAGGGTCCCAACATATCTGAAGAAGGTTGTTGGAAGACCTTTTCTGAAAAAACTTTCCCTGGATCCTGTTATACTAGATAACTATAAGTCAGTCCCTAACCTTCCATTTTTGGGCAAGGTACTAGAGCATGTGGTAGCTTCTTAACTCCAGGGGTTCCTGGACAAAGCAGATTATCTAAATCCATTTCAGTCTGGTTTCAGATTTGATTAGGAGACAGAGACAACTTTGGTCACCTTGGTGGATGATCTACGCTGGGAAATATACAGAGGGAATATGTCCCTGTCAGTTCTGCCGGCCCTTTCTGTGGCTTTTGATACCATTGACCATGGTATCCTTCTGAGTTGCCTCCCTGGGATAGAGTGTGGAGGTACTGTTCTATAATGGCTTCATTCTTTGTTGGAGAAGTGATCTCAAAGGTGGTGCTAGGGAATTCGTAGTCAACTCCTTGGCCATTGGCTTGCAGACTTCCTTGGAGTTCAATCTTGTCCCCTATGTTATTTAACATTTACACAAAACCATTAGGAGAGGTTGTCTGGAGTATTGGGGTCAGGTGTTACCAGTATGCTGATGATATCCAGTTCTGTTACTCCTTTCCACCTAACTCTATGGAAACTATTCCTGTGCTATTCCTGTTGGCAGCTGTAATGGACTAGATGAGGGCAAATAGATTGAAGCTTAATCTGAACAAGACAGAGGTGCTCTTTGTCAGTCAAAAGACGGATTTGGAACAGGGAGTCAGCCTGTGTTGAATGGGGTTATGCTCCCCCTGAAAAACAGGTCCACAGTTTTGGGGTAGTCCTGGATTCAGCTCTGAGCCAGGAGGCCCAGGTTTCCACAGTGACCAGGAGTGCTTTTGCACAGTTAAACCTAGTGTGCCAACTGAATGCATTCCTGGAGAAGTTGGATCTGGACATAGTGGTACATGCCTTAGTTACATCCTGTTTGGATTACTGTAATGCCCTCCATGGGGGGCTTTAAGGCCCTGCTTTGGGGGTCCCTGACATCATTATGGTTTGCATGGGTGCCATACCAAATTGGCATCATATGTAATTGGCAACGCACTTTAATTGGCATTAATATCAAATTCAAGCCTGAGAGGTGATGAAGAGGTCAAACCAAGCAAGGGAAAGAATTTGACTGTAAACATGAGAAGGATATGTCAACTCAAAACTTCCTCCAGGTAAGACTGAATCATTTGTCAGGCAAATACACATCATTCCTGTGGATAATAGGCTTAAATAGAAGCTGGAATTTTTCAGGGAACCCAACTGTGAGAAGCCCACCAGGACACTGATTGACAGATATCTATCCCTTGTACATCTGGATTCCTTCCTCTTTCCTCACAGCACCCACAATAGACAGCTATTACAATATTCATCATGTCTGTGTCAATCAAGTACTAAGCCCATCAATAGGTGAATTGTTACCCCACTGGTACACCCTATCCTGGGGTCTACAATTTTTAATATCAAATATAATTCTTCATGCCAGAGAGGTTGCCCAGATGAGCACGTAGGCAGCAATGGTTGAATGACTGAGAACTAGGTCAAGCCAGTAAAATCTCCAGTCATGTAGCCCAAGGAGACCTCAAGCTATGCAAACTCATGGTAAACAAAGGGTCCTCAGCCACAAAGGAACCAACTTGGGGGAATTAGCATGTTTTCCCCAAGTTGAGCACTTATGATTCCAGAAAAATCATTCAAGGAAAGGACCATCTACATAAATTTACACTACAACTCATTGCAACCGAAGATCCTGAAACACTGGCAACACATCGTAAAACCATCACGCAAAATGAGTTGCCATTGTGAAGCTTCCATTCCTTTGCAGTGCTTATTGTTCTCCCTGGGATAGGATTTGCCCTCAGGGTATGTTTTCCCCTACAAGTAGTCCTAGTTTTTGAGAATTTCTTTGGATATCTCCCTGCCACACTAGCAGACCGTTTCTCTGTTAGTTGAGTAATCCTCTCAGCCATTTCTTTGCTGAGTTCTGCTTTGCATGCTGCTTCCTGGACCAAGGACTTCAGGAGAGGTGCAGTATCACCCCATCCACAATTCCTCTATGAATCCCCAATTTTTCCACTCTTGTGGTCTTGTTAATTTACCCCCCTCTTGCAAGCCTCCTCTTTGAGCTAATTCATTCCCCACTTTTACATAGAGGTACTGGCATCATGAGGTGGCCCTTGTGGCACCCATGTTTTGGGGTAACAAGACTGGTGGAGTAACACGGGCACTATCCTGCACCCTTGCTCTGTGGAGTCAACATACATGACAAAGGAGGTGCAGACGTAGGTAACTGTAGGTAACTGTAGGAATCCCAGCCAACTAGGAACACATGTGAATGAGAATCTGTGTGCTTGAGCCAAAGAGCTACTGTTGGGTTGGGAATCCTTCCCCTTCTGTCTTGGTTTGTGTATGGCAGCTACCCCTGCTTGGTCACTAGCTTGGTACTGAATCAAGTCAGAACACAAGGACTGTGCACAAACTATCCTGGGAATCACTCCCAAACTTGGGTCTATTGGCATGGGATCC
This sequence comes from Iguana delicatissima, assembly GCA_948472985.1. Taxonomy (NCBI): domain Eukaryota; kingdom Metazoa; phylum Chordata; class Lepidosauria; order Squamata; family Iguanidae; genus Iguana; species Iguana delicatissima. Next base: position 265,895 of record CAOKZL010001337.1, on the reverse strand, counting down.
AGAGTGTTAGGGCTAGGAACCACTTTAGGAACACATACACCTCAAAATCACTAGTGTCTCTGTTTGTGTGGTCTATGTGCCACTTAAGTCAGGCCTGTGTGCCTTTGTAAAGTCGAGCCTGTGTGCTTTTGTAATTGTTAGGATGGGTAAGAAGCCCCAATCCCTTGTGGAAGTCTCTAAAGAAACCGTGTGTGGTGGTGACCAATAGTTGGGCAATGTGCAATGCCATGTGGGGCTGCCACTGACCTAAGGCTTTATCCTAAATGGTAGGAAGATACCCCCCCTACACACAAAAGCATATAGGCAGGGCTCAGTTGCATTCCTGATTCCTTTTCCTCCACTGTTCAGCCAAACAGTGATAGGTTCCCTTTTCTGGATTTGTTTTCCCCTTGGCAAGCAGTGTGTGTGGTGAGCACCAAGGATCTCCCCGAAAGGGTCACATGTGACCTTCCCATCCCTGAGTGCCTGGTCTTCTTTTTACTGCTGGTTCCATGTGTGTGTCCCAGCTGGTGGGCTCAAAGGAAACTTGAGTGGGCGTCCCCTAATGTAAAAAAAGTGTTTTTGAATTCAGCTATTGTTTGGTTTTGTGTTTAGCAAGTGTGTTAGAATGCACTCTTGCTTCTTATTTTAATTGGCAGTTTGGCAGTTTGAATTGGCTTTTGATTTGGTGTTTTGGCATCATGTTCCGTCATGAAGACGAGAAAGATAAATTGGAAAAATGGGTTATTAACACAGGCAATAACCATGGAAAGAAGGGTCCTTTAACAATGAGGATCTCTTCCAAACACTACAGGAAGTTTACTCCACCAAAAGCAGAGAAAAATCACTTTTTGGCCCATCTAAAGATGCCATGGCAGCATGGGGATTCTGGATGGCTATGAATGATGCTATCCATTTAATAAAGGATCTCTGTAGGATGGCTGACAATCTGGCAAAAGAATTGGACACTATAAAAGCCCAAAATCAGATGCTGATGGTGGATAAATTGGCCTTTTCTGCCTCAGTCCAAGAGGCTCGTGAAAAATTGGATACAGCCATGGTAGGAAATCAAACTCTCAAGGCAAAAGTTGCCATCCTGATCTCACCAAAGCACAGTATGCAGCTTGTATTGTTTTAACGTTGTCAGCCACCTTGAGTCTCATTGTTTGGAGAAAGGCAGGATAAAGATGAACAGACTGAATGAATGAATGAATGAATGCATGAATGAATGAATGAATGATATGGCAGACTTAGTTTAGTGATCTTTTGTTCTAGTGAGGGTTCAGGCTTGATTTGTTCTAAGACCAATTACTATGTCTTTTTAGGAATCCATGGTATCTGTATAACTCTTCTCCAGCATCACATTTCAATTGATTTTCTTCATTTCAGCTTTCTTAACCGTCCAGCTTTCAGAACCTTACATAGAAATTAGAAATACTATGGCCTGGATGATTCTGACTTTGACATTCAATGATATATCTTTACACATGAAGATCTTATCTAGTTGTTTCATGGATATCTTTCCAAGTCTCAGTGTTCTGATTTCTTGACTTCATTTTGACTAATCACTGAGCCAAGGAATAGGAAATCTGTATATTTCAATGTGTTCATTATCTACTTTAAAGTTATGTAAACCATCAGTAATCATCATTTTCCTGTCCCTGATATTCAACTATAACTTTTTTTTACTTCTTTCTTCCATAACTTTCATTAGTTGTTCCAAGTTGTCACCATTTATTTTTTGCAAATAATATGTCATCCTCATCTTTAAATTGTTGATGCTCCTTCCTCCAATTTTCCCCTGAGTCTAATTGTGCTCTCTGCATTGATCTATTCTGCATATAAATTAAACAGACCAAATAGTAGGAGCATTATAGACTTTATACTCCTCTCTTAATTACCTGCCTCTTATTTTGAGAACTTTCAAAGTTCTCAGTAGGCCTTGGTAAATCCCAAGGCCTCCTACCCTTGCAAATAAACTAAAAACTAATCAAGGTTGGTTTGTTGCACAATGTACTGCCAGAAGGGTATTTTAGCACCATCTACAAGGAAATTGAAGTACATAGATACCATAATTTTCACTTCTTTATATATTAGTGCAAGGAATATAAAAATCTACTATACTCTAAATATAATGAGTATATACAAAAATCTTGGATGGAATTGGGCTTGACCACCCTCGAAAGAGATTCACATAGATTTTCAGCTTTGGTAACAGCAAGAACAAGAAAAGGGAATGAGATGTGTGTGTGCTTGATAACCAAATTAATTCATCACAATTATGCATTTTTTTTCTTTTCAGCTAGCTTTCTGTTTGAACCAATTGTGATCCCTTGCCCTCAAGCATGGATTGATCCATTCTTTCATCTTGTTCTGAGTGGGACCTGTAACTCTGAATTAAATAAATGATTTTATTTATCCAGAGAGGATATGCTCCTATGATAATTATTTAAATCAAACTCCACTTGGTAGTGCCCAATTCATATTGCATTATTAACCTACAGAAACCTGCATGGGAAAATTCCACAAAGCTGAGGAACTGGTATCATGGTGCCCATTCACCAATGAGACTCTAAAGCAGACCCAACTTTAGTCCAGTTAGTCTGCTTAAAGTTGCCTCTCAGTTACATTCTAAATAATTATGAGGTAAATTGGAGTCTTCGGCTGTCAAAAATCCAATCATAGCTGAAGAGCAGGCAGGATTTATAAAGGGTAAATCCATAAGAGATCAATGTTCCATTCTTCAACATATGATACAGAAATAGTCCCCCAAAATCTTTTCCATGTAACACAAATGCTCCATTCTAATGTTTCCCTCAGAGTCAGACTTGCAGCAAATGCACCGGAATCAGAAAATACACCAACCAACAGAGGAGGAGAACAGGGATGTCTCTTGGCCTTCCTTCCCTGTTATTTTTATATTAGCTACATTGTATAAGAATTGTGTGTCTTGGAATATTTTCCACCCTCAGTATTAGATGTAAAGCTTACAGCTGTTATTAAATGATGATGATATAGCTATGGTTTTCACTATACCAGATGGAGTGCAGAGTGTATTAACTGAATTATATTCTCTAAAAGATTGTTAAACACGCTAAAACAAAAATGATAGTTATTGAAAGAAGAGGAAAATTCATGTGGAAATTGGACCAAAATACATTGAACAGCATTATAATTTTAAATACCAAGGACTTGGGGTTGATGCTTTACTTTCATGGAAGTCCCACCTGAATGCAGTCAAGTTACAGTCCTCACATTGCATTCATGTGTTTTTCTAAATTTCAAGATGGGACTCTATAGTTCCACAACCGTGTATGGTGTAGTAATATGGGGGTATGCAAAGGTCTCTTCTCTGGAAGTGATAAAGAGATATGTATGTATGTATGTATGTATGTATGTATGTATGTATATATATCTATATATATGATTCCTGTAAAATGTCTCTGAAAGCACACATGCATCTCTCTTCAGGGCTGAAGCAGCATTGTTTTCTGCAGAAATTCATGAATGAATCCTACCTGCAAAAAACAAAAAGCTTCTTAGAACAACTGCAGACCTCCTTACAAATCTCCTAAGCAAATTCTGCTTGAACTGTCCTGCACGCCTGTAGAATTAAGACTGAGGTTCTTCCAACTTTCTCCTCCTCTGTAGTAAAACTGTTGTTCAAAGAAAGAATCCATTTTTATTCTTAAAATGGTGGGATTTGTATTCAGTTACACAGTATACTATTCTATGTGGAATCTAGTATATAAAACAATATTTGGTTTAGAAAAATATTTCATATTTCTCATTAAGAAAACCATTTCTTAGAATTATAAGAGGCCCCAGGGGCCATCAGGTCGAATCCTCTGATCAATGCAGAATCTTGAGCTAGAGCATGTCCAGTAGGTAGTTGTCCAGCCTCTTTTGAAGACGTCCAGAAAAGGAGACTTCACCTCCTCCATAGGCAATTGGCTCCATTACCAAAACACTCTCACTGTCAAGCAGTTCCTTCTAATGTTCAGTTGGAATCTGTTCTCCTGAAACTCAAAACCATTAGACCTAATTCTATCCTCTGAGGCAGCAGAGAACAAGTCTGCACTCTCATCTTTGTGGCAGCCGTTGAGGTATTTAAAGTTGGGATTGTGTCTCAATGCCCAGCTCCTTCAATCAATGTCTCCTCATATGTTTTGTTTTCCATACCTCTTATAATCTTCTGTCCCTGAACTTGCTCCAACTTGTCTATATCCTTTTTAAAATGAGGCACCCAGAACTGGATGCAGTACTCCAGATGAGGCCTGACCAGCACAGAATGTCAGGAGACTATTACTTTCCTTGACTTGGAAGCTATGCTTTTGTTAATGCAGCTGAGATAGCATTTGCCTTCTTTGCTGCACGTTCAACATATTATCAACAATAACTCCAAGATACTTTTCACATGTTCACATGTTGAGCCAAGTATCCTAATCCTACACCTATGCATTTGGTTTTTGTGGCCTAAGTGTAGAATTTTGCATTTGTCTCTGTTGGATTCCGTTTACTTAATTTCAGCCGAATTTTCTAATATATGAAAGTCCTTTTGAATTTTGTTCCTATCTTCCAATGTGTTAGCCACTCTTCCAGTTTTGTGCTGACACAGGGAACAACCAACCGAAAGCCTAGAGTGTTAGGAAACACGTGTGTGTGCAATTGTGGAGTGATTGAGCCACAGGGCTACTGTTGGGGTTGGGAATCTCTCCCCCTTTCTATCTTGGTTTATGTATGACAGCTGCCCCTACGTGGTCACTAGCATAGCAGTGAATCATGGCAGATCGCAAGAGCTGTACACAGGCTGACCCAGGAATCTCTCCCTAACCTGGGGGCTATTGTGGGGTGGGACCCTGAGTGCTAGCAGATAGGCCAGGTTAGCCACACATTGGTTAGAGTAAGTACACACAACTGCAGGGAAGGTCAAGAAACGAAACAGGTGGTGAATCCTGTTCTGTAGGAACACATGGGTGGAGAGCCTCACAGAATTCAGTGAAATAGGTGGTGAGCCCTGTAACGGCAGGAGCATGGGTGGTGAGTTCCGGACTGCTAGGAATTGTAGGTGCGAGTGATGATTCCCGACCTATTGGAAGGTGTGGGTGGTGATTTCCGGCCTGAATCAGGGTTTCTGGAAGTTTAGTCCTGAGGTAGAAGGGCCCCCTCACCCGAAAAACTGACTTAGGGACGATCTAGTCAGGTTCTGTTCCTCTCTCTCCATGCTGCTTGGCCAAGCGGCACAATAAGAGTTCCCTCAGGGTTTGTGTTCCCCCTTCAGCTTAGGCAGAGTCTAGGTGAAGGGTTTTCTCTCAAAGGACCAGAGTTGTCCTCCTCGTCCCTGGATCCCATCCCTCCTTTTGCTTAGAGTGTGGATAACCAGCCCCGGCTCATAGAAGGCAAAAGGACATTTTGGGTGGCTGCAGTTTTGTTCCTAACCCCCTTCCCTAGAGTAAGTTTTGTTGAGTTAATGTCCCTAGAACCCCCCAGGGATTTCAGTGATCCTCCCCATCACTACAGGCCTGGTCCCACTTTAGCTGGTTGAAACAGAAGTTTTGAGGACCGGCATGGAAGTTAAAAATCTCATACAGGAACGGAAGGTAGCTGGAAAGCTGGAACGTTGGGTCCTCCGTAAAGGGAAGTGCCCTTGAAAGAACTCTAGCTTCCAGACTTCTGATCCCTTTTCTACCCTGCGGGAGGCTTACCTCCAGGCTACAACTGCGAAGACCCCTTTTGGGCCTTCCAAGGACGTCCTTGTGGCGTGGGGACTTTGGCTCACAGCACGGGATGCCTCGAGCATCCTTGTAGCTGCCAAAGCCCAGATAGATGAAATGTCCAAAGAGATTGCCCGGCTTTAGGCCAAGAACGAGGTTGTGCAGGTGGATAAGTTAACGTTTGCCTCCGTTGCAGAGACCATGAGCCAAAAGGTTAGTGAAGGTGACCCTCCAAGCTCAGACTTGGAAGGAGCGGGCTGAAGTTTTAGAAGAAGAGCTAGCCCAATCTAAGACTGTCACCAAGTTCATGGTGAAGCAGTTCAAAGAACAGCAAGAGATGGTTAGCCATATGGCTTGCCATCGCAGGGCAGAGGAATTGGAGAAGGAACTGCAAATCTGGCAGGCAGTCATTTCAGTGGTCTGCCCAGAGTTTCTTCCTTCTCTCCCCACTGCTGCCCTCAGGGATCTGCTGCCTGAGGATGCAATGGCATCCCAGTCTTACAATCCTGACTGGGTGGAGAGCACTGCTTCTGTTCACCTGGTCGAGACCCAATCAATGATTAGGAGAAAGATGACAGCTGGGGAAGGCGAGGCAGAGGAAGACACACAAGAAATTGAGACCAGGATTCCCTGGAAAGCCACCGAAGCCATGCCAATTGCGGATCATCTTGGTCCTCTTAACAGGACCACTGAGATCATGTGGCTGAATGAGGTAATCTATTCACACCTCATACCCAATGGTCAGGACTGATCCAACTGGCCCAGTTGTGCATGTCCCCCTCTGAGTTCCCCACCTTGAAATCTGCTGTCACTACCCGAGGGTTGGTAAAGCTAGACGCCCATGGATGGATGAGGGAAATCATCAGGATCTTGTAGTCTGGACAGACCACAGGAGTCCGGTATGTGCTAGAGCAACAAGGTCCCAAAGAGAAGCCTGAGGGTTATGTAGCCACAAAACAACTTCTGGCTATGCTGGCTGACAGGTGAAATGAGATTTCGACAACATGGCTTGAACTATGAGACTAAGATGGCCCTGGGTCTCATAAGTTCTGAGACCACACCATGGGTAGATTTTGACTCCAATCTCCGGAGGATCTTGGACCTCCTCCATGTGACTGGTGCCCTGTAGTCCACTCAGAGGTCACACAGAAAGGAACCAGGAAGTTGGGAGCCCATACAGGAGGTGACATACTCCAACTATGGGTCCCACTCCCAACACTGAAAATCAGCCCCCACTTCAGCTCCCAAGGGGAACTGGAATTCCCACTCCCCTCTGAAGCCAGATTACAAGGCTAGGCAGGACTCAGGGTGAACCCAAGACTCCTGAGGCTCACTTAGCAGATCTGGAATTCCACTGCCCAGTCTCAGGCGTCCTGGGCTATCCCGGACAGTGATGCTTCCCAAGTGCAGTCCGGAGAGTATGACCCTACCAAGAGTGCCTACTCAGGCAAGAGGGTGAAGCTGTGGATGGCCTTGAGAAAATTTGGGCTTGACATGAGCCAATTTGATCAATGGCCAACAGCAGAGCTGCTTGATGCCTTGATTAAGCACACCCAACTGGGAGGTGCACAGCCAATGGATGCCGTAATGGATGGTCCTGCACCTGTTGGGCACTATCCCAATTTGGAAGCTCTGAAATAGGTGCGCCCTTGGTCTAAGAATCTCCCCAAGGACATTGTGGCTCAGCTGACACCAGACAGGTGGGGAAGATTCTGGGTGAAGGCAAGTGTTGGGACTGACAGGGACGAGACTCCTGCCACTTTATTGGTTGACTCCAGAGCAGTGCTGAATGTGCTGCACCCTAAATTGGTGAGGCATGGTGAGCCCACTCCTGACTCTATCCGCTTGGCTGGATATGGTGGAGGGAGACACCATGCCAAAGTGTGGAAAGGCATTCCATAGGGAAGTTCCTTTCCATAGGGAAGTTCCAGTCTAACGTGACTGCTTGTGAGAATCAAGGAGAAGACAAAGGACTTCTGATCATCAGCTTCCTCTGAGGAAACAAGCTCACAATGGACTATGCGGATGGCCTCCTATGGAAGTTAGATCAAGGCCCCCCTGAGATCTCAGCTGTCCACTGATGTGCAGCCATCAAGGCTCCAGCCCCCATCCAGAACATGGCTAGCGACCCCTGGGTGCAGGACTTCCCAGAGGTCTGGATCCAGGACAAAATTGAATGTGGCAGGGTAAAGGATGCCTGCGTGTTAATTGAGGGTGAGAATCCACCGCCCCAAAAACAGTATAGGTATCCTGCAGAAGCTGAGGAAGGGATAGGAAAGACCATAGAGAGACTACTTAAGTGGGATGTGATCACTCTCATGCAGTCCATCTGCAATGCTCCCCTATGGCCGGTCCTGAAAGCTGATGGGAAGACTTGGAGGATGGTGATGGATTTCAGGACTCTGAATGCCACCACTCTTCCAGTGGCCCTGGTAGTTGCTAAATATAACATAATCCTGGCTGCCATTGCTGCCAGTGCCAGGTACTACAGCGCAGTGGATTTGGCTAACACGTTCCACTCCGTACCACTGCATGAAGTGTGCTGGTATAAATTTGCCTTCAGGTTTAGAGGGCAACAATACATCTTCAAGCAAACTCCCCAGGGATCCACTTAAGTCCCAGCATCTACCATATGCAAGTGGTCAAGATGTGGGATAGGCTGCAGCCATTCTCATGATTTCATATTTTGTCTTACGTGGACGACATATTAGTACATTCAGACTCAGAGGAAAAGACTAGGGACATCACCCAAGGGGTTTTGGGACTTTTGCGGGATATGAGTTTCAAGGCCAACTGGCAGAAGGCACTGCTAGTCTCCACCGAGGCCAAGTACTTAGGACTTTGCTTGGGAGCTGAAGGGCGCACCCCACACTCCCAACAGGTAGAAGTCATCTCCATACTGCTGGCGTCTACTGATGTACACTCTCTCAGGTCCCTCTTGGGCACGTTCAACTTTTCTCAAGACTTCATAGAGTCCTTCGCTGCCAAAGCAAGGCGTCTGTATGCTCTCTTGAAAAAGTACACTCAGTGGGAGCGGGTCCTGCACAGCAACAGGCATTTGTGCAATTAAAGGAGGATCTGATGAAGGCACCTTCCTTAGCTCACCCGAAGATGACTAAGCCCTTTCTCATCCAGTTAACCACCTCTGACAGGAGCATTGGGGCAGTTCTTTCCCAACTTTTGAATGGCACTCAGTGTATTTTTGTGTACGCCTCCAGGAATTAGAGTCCACATGAAGTGAAATTCAGTCTGTGCGAGAAAACTTGCCTTGCACTGATCTGGGCATTGACACACTGGGAGTTTATTATCGGAAGTGCCTGTGTGATTGTCTAGACACCCCATGTGCTGCTTAAGTATATTTTTTCTGGGAAAGTCCAGAATGGCCAAGTATGCAATGTCAGGATAGCCAAATGGTCTCTTTCCCTGGTATCGCATGGGGTAGACTTCCAAAAACAGCCACAGGAATCACTGGCTCCATATGGCCTAATTGTTGCTGGAGCCATGCATGAGTGTCCATTACCACCCATAAAGACTGTAGATTGGCCAGTTGAGTGGGGAGCTTCTCTTGAAAAGGCACAGTTACAAGGGTTCGTCTGTTGGTTCTGTGACAGATCCTCCATGCATGTGGATGGGAGCCCTAGCACTGGCTTTGGAGCGATCCCCATGACGGACTTCTCCCTTCAAGGGAAAGCCTGACCCCACTCCAGCCAAGTGGCTGAAGTAGAAGCTCTATGTGCTATACTGGAGCATGAGCCACTTCACTGCCCCATAGCCATTTAGATAGATTCAGAATGAACAGCCAAAGTTGTGAGTATCTGGTTCCCAATTTGGCTCCAAAATGACCTAAAACTTCCAATGGGAAGCCCATTGCCCATCTGGAGAAATGCGTCCAAATTGCTGCCCAGATCCAAGACCAAAATGGGTTGTTCATGTCAAAGGACAACAAAATAGTGCCTCTGCCACATGTCTCTGGAACAACCAAGCAGATGTGCTTGCCAGAGAAGCCACTCTACAGGATGGTGGAGTCCCCATAGCCCCCATCAGTGTGAATCCTAAACATCCCCTTGTCCCTCCCACATTTGCTTTAGCCACACTTCAGAAGGGAGACCTTGAGATAGCTGAGCTAGCTAGGAAGGGAACCGATGACTCTGGCTGGTTCAAGATAGAATAATGAAAAGGAGTGTTTCGGAATGTAGATGCAAATGGTCAGTGTCATTGAATCATGCCGGTGGACATCCGTGGTGACATGATCCAATTCGTACATGAGCAAGGGCATCATGGACGAGAGATCACATTAGAGAGGGTCCGAGAGACAGGATGGTGGCCACAGCCCAAGCAAGATGTTAACCAGTGGGTGGACAACTGCTTGACTTGCGCCATAGCAAATGCAGATCACTCTGGGCCCAAGGCTCTGATTCAGCACCAGAGAATTCAGGGTCCTTGTTCCCACATTCAGATAGATTTCACTGGACCACTCCCACCGATGCCAATGGGAAACAAGTACTACTTGACAGTCATTGATTACTTCATCAAGTGGATTGAGGCTTTTCTATGCCGCAATAACACTGCTGCTACAGCAGTGTGCTTGTTATTTAACAATGTTTGGTCACGCTGAGGTATATCATGTGATCTTGACTGCGACATGGGTCCTCATTCACCAGAGAGGTCATCCAAGAACTTTGTAAAGTCTTGGGGATAAGGTAGTGATTCCACATTGCCCATCATCCCCAAAGCTCAGGACAGATAGAGAGAACCAATCAGTCGCTGAAGGAAGCATTGTGCAAGGTGGTTTGTGCTTCTGGGAAGGATTGGGACACAGCTGCCCATCATCCTGATGGTGTTTAGGGGTACTGTGGCATCTCATGGCTTCATGCCGCACATGGTGATGACCGGACAAAAAATGTTGCTGCCAGAGTCCTTCTGGAGCAACACCAGCCTCCCCTCTGACTTAGAGCCTGTTGTCCTAAACCAGTGGTTCTCAACCTGTGGGTCCCCAGATGTTTTTGGACTTCAGCTCCCAGAAGCCCTGAGCATTGACCATAATGGTTGGGGTTTCTGGGAGCTGAAGTCCAGGAACATCTGGGGACCCACAGGTTGAGAACCACTGTCCTAAACAACGAGTGGGTGAGGAGTCTGATCCAGCACATAGGTCAGATTCATTGGCAAGTTGTGGCCCAACTGGGAAAGAACTTGCAGAAAATGGATGGGAGATTAGGATGGGTACAGCACCCCTGCCAGTGGGAAGAGGGACAGCTACTCATGTATAGAAACTTCTATAAAAACAAGAATTCACTGGCTGTGAAGTGGGCAGGACCCATCCCCATTGAAAAGAGAATTTCCCTGGCTGTGTATCAAGTGAAGATCCTACACAAGAAGGGAGACTGGTTTAAATTCTTCTATGTCTCCCAACTGAAAGAGTGGAAAGGAGGTTCTGTTAACCCTAAGAAAGTGAACCTCCCTGAGCCTTTGGAGAAGCTTCTGGGGGCAAACCTAATGGGGATGTCTTCACACCTCAGACCTCATTGACTCATCGGGTGGTGCCCAAAATCAACTTGTCTGAGACGTTTGCATCCATCTACTCGGCCTTTGACACTGGCTAGGCACTAGGAAGGATAGTGGGAGATGCAAGTCTCCCGCGCTCCCCCTTTCCCCCCTCCTTTCCTGTAACTGACCCCTCATAGCTTTAATTGTAAGCTCTATGTTCTATGTTCCCTACGGAGAAGCAGTCTGGGCACCCTTCTGTGGATCTGGCTACTATTGGAATGTGTCGCCAAAGCCTCACAAATTAGAACTTACCCTACCCAGTTCATCACTGACTAGGAATATAACATTCAAGCCACATGTCAGTGGAATTCTTATGACGGGATAGAGAAGAATCTGAGGGAGAAGGGTTCCATTTAGAAGATGAGTTATACCTATCCACGTGGCTTTGCAATTTAACCACTTTAAACAAAAAGGTCCAAGAAGTTTTGCATATGTTACATACCATTGCAATCAGAGTAAACCATACTGCCCAACAAATCATTAAGATGTCCAATGAGATCGCTGAAGTAACCCAAGGATCCTGGTGGGATGCCTTTGCATGGTCCTCCACCGGCAACACCATTGCCCACTTGGAACTGCATCCTCTGGTAGTTATTTTATCCTTCCAGATCATACTAGCAATATGTCTTTTTACGTTAGCCTGCTGGGCTAGGAGGAAAATTCTGCAGCTTCAAGCAGGGCAATTAGGTAGAAACCCAATGCTTGAATTCTTTTTTTTTACTTGTGAGTAGTGGAAGGGTTGTTGAGAAAATTAAGGGTTCAGGCCAAACCTGGACCAGATTAAAAACCCACAGCTCAGTGGGATTAGAGCCCTGGGCACTCTGAGGTAAACTGGGCCTCCAGAGTTAGGCTTGGTGCCCAGACAGCAGTGGTCTTACCATGGTGTCAGGACCTTCAGAACCAGAGGGACCACATGCAATGACAGCATGTGGCAAACACAAGAGAATTTTGAGGAGTAATCCTCTCTGGCAGATTGGGCACAACTCTGGAGCACCAATTTGCCCCACTGAATCTGAACTCCCCAGAACCATCTAGCCCAGTATCCTGGGCACCTCTTCCAAGTTATGGTGAGCACAACTTGAAGCCCCGAGTCTGGGTCACTGCTGAAGGGCAAGTAAGGAACGATACTCCCCCACTCCCTCTAGTGTAAATAGCCCTCTAAATGGTAAGTGTTACAGAATTATTAGTCTCAGTTGTGTGAATGTTGGAAAGAATTTGCATATGCCCCTCAAGTAGTGCAAGGACTTGCTAGCCAAAAATTGGAAAAAATTGCAGTTTATTCTGCCTCTGTCAGGCTTGCTGGCACTGGCGAGCTCTAGCCCCGCTCAACCCAAAGCCTTCATGGCCTAGGGTTTTCCTGGAATTGTATCTCTTTCTTTGTATCTGTAAAAGGCTGCTCCTGCTCTCCAGAGCAAGGAACTCAAAGCCAGGGTAGAGTCCAATCCAAGATGAGACAGTGTCACCACTGCCATTACATCACCTCAAGACTATAGGTGTGTCCAACAAATGAAATTACTGAAGTGGTGTTGATGTGCAGAACCCATGGAGATGATGAAAAAGTATCTCCTGGGCACTGTGGTTGGTCCACTGGACCCCTGAAATTTCCAGGCCTGATCTATTCCCAGAAGTATCACCTGTCTCTCATGCCACCATCCAGGTAGCGGCCATAGTAAAGACATCTTATAGCAACCAACTCTCGGCATGGTACATCCATTCCATCGAGCATTTCTTGGCTGGTATAGAAAATTCACCCATTGCCCAGATGATGCTTCATCTTCCAGTCAGCCGAGCATTAAAAATCCATTTTCCCAAAGTACACCTCTTTAGGCCCAATGTCTCTGATTGGTTTGGAATTTGCATCGTTGCTCCTAATCAGTCTGTTTAGTTTGCAACCAAAACAGGTCCTGTGCCAACAGCAGGAGCAGAACCAGTAATAGCCCAGTGCAGAGCAACTGATCCTGACGGCCTCCGTGAGTATCCAACACAGCTGCCAGCACATTTGGATTCAGTGACTGAGGCATCCCCAGTGACGAGGGTGTGTGTGAGAAGTATGCCATGTTGCCTCTCCCCTGCTGAAGCTTGTTGTTAAGATCACTCTCACAGTCCCAGAAGCACTTGCACTTTTCCGGCCTCTGCAGAGACACTCTTTACATTTGGCCATATGAACTTTTGGATGCAAGGGGGGGTTCCAAGGCTCCGTCTGCCCCCGGACTGCCAATCTGGACATTTCTGTTGGACTATTGCTTCTCCATTGCTCAATCCAGTTGTTTATCAAACATCCATCCACTGCTGATTCTCAGTTGTTGAGAGTGATTTCTATGTTTTGCATTATGTTTATGTTTTTGTGACTGTGTCTAGCAACTGTAGTGTTGTAAATAGTAGGTTTCTTTCCTTAGATGACCAGTAATTTGCCTTTCCCATAAAAAACCCATCTTCTCTGGTGGCAGGCTGACACACCTGCTTGCTAAGTTAGGTTCCCGCTCCAGATTCGGCTCTAAAACTATTTTGTTGTTTAATTGGAAAATGTACAATATTGTATGCTCATCATCCATTTTTGGAGGGAGGGGAATTGTTACCCCACTGGAATACCTTAGCCTGGGGAATATAAAATTAATATCAAATATATCTGCCATGCCAGAGAGATTGCCTGAATGGGTACGTGGACCAGGAGGTTGAACAACTGAAAATAGGTCAGGCCAGGAAAATCCCCAGTCACGTTCCCCTAGGAGACCTCAAGCTAAACATGTCTGCACTGACAAAGGGTCTGCAGCCAAGGAATAGCCAACTTGAGTGGATTATTGGGTTTTCCTCAGGTTGAGCAACTCTGACGTTAGTAAACCCTACATGACAAGGTCTATCTGCATAAGCCAATCATGCAAACTACCAAGTTGCTATTGTGCGGCACCTCTCCCTTTATTTTGGCCATTGTTCTTCCCAGGAGAGGGCCTGCCCTCGAGGTACATTCTGCCCTATAAGTAGTCCCAGTTTTTGAGGGTCTCTTTGGAGAACTCCTCAACATGCTAGCAGACCGGCACTCTGTGAGTGATCCCCTCAGAAGCCTTTCTTCGCTAAGCTGTTCTTCTCGCCGCTTCCCAGACTGAAGACTTCAGGATAGGTGCAGTATCACCGCCTTTACACCCTTTCTGCTGAATCCCCCTATCAATTTTCACCTCTTTCCTTTCTCAATAGGCCTTGTCTGTGTGAGAGTGAGTGAGTGCGTTGGTGTATGAGAACACATTTATTTAATAAAATCCAGTTATTGGTATGTTTGTCTGTTTTATCACTTGGTTTGACCCCGCAGAAATTGGGTAAAAAGATTCTGCTGGGTTACCCTGCCCCTCATTTGGCTACAGCCAGTGCTCTGCTAATTTCTCCAATCTTTGCATTTTGGAGTGAATCAAGGTGTCCCCCAAGGGACCCCCAGAAGTCAGGGTAACAATGATTTAACTTAAAATATAGACTATATGGCCTACACAAAATTCATTATTTGGGGACACTCCAGAAAAGAAGATGATGGTGATGACAATGATGACGACAATGATGTTGATGACTTAGCATTAGTAATCTTTCCATTTCTACAGTCCTGGAATTCTCAAAGGCCCTTCCCTAAACTGCAAACCCCAGGATTCAATAGGATGTTAAAATGGAATAACAGTACTATAACAGTCTAGTGTGGAAATGGCAGGAGACTGCAGTCAAGAAATCAGAAGAAGAGCAGGACTTGTAAGGAAGTATGAAGGAACTAGACAAGATCCTCAAGTGTAAAGAATACCAAAGTAATTGAATACCAAAGTTAGAATTGTCCATGTCATTGTATTTCTGATTTCTATGTATGATTGTGAAATCTGGGGGGAAAAAGTGAAAAAAGTGAATCAATTAAAAAAAGACTGATAAGAGAATAATCTCATTTAAAATGTGGTGCTGGCAGAGAATTCTGCAGATACCCTGGACTGCCAAAAAGACAAATAAATAGGTCCTAAAGCAAATCAAGTTGGAACCCTCCCTAAAACCCAAAATGACTAAACTGAGACTGTCATACTTTGGACATATCATGAGAAGACATGACTCTCTAGGAAAGAAAATGATTCTTGGCAAAATAGAAGGCAGAATCGTAGAACAATAGAGTTGGAAGAGACCACAGGGACCATCCAGTCCAGACCTCTGCCATTCAGGAACACACATCAAAGCATTCCCAACAGATGGCCATCTAGCCGCTGCTTAAAAACCTCCAAAGAAGGAGACTCCACCACACTCTGAGGCAGCATATTCCACCGCTGGACAGTCTGACTGAAGTTATTCCTGAGGTTCAGGTGGAATCTCTCTTCCTGTAGTTTGAATCCATTGCTCCTTATCCTAGTCTCTGGAGCAGCAGAAAACAAGCCTGCTCCCTCTTCAACATGACATCCCTTCAAATATTTAAACATGGCTTTCATGTTCCCTCTTAACCTTCTTGTCTGCAGATTAAACATACGCAGATCCCTAAGCCATTCCTCATAGAGCATGGCTTCCAGAGCCTTTACCATGTTGGTCACTGTCCTCTGGACACGTTCCAGCTTGTTGATATCCTTCTTGAAATGAGGTGCCCAGAGCTGGACAAATGAGGTCTGACCAATGCAGAATAGAGTAGTACCATTACCTCCCTTGATCTAGACACCATACTCCTATTGTTGCAACCAAGAATTGTGTTGGCTCTCTTGGCTACCGCATCACACTGCTGACTCATGTTCAGCTTGTGATCTACTAAGACTCCTAGATCCCTTTCACACGTACTGTTATCCAGCCACGTGTCCCCCATCCTATATTTGTGCATTCCATTTTTTCTGCCTAGGTATAGGACCTTACATTTCTCTCTACTGAAATTAATTTTGTTAGCTTTTTTTGCGATAAAGATCACCAAATATCTTAGTCAACTCGATAATAACAAGAAACAGTGCAGTGCAGTTGTATAAGTAAGACTAGGGTATTGGAAGACCAGAGTTTGACTCCCAGTTCAGCCTTGGGCATGTCACACCATCCAGTGTTGCAGGAAGCACACTAAAAAAATTTTGCCAAGAAAAACCAGGATAGGTTAGCTTAAGGACTCTTATAATTTGAAAATGACTTGAAGGCACAACAACAAGAGATAATTGGCACTGGTAAGTCAGGAGAGTCTTTAGGTTTGATGTTGACTGATATGCTTTGATTAGCAGTGAGAAAACAGTCTGTCTACCACTGGATAATGTTTGTTATAGAAATGTAAGATGTGCCCACGAAGCGGATTTCCAATTACGATAATGATCTAGCAAGACCTCACGTAGACCCAAAGCTGAGAGATAGGGACATGAATAATTAGCGTGTCCCTCTCTTTCCAGGGTGACTAAAGGGCATTTTTAACTCAAGCCCTTTGGTGGAATATCTCACCTATTCACACTGAGCATGAATGAACACCCTAAATGCGAGAAGCCATGGGGCTAGGATGCACGTATGGCTTTTCGATAAGTTGAAACTGTGTAATAGTACTTGAGGGTGTTGAGGAAAGAACGGCCAGTTTGCAGTTTACAGCCAACTCCCCTGCCTCTGTGTCTGTGGAGCCTGTAGCAGCGAAATCCAGCTGCATCTAGAAGGATGCGGGAGTTGGCGGAGTGCTGCATCTTTTTGCCTGCGCTCCTGGTGCATCAAGATGCTCGGGAGCCCGGCGTCCGTGTACCTGGAGCAAAACCGACCAATCCACCCCCGAGCTCATTTTTTCGGCTCGCCGCTTGTCTCCATGGCGATGGGGATGGGGCGGGGGAAGCCCAGGACGCCAGCCCCAACCCATGGCAACGTCCCGGAGCGCCTCGCCGCCGGCTCAGTTCGGCGGACGCCCCCCTCCTGCCCGAGAGCGCCTCTGTAAGTGGCCAAACCGCCGCCGTGCGGCGGAGGGAGGGAGGCTGGGTCTCGCCTGCTGGGAGGTGGGGATAGGGGCATGGAGACAGCCCTGCGTCGTCGGGAGCCCGGCCACTGGATGCGAGCGGAAGGTGCCCGGCGGCTACGGCGAGCTCGGCGCGGGAGTGGCGCGGGGGAAAGGCGCTCTTCCTGAAGAGACCGGGAAGTACCAGAAGCGCCAGCCGCCGCCGCCGCCGCCGCCTGACCTTCCCGCCTCCCTCCAGAGCCCTCTCGCTGGCGCAGCGTGTGGCTGTGGCGAGCCGTTGCCTCCGGAGCTCAATGTCACCGGCAGTCCATGTGCACAGCTGATGCCGAGGGCCCAGCTCTGAAGCCAGGAGGCGGCGAGGAGGACGAGGCGGATGAGGAAAGCGATGAGAAGTTGAGGAAGCCTTGAGCCCAAGCCCGCTTCCTGCCTCGTTCTCCCTCTTCACTCCCCCCACCCCCCGTAAAAAAGAAGAAGAAGAAGAAGAAGAAGAAAAGGAGGCAGCGGCAGCGGCGCCTGAAGAAAGGGAACTCGGACCGAGAGCAAGGAGCGGGATCCTTTTCTGGTTCCCCCCGGACGCCGCCACGGCAGCCTCTGCAGCGAATTTGAAGGGGAAGGGGCGTGAGAGCGCGCGCCCGTTTGGCCGAAGAGAGAACGAGGGAAAGAAATATCGCCGCGGAGAGAAGAGAAATAACACGGGTAGTTCTAGTTTCAGAAAGCGACCCGGAGGAACCGTTCCTGAACTGAGGTAAGGAAAAAAGAGACCCCGAGGTGTGCTGAAAAGGAGAACCAGGGCTGCCTCGGTGGGCGGGAAGCCCTCTGCCTACTCGTGAGGGAGAGAGGGCGAGAGACCCGGGGTGGTGGAGGCGGGAAAAAGGGAGAGGAGAACGGGATGCTGAAGGCGAAACGCTGAGGCGGCGCAGGTGGGAAAGTTGGAGAGGGGACCCGCGCACGCGCGTGGGGCGTGTGTGGGAGAAGCGGAGGGCGTGCGGGATAAGAGGGCGCAAGCGAAGGAGATCGGGCGTGCGGGGGAGAAAGAATAAAAAGACATCCTCCCCAGAAGAAACCGCCGACTAAAGTGCGTTAAAACTGAACAAGTGAGTAGGGTGGAGACGCAGCCGAACGGCGAGGGGGTTAATGGAGCGAGGGAAGGGCGCTGAGGCTGATAACGCCGGAGTGCCCTTCCTCTTGGTGCGAAGCGGGGGGGGGGCGGGGAGAGCAAACGTCTCTCCTTGTCCTAGGCGGGAGTTTTGTTCGTGCACGCGCGTGCTCGTCCTCGCCAGGAGTTTGGGTGTGTGCGCGCGCGCGCGCTCTCGCCTAGCACGGTGGTGTTATTGCCCCACGCCATGGGCAAGGAAGTTGAGGAGAGGCGAAGGTGCGCATGGCAGCGTGGGGAGCGAGCGCTTCTCTCAGCCGAGGTGAGCCGGGTGGTTGCCTGGCCCCGTCTGCAGCATCCTCCCTCCTCTCTTCAAGCCCGCCCAACCGTACCTGGGTGGCCCGGCGGCACTGGGCGCCCTACAGCGGGCAGAAGAGGTCTCCTCTCGAGGGGTGAGGAGCCAAGCCAGAAGAGCTTGAGGAATAGGAGCTCAAGGGAGGCGGACAACAACCTCATAGCGGGGTGGGGTGAGGGTTCCGAGGTTTGCGGGGTGGGGGCTGCCTCCGTAGCTGAAAGGGAAGCTGGGGCTGGAGGTGTGGAAAGTTGACAAGGGTGCATGAGTGTGCTTGTAGTGCTCTTTTCTTTGTCTTGGTGGAGGCCCAGGAATGCCAGGGCCCTCTTCTATGAAATGTCCCATATTTGAGGGTTAAAAGACTGTTGGCTGTCTCTTATTGCAAGAGAGGTCCCCTAGTTGCAAAGTTTGAAAGCTTTTCTCTTTTATATAGACTGAACAAGATGCTCAAAATTCATATTGTTGTTCTGTGCCTTCGGGTCATTTCAGGGCAACCCTAAGGTGATGCTGTTACAGGGTTTTCTTGGCATTATGTGTTTAGGGAGGGGTTGCCTTTGCCTTTGCCTTTCCCTGAGGCTGTGCTTTGCACCCGGTCACCCAAGGTCACCCAGTGGGTTTCCGTGGCTGAACATGGGTTTGTGTCCTGCTGTCCCGGTGTTCTAGTCCAACACTCAGAACCATTACACCACCCTGGCTTTGGGGTGTGAATCCACCATAAAGACAGATATGTGTGCATTGCTGTCATTTATGAATATGAATAATGTTAATTCTAAACACATGGCTAGGCTAACTGAAACCCAATATATACATTTGGTCTTTAAGTAGAGGATGAACTCGCTAATTGCTACTTGCTGATTGTCAGTTCTGCATGTTATGAATTTTGGATGTCTGTTATTGCTGTTTGAAAACCTACCAGCACTGTAAAATTCTCTAATCTTGGGTGTGTGCAAGGAGGATTTCGGGAGGGGATTCTAAAATGCTGTTTAGGGAAGTATGCAGTAATGTCTGTGAGAATCTGTCATAAAGTACTTTTAGAAATTTTTAGTGGGTTGTAAA
The DNA here is from genome assembly GCA_948472985.1 of Iguana delicatissima. Taxonomy (NCBI): domain Eukaryota; kingdom Metazoa; phylum Chordata; class Lepidosauria; order Squamata; family Iguanidae; genus Iguana; species Iguana delicatissima. Next base: position 246,267 of record CAOKZL010001337.1, on the reverse strand, counting down.
GGAGAGTCTTTGTTTATGGGTATGGGTCCTAGCTATTTTGGAAGGAGTAGTGCCCCTTACCAGAATTACAGGCCACTCCCAGGTGGAGAAGTCTGAGGTAGGGCCTTCAACCTGAGACTGAAAGGAATACACCTTTTTATGGCTTCTGGATTTTAAAGCTACAACTAATAGTAGTAAAAGTAGTAGCAGTGGGCAGAACTGCTAGAGGGGGAAGGAGAAGTGGAGGAGATCCATAGCAGTGGAACAAAAATGGGTATGAAAAAGAAAGAAGTGACTGGGCAAAAGTTTTGTGTGAATCTGTGAAAAGCGAGGGTAGTGTTGCAGACAAGAGTCTGTTGTGCTTTTATTTGTTATAGGGAAGTGTCATTGGAGAGGACACTTATCCAAAAAGAAGATAATAAAAATTTAACTGGTGTGGAGTTATATTATTTTTTTGAACAGATTAAATGATAAAAAAATGATTATGATAGAAGCCAACACTACAATCCCAAACACAGGAATGGGAAATAGGGCTGAACCCTGAACAAAAAACTTATGAAACTGTATGAATATTTAAAGAGGGTCAGGTTGAAGCAGTAATAATGGCGGGATGGGTACCAGCTAGATCTATTCTATACAAGAAAATAGCAGGGTCCTTTGGCTTTAGGGAGAATAAACCCCAGGTACAGTTTGACTTTGCTGTTCCCCTTCTGCTGCACCACTGCAGTAAGCACCTCCTCTCCATCTGTTTCCTTCTACTGTTATTGTTTCTAAACATTCTTTGTCCTTCTCAGGATTGTACTGCCATGGTCTTGACTAGTATTGTAAGATATTTATTATTTTTGTACAGGAGATGTGACACTGAAGCATCTTTATGATAAATATCTTCAATATGCCATAGCTCTTGTGCTTTTCACCACAGTTTAATATTAATATGTATTGCCAGAAAGATAATTAATTCTGATTGTGACACTGAAACTTAAATGCTGGCCAAGCTTGAATATAGTTAGGCTGATAAATAGTTATTTCATGTAAAAAACAAAAAAAGAAATAGCCAAACAGATAATTAAATACTATGCAAACATTAGGTGTTTAATAACCTGTGTAATCGATCCTTTAGTCTTCTTAAACTAGTTTCTTGCCACTGAGTTTTACTTCTATATTGTACCAAATGCAATTCAGCCAAAATTTCACAAATAGGATTATGTAAATGTCTTCACACATGTATCTCACTAATTATTGCTGGAAGTTATTGGGTTGTAATTTGAAAAATGCATGAATGGATTTTATTTTCTTTAAAGTAGTAATAGCATTCCTAGTGGCATGATGTCTTATTTTTCCATATTGCATTTCCACATTTCTTTTAAGAAGACCAAGGCATGTGACTTTATCCACTTCCATCCTATCTTACTAACAATATTGTGCAATAGGCTGGGCTAAAGGAAGAATGACTTGTGAATTGTGGTTCAATACAGATTTGAAACTGGGTCTTCACAGTCCTAGTCCAACACTGTAATTACAACTCTATACTAGTTATCTTGTGCCGTGTAATTTCATTCACAATTGTGGTTGTGCATTCACTTTGGCTAACTCTTAAACAATGAAGCAAATTGGGCTAATGTGGATCAATTTGTACCAGTTTAGGAGCATATTGTTTTGGCCCAATTTAGTTCTAAACCAGAAAGGCACACTCTGACATTCTTCAAACTTCTCTGGAGAACTGATGTCAAAAATGAGTGGTAGAAGCTAGATAGTGCCTTCCAGTGTAAGAATTTTAGGAAGTTACTGAGGTGGTATGCTGTGGGTAGTGGGGAAAAGGGTGCTGCACTGTGCTTACTGACAGCTCTAATATGCAATCTGGAACGTGAACCTCGTCAGCTCTCTTGAATCATAGCACCAATGTGGATTCTTTTTGTTAGTAGTAGATTATGAGGAATAGTAGAGAGGGGTGGGTTGTTGGTCTTTCACAATCTTTATTTCCTTTTGTACTGGTAAACAGCCTAGCTTAATCTTTTTGTCATTGCTGTTAATTTACTTGCTTAATGAATCTGTGTGTATTTTAGATAGCAACATTTATATTCCTTCTATCTCTGTTTTCCTCTATAGTTTCTTAGATGTTAGATGGAAGACATGCAGTCTGAGTTACCACAGAAAAGGCAGAACATTTTCTGGGAATATTTTGAGGTGGAGGAGGACCATAGAATTGCTATCTGTCTTCACTGTATGTAGCAAATGAGATGGTAGATAATATTGCTGCGCCAGCAGCCTGCTTTAGCACTGTAAGAGAGCACACCAGTGGTTTTGATCACGGTAGAGACAGAAAAATGTCAAAGTAGCCAGGCATTGGGAGCAAGATCTGTAGGGCACAAACAAAAGGAGACAGCAGCACCAAGTCTTTATCTGCAGGTGTTTAATTGCCAATTTAGATAAAAATGTCTAATCCCAACCGAGTTTACCAAATGCTGGGGAAGGGAGCAGGGTACCTCACCACATGAACCTCTGGTTGTAATGAACAAAGTATGCCCTCGTTACTCCCTTACTTCCTTATGCTTCCTCACTGTATTTCACCAGTTGGTTTGCTGACAAAATAGACCGAAGTACAGAGGCATCCTTATCATATGTATCAGTTAAACTTTAACAGACTTGGCTGACAGACTCTTAGGGGGATAGTGCCATGGCAAAAACAGTGTAAAAAGAAACTGCCATGGTTGAATTGTCAACAACAGCTTTTAACACCCCCCCTTTTTTTTTTAAAAAAAAATAGAAAATTGCCAAGCTGGACTTTTACCTGAATGAGGACAATCTGTGCACACCCCTGTTCACACTTACCCCAATCCAACTAGGGGTGTGAATTGGCTGCATAGCTAAATGTGTGTCAATGTACAATTGAAGTTTGGGTCAGGGTGCATGGGGAAAGAATTCAATCTCTTTTCCTTGTTCCATTAGGATGTAAATAGTGTTAGATTAAATTTGAACTAACATGTTTTTATGTGCTGAAAATGGATAATGTCGAGATGCTTAATAGTTGTTTCTTATGATACCCACACCTTTGAATTTTGTTTGAGGTGTGACTTGCTTCATGATGTCAGGGAGTAGTATTCATGTTGATTTGGAGTGAGGTATCAAAAAGAGTTCAAACATTTTCTAGTAATCAAAGTATAGTAATGGGTTTTAGTCAGTGATTTAGACCAAGCATCTTCATATACGTACTAACAAATATCTGTTAGTGTTTGGATTTCTTTTTGATCACAATGTGGGAAAACACCCAGAATCCCACACTAGACAGGCTGTGACACTGCAAGGAAAATTAAATGTCCTCCTTTCTTGAATAGCTCATTTCGTCACTTTTGTTGTCTGTGAGTGGGTAAACATGCCCAGATATTGGTAGAAGTTGTTGGCAAACATACTATGGCTTTCCTTTGGGTAAAGGCTATCCAGCTTTGTGAACTGAGGCAACTCAAGCCTGGAAGGGGCCCATTCTACCCCAGCTAAGCTATCTACAGAAAGAAAACTAGCTGCAGTGTATACTTTTACACCATTCTTTTCATAGAATCATAGAATTGGAAGGGGTTTCAAGGGTCATCAAACCCAGCTCACCTGCCATGGAGGAAAGACATGCCCTGCTTCCAGAACACAGACCAGGACTCAGAGTCTGAAACAGAGGACATGCCAGAGTCTGAAACGGAGCATGCTAGGACCTGCTGTACAGGAAGAAGTTACAGTGCAATAAATAGAACAGGGGGCAGTGCCAGGTCCAGCTCCTTCAGACACAGAAGATAACTTACCAGTATCTACCTTTGCTGAGCACAGACAACAAAGAGACAGCCTGCATCAATCCCAGAGAATTTATAACCGCCAACAATTACTCAGGCAACAGCTCTGTTAGGTGGCTGACCTATACAGCTGCTGCCCTTCCCTTCCAGGAGTTGCCTGAGCTTATTTGATCTCTCTGTTTGCTGGATGCCTTGCTGAACTCTGTGTCTGACTCTGGATTACCCTGACTGTCTTTAGACTCACTTGCCTTCAAATTCCGTTGGACTTTATTTTTGACGTTGTGTTTATTGAATAAAAGTAAGTAACAAGCTGGGAGCTATTCAGTTTGTCTTGTTTGAATTATCAGCTGTGCTGCTAGGACTGAGCTAGGATAAGGAATAAACAATTACAACACTTCTGAAAGGTGGCTCTATAGTTTCTGTTTAAAGAGCTTCAAAGAACAGGCCATCATCCTCCAAGGCTTTCATTGACCAACAGTTGTTACAGTAAAGAAGGCCTCCTTATTATTATTATTTTTTTTTGGTGGAATCTCTTTCCTCATAATTTGAATCTACTGGTTAATGTTCTAGTCTCTGGAGGAGCAGAAAACAAGCTTGCTCCATGTACTATGTGACATCCCTTCAGGAGTTTAAAAATGGCTATCATGTCACTTCTCTCTTTTCCTCAGGTTAAACACATCCAGCTCCCACCTCCCTAAGTCATTCCTCATAAGGTTGGTTTTCAGGCCTCTGAACATCTTGGTCTTTTACTTGAGCTGTCCTTTGATTTGATCAAAGTTGATCTGAGCTGCCTTGGGTGCCATACTGAGATAAAGGTGATCCACCGGCGTATGAAACACACCTCATTTTCAAACAATATTTTTTGGGAAAAAAATTAGTCTTATATACCAGTAAGTGCAGTATATTTTAAATATTATGTATTCTTGCATTTTGAATGTATTTGACCTTTGAGCCTCAATGAGAATATCTTCCCATCCACTGCTACGCCCGACTTGTTAATGAGAAAAGTGAAGGAAAAATGAATTGGCTTGTGTAATAGAAATGGGTGAGAGGAGGTGTAGGAATGGGGATTGTTTGAAGTAGGCAGCTTGAGGAGCCTGCATCTTCATCTTGAGATAAAGTGGAGAAAACTGTATTTAATGAATCAGAGAAGGGCAGCAGTCTCAGAAGGATGATTGCCAGTGGGGATTACAACAGAATACATTGTACATATTGTGGTTATACTTTTATCAGGCACAACCAAAAGAAACAGATTATACAAGCTTTCAAAAATTACTGATTTTTTTATCAGTCATACAGAAGAAGAAAAGTGATGGTGTAGAGTCGTGGGCCTGAGTCTTGTTTGAGATGTTTACTTAAAATGGTGTTTAAGGGAAGATTGATGTAGGTAGATACCACAAATTCCTTGGCCATGTGGACCAAAGTAAGGTAACAAAATTTGTTTCCATTAGCAGCATCAAATTCTTTTTTTAAAAAATTTGGTTAGTCGACTTTGTTAAAGTGAAGAAGCAGTCGTCATGTTAGTTTGTTTCTTTATTGAACCTTTATTTAAATAAATAAAAAGACCAGCTTTTTTGAATTTTGTTCTTTATTATTATTTTGTTTTGAATTATTAAAAAACATAGGGGAATCAAAGAAGATGCTAGTGCTCATCAAGAGTGTGTAGAAATTAATTTTGTTACGGCATATGAAGATAATTCCCATAATCCAGTGGAGAAGCAATAGTCCAGTTGTGAGGATTACTTTTCAACATTTGGAGGACTAGACAGTTCCAACCTCTATGTTAAGCTGTTAGTTACAAAGTTAAGTGTAGTTCCATTAAGTTAAATGTTTTCCAAGCAAATGAGTTTGAAATGAAAGTGCTGTAAACTGATTTTCCTCCACCAAGTCTCAATTGAAGACACTGGACTGGATAGTCTATGTTATAATCAATGATTAATAATCAATGATTTCTCAGTTTCTAGATGCTAATGGCAAAATGTAGTTTAAATATTGCACTGCCCACTACGCACAAATTCCATAGTACATCATTTAAAGCAGGGTTGATAATCGTGTACTGATTATTGGATTACATAGAATGTTGGACTGCAACTCACAGCATTCATCTCCACTTGTTATGCTAGTTATCTGCCTGCAGTCCCAACAGCATCGGGAGAGCCACATGATTCCTACTATCATTTAAACTGTGCTTACACTCCTGTACACTCATAGAACTGACAGTTCTAAAGGGAAAAATAAAAGCAAATAGTAGACACATCATTGGCTTACAGAAAATGCAAATTAATGTTGGAGCAGGACAAAAAAATCATTATGAAAATAAGTTTTTAGGGAAAAAAACCCAACTTAGACTTTGTTCTGAAGGAATAAAAGTGTGGCCCTGTGGAAATGACGTGACACCCGTCTATGTCAAGTAACAATATATTTGAATGTTGGAAGCATGACAGTTTTTTTTTAAATGCCCAAGTATCTTCACATTCAATAAAAGAACCTCTTTTTTTCCTCCAAAGGTGAGTTAGTGCTGTATTGTTCTACCTTTCCACATGTAGCATGTCAGTCTCGTAGGATATTCTGTAACAGATTTTAAAGTGAACATAAAACAAAATCTCTCAAGGGAGACTCCATTCAGCACTAACTAAGCAAACTTAACTCTGTAACAGGTGTAAATTAGACTTTGGGATTGGCTGATTCACTCATTGTCTCTCATCAGTCTTTGAATAGATAATCTGGAGCTGCATAAGTGTAGGGCAGTCCTTGATATTTATAGTTGTCTTTTTCGGGCACCTATATCATGCTGTTGTTAAGCATGAAGATTCCATCTTGTAATGATACCCTCGCTACATCAACAAAAAGACATGGAATACGTGATATCACAGGCGTCTTCATCTGGCAATGGTGGTAAAATAGCATGTGGAGGAAGGAAGGTGACAGTTGTGAGTCACAGCAGGTACATTTTTCTTAGGGATGGTGTGTAGGAAGCTTCTGTGCGGATAAAAATTGACTCCTCACCCACCAAACCTAGAGTTGAGTAGAAATAAAAGGCTATAAAGTTTGGCTTCTCAGTTTAAAATTATACAGCATCCCCCCCCCATGCTTGATTCTATTTTAAAAATAGTTAAGCATAAAATGCATAGTTTTTAAATTATCCCAACATAGCAAATTAGCGTTATAATACATACTGTTGTAATTTCAATCTGGTTCCTAACAATTACTGACCTAGAATTTTCCTTTTGCTTTCTAGCACTACTGTGGTACTAATTGATACATTGCTGGAATGTCAATAACTTTCTCTTGTCCTTGACCATCTTGTAGTTCCGGTAATGTGTAGATCAGAGGTTGATGATGCTACTGTTTTGGACTGCAGTTCCCAGAATGCCTAAGACATTGTGGCCAGAAATTGCCTAGCTCTTGTCATATTTTAGCCTCTCTGCAAATTGAAGTAAGAAGAGACTACAAATCTTTCAGAGAACCAATTGTTATTCCTTTCTCTCTTGCTTCTTGTACAACCCACACTGTATTTACAGCATGTCATATGGGGAAGTTGCAGAAGAGAACAGGGCATTGTGTCTTTAATAGTTATGCGAAAGAATGTCGATTTTTCCCAAAATGCACCTGTTACAATTGCCTGTTTATGCAACTGTTAAATCAGGGAGTGGGGATCTGTGCCAATGCAGATATAGTTGGATTGCAGCATCCTTTGTTTTGCACCATTGACTATGCTGGCTAGAACTCATGGAATTGCAGTCTAACATCTGGAGAGTCACATATTCCTTACCTCTGCATTAAAAGAGAGAAAAAGCAAAACCCTCTATCGTCTTTTCATCCTATTACCCCGTCTAAGCAGTTTCTAAGCATGGAGGAAACCAACTCGTAAGATGTAAAATCTTCCCTTATTTTATTATCAATTTGCTACATGCACTTAGAGGAAGAAAGGCACATAACTGGCCTTGATATATTTTATGTGTGATTTAGACTGCTGTTGTAAACATGGTAAGGAATGAGCCTTTTGAATACAGTTAGGTGTAGCAGGAAATCAGAAATGGAACAAATTTAATTCTTTCTGGATTAATACTTCTAGATCAGGGGGTAACAGTGATGCCGTTGATGTTTTTGGACTACAAATCCCAGCAGCTTCAATATAACCCATGGTGAGGGATACTGCAAGTCACAACCCAGGAACAACTAGGGTTCTGCTTGGCTCCCTTGTTCTAGATCAGTGGTTCTCAACCTGTGGGTCCCCAGATGTTTGTGGACTTCAGCTCCCAGAAGCCCTGAGCATTGACCATAGTGGCTGCGTCTTCTGGGAGCTGAAGTCCACAAACATCTGGGGACCCACAGGTTGAGAACCACTGTTCTAGATCCTAGACGTCAGTCTTGTGCAACTGTGGGATAAAATGTCTCAATCTAAACCTAGTTTTAGGGCAGAAATCCATACCTTATTTCTTTTGGTGTGGTATGGTCATTCTCAAGATGACTTTTTTTTCCTTTTAAAAATCCCCTGGTAGTTTAAAAGTTTGACATTCATTATTTCATCAGAATTTTCTGTTCGTATTGCATGGAAATATTCTGAAGAACTGCTGTTTGTTTATCTTGTATTTTTAAAGAGTGGAACAGACATTAAACCACAAGGCAGTTATCTTTAATCTCTCTTATGTTTCATTAGAAATAATCCAGTAGAAATGCCCATTATAACAATTATTTTAAATTGGTAGGGAAATGTTACTGAAAAATTAACTCTTTGTTAGCTTCTGTAGTAAATGAGGATATGTCTCCTCCAGTCCTCTAGAGGGAGGAAAAACATGCATGCCTTTATCTGCTTTACTCCTTTTAATATGACACCTCATTGTCAGCCTGCTCTAGGTAGAGTTCTGTTAATGGCTAAGGCCCTAAATAGGCCTTGACCTGACTATGCATGTCTTTGCTCCTCTGGAGTCTTCAGCACAAGCTGTTTTTAATTTCTGCCTGTACATTTGCTGACCTGTTGAATGTTAGATGGTTCCTTTTTCTCCTTCTCCTTTACCAAATATTTTCTCAGAGGGATTCTTGGTTAGAAATCTTTTCCTCTGGTTACCATGCATTCTAGCACGCTGCAGGCCTCAGCAGGTAAAAGATGGTTTTGCTCATATATTTTGCCCCTTCCTCCTTCAGATAATGTGTGTCTTGCTCTTAATATCGGTTCTTATACTAGCTTTTGCAGTCAATTCCTTTAGGAGAGGTGGCTGAAATGTGTTGAAAGAAGCAGTAAAAGGTGTGTGTATTGGCTAAAATTGATGTTAATGTAAAACATATACGGTTATCTAACATCTTATGGATCACATCAGGGTTGTGTTGACCCTCTTCTATGGGACTGTTGGTTCTGACCAGTTGTACACATCTTTCTGACATACCTGTCAGAAGCCACATTTAAGATTAAGCTGTTTGATTTCAATGCCATACTATCTCTGGTACTGCTGATCTTGCTAGCTGTTATTATTTATTGTTATTATTTTAACCACATTTATCTTACTTTTCATCCAGGACTTCGGGAGCAGCTTACACAAGGCCAATGAGAAAAACAATGTACCGTGAAAATTAAGCTCAGTTTAAATGGTTGTAGTGATGACCGTTCATTTCTTCTTTCCTGCTCACCAGAAAGGACAATTGGTTCTAATGACCTCTATGAGGGACAAAAGGGGGCCCAGTAGCAGCCTAGTGAAGCCTATGTAGCAGGCTTCTGTTCCTTTCTGTTCTGATCTTTGTTCATGTAATTTTCATTGGCCCACTATTTTGAAGTTTAACTCTACTCCAAAATGCATCAGCTGTCAGTCAAGCAAAGCGTATTTGATTTATTTCTTAATATCGCAATAAAGCCTATTAAGAATAAAACAGAATTTGAAATGTATCATGACCTGTGCCTTGTCAGTATTCTCTTAAGGTAATTTCTTTGTATTGCAATCAGATCAGGCAGTAGGCTGGTACAAATCTTTTGAAGCGAGTTGAGTTGTGTCCAAGTGGAATTTAATAATCTTAAACTGTTAAATATAGCTTGATACTTCCAGTTGCATTTTTTATTAGTTCTTTAGGTCTTCTGGCTTTGATGTTGAAAATAATACTTTTAATAGGAAAAATGAAGTAAATTAGTATAAGAGATTATATGTTCCTTGCTCAAATTCTTTAGCCGTATGTATGTATATATTTATTTTATCAGTGGCACTTTATTAAGTAGAATCCACAGAATTAAAACTTTCAAAAAAGGCGTGGTACTGACATCTGTGTTTCTCCTCTATCATTAAACCCTCCTGGTTTATGATGTCATCATCCTTCTGGTTTATAACTGAAGTTTAATTTGAATTCTTACTGGCTTTTAAGCTGAGTTGTATGAGTCCTTTTGCATTCATTTATTCATTCTTGTACTGAAGCGTTCATTTTTTCTTAATTGAGAATTTTAGAGTTTTATTTTACATAGTCTAATATGTAAATATTTGAACTAGAATGTTATTCCGTATGATTAACAAAAGGCTTGCTAACAGTTGAAATTGCATTGCTTATGATAACTACTTATCCTGAAGGGTGACCTTCAGAGTCATTCACTAATTTGCCATTGTCTCTGACTGCACTTGGATAAAGCAGACTGGCTTGCAGTGTCCTTTTTATTCTAGTCCTAGGCTTGTGTTGCACAAAGAACTTAACAAAAGTTAATTGTATGATGATTTACACCATTTGTGGAAATGCCACCTGACTGCTAATGCAGTATCACTATTTCTTAGATCTATAGACTACTGTGGGCATCATGTAGCATTAACATTTATGATTTCCATTGTAATTTTTTTTACTGAATAAGACCACTGATCCTTCTAGCCTGTTCTTGTATACACCTTGGCACAGGTTCACGTTTGCAAAATCTCCTTTCTCTCACTGTGTTTCTTTCAACAAGACCCCCAAGATTTCTTAAGAAAATTCCAGTGCAGAAGAAAGACGAGACATTTTGTTTTGATAACAGAACTAGGCAGAGCTCATGGTGTTACAATACAACATTCACTTTGGTTACTACAACCTTTCTTTATTTCAGGATTTTTTTTTTATTAAATAGCATGGAATCAAACATTCTTTCTTAATTACCGAACAGAAATTTGCTTTTTCTGTCCAGTGATGTACACTGACTGGGAGGGCTTTCTTAGCTTTTTATCTGTTGATTGAGAAAACTGAACCCAGGACCCTTTGTATGCAGATTAAGTCTTCTGCCACTGGTCTAAGACCAACAGTAACAAGACTGCACGCAATAATTAATACAAGAGTATTTCTGTAGCACAACTTGTAACTTGCAGTTTAGTATTCAAGTGATGCAAATATATTTTTATTTTATAAGGAAATGTTTTGAAATTTATTGAATTTGAAAGAATTATATAATAAGTCAAGAGTTTTGTAATGCTGAGTGAAAATATTTCTGAAAATATGTGATACTTTTAGTATATTTTTTCAACTGGCCAGGGATTGCATGAAAACTTTCATAAGTCCTGGGAAGTCCTGATTAAAATTCCTTGCAGTTCAGTATGTTACAACAGAAGACTTATTCATAGTCATATAGGGACCAGCATGTCCTACAAATGCAAATATTTTTGCTTGTTTCACAAAAGTCCTATTCAGTATACCATTACCAATACATAGAAGGGGGGCTTGGAATTGTATCCAGTGTGTTCATCCTGGTTTCCTTCTGTACAATTCTGTTTGTGATGAAAGCTGTATATGTCTAGTTTTTGTAAGGAATATCAGATAAAAGCATGTAAGACAGAGATATGGAGTCACCACGTAAGATCCCACCCCAGTGTTCACTGGTTATTTTGAATAAAACTGTATAGACATATCTTTATTACCATTCTATTTCTGATCTTTCTGTTTTGATCTAAGATAGAAACCAGTATAGCAACTTTTTAGATTGAAAGCAAAGAGCGTGGATTCAATGGGAGATAATTGATTTTGTACTCATTGGATATTTTGGATGACAACACTCTCTTAACATTTACTGTTGATGAGAGTGGTAGTCTAAAACATCTGGAGGCCATCAGGCTGCTAACAGAAACCTTGGTTTTCCTGGCATATAAAATGAAGCTGTAATCTCCTGATATGGTTAACATACATTATGTTGCTATCATAAAATGCCCTGTTTGTTTATTTAAGGCATTTGTGTATCACCTCTCAAGCTATCTGGTTCCCAAGGGGATTTACAATGGGTAAAAATATTTAAAAGTTAAATAATTAAATACATAACTAAAAACAAATTCCTTTTAAAATAGTTTTAAAAATATAGACAATTTAAAGAAAGTTATGTTACTGAGCGTTTATCTTCTGATATGTGCGTTTGTCTATCTAATAGAGAATGCCCTTGGTAACTGATGTTCTGTTCAGCCAAGAATAAAGTGACCCCAACAGTTTTTCTCATGACAACCTTTGTAAAAGTATTTCAGAATACTTCTAATAATTCTGTGCAGTTAATAGCTTTAGTAATTTTGTGGGTTTTTACCTATTTTGTACTTCTTGGGGGCAAAAATGGCGGCAGCAGTATATTTTCCTGTGTGGGACAATATGAAGTTCTTCCTGAGATCACAAAGGCCATCAGGCATCATAAGTGACATACTTGGGTAACCATCTTCCTTGTTCTCTGACCTGATTGCATAACTGAAGCCTATTGGCTGGAACTATTCAGAAATGGCTTTCCTGATTTCAAACCACCACATTCTAACTGAAATTCCAATGCACACATGCGGGGGATTAGTCAGCAGAGTGAAAGAAGTTCATAGTTTAGTCAACTGCTCGTTCAAGCAGGTGTTTTTCTGGAGAAATATTTATTTATCTAGAAAGCGGAAGGAAAATAAATGGAGTAGAAGAGGGGAAAAAATACAGTTATTACTGGGTAGAGGGGGAGTGGGGCTGTAGTGTTGTGAATGTTCCTGTCTCCAATAGAACAGTTCACGTCAGGGTTGTTCCTATAGTGCAGATTTTGTATGTTTTGACTACAATGCCGAGTCATTAGGCTCTAAGATGATTAATAGCTAATTAGAATGAGAATATAAATTTCTAGAGGTGAAGTCATATTAATTGAGCAGATAGTCTGGAGATTTCTGCTCTGCCTTGCCTTCTCTTCTAGTTTAACAACTTAGTAACTTAAAACTTCCTGGTAACATGATGAGAGAGACCTGAGGCTGTAAAGTTTACTGAGCTAGTGGCACTTAAAGTGCTGCTAATTGATTTTAAAAGTCTCTCTTTGGCCATGGCTTGTCTTCTTACTGAAGAGACTTAAACTGCTCAGGAAGGAGAGAAGTGAGTTAACCAAAGAAATGAGAAGATATGAGGTAATACCATTAAGTGTTACAGTGTTTTCCCTGTTCCTATATTTTATTGTGTTTGAGAAATTTTATTGGTATCTTTATATATACCAATTTGATTAATCTTTCTGTTGCAAAAAAGAACTTTCTTTCTCTCTCTCTCTCTCTCTCCCCTTCCTTCCTTCCTTCCTTCCTTCCTTCCTTCCTTCCTTCTTTTATATCTCACCTTTCTCCCAGCATGGGATCCAAGGAGGCACACATATTAAATGCACAAGAGTGCTACAGGCACAAAATACCCCAGGGAAGGAGATGATAAATGGTATGCTTAGATTGGCAACTTTGGTTTCCATTAGAATTACACTTACGATTTTTTTAAAGCTTCTGTTTATAAACTTAGAATTCCAGCAGGTGTTCCATTTTCATACAAATGTAGAATTTGTTTTAATGCTAATCCGTATGAAAACAAGTTACTCTTAAAAGCATAAAGCATCATGAGTAAGCTATTCATTGCTTTCTCCATGTGTGTTCATAGTTTTTCTGTCATTCCTGACAGTTCGGTAGTTTTCCTTACACCAAGCATTTAGTCTTCTCAGCTAAATTCTGTTGCTGTAAATGACATTGCCAGGGAGACAAGTACGGTACTTCAGAGAAGGAACTAGGTGCAGGTGGTAGCAGGGTTTGGCATGTGTCTTGTTCCTTTAAAGTAGTGTTGTAGTGGAAATGCTGCTTACAATGATAGCTGAACACTTCTGGTTATGACCCATACGTGGCATTGTGAAAAGTGCCTTGAACTGACACTGAGATACTATGACAGGAACAGGTTTTTTAAAATTATGATTGTGGTGTTTTGTTACTGACATGGTTCCTCAGCCTGTATCTGTGGAAATTGTCTCTCTGTGTGTGTTTATGTGCACAGGTACAGTGGAGTTGTGAAGTACACCTCAAAAATGTCTGTATGACAGAGCACTACATTCATCTATTTTTAAGTCTCTCCCCAACGATCCCCAACAGTAGTCATAAAATCTAGGAATTTGTAATAAGCTGAAAACTTTGCACAGATCTCTCTACTTTATGAGTTTACCACAGGTGAATGTTGAGCTGAGGATGTTTTAACAACAGGTTATCTACAGTGCTTATGTTGAAAATCCCTGTAAAGTTGTGTAGATGTCCTTGAACACTTTATTTGGAGGAACTTTGTTGCATTAACAAAGGTAGAATTCATGACCAAAAAAAAAAAAAAGTAGAAGTAAAAGCAGAAGTATTCTTGGGTGTGCCTGTTCAAATTAGACCAGAGCCCACCTGATATTGTTGCTACACCTTGGTAGTCTGAGCTGGTCTCTTACTCTGCCCTCTGTTCTGTTTCCTCTGCTTTTTTGGATATGAGTATTCTGGTTATCGGTTAGGTATGTCCATTATCCATTTGCTTTGCTGTTCACTTTATTTTTTTTAAAAAAATCTCTTCTGTTTATTTTGCTAACCTGTATTTATACTTCAGTCTTCAATCCTAAAAGGGTTTACAGAGTGACTAACCATTTAAATTAACATTATATTAAAAATAAGTAAATGAGAACATAGCAAAAAGAGAAAGTGTTGAAATCATTTTAAACCCCAAACCATTAAGATAAATCAAGTACCCATGTATTGGAAAAAACTTTTTACCCAATAAGTTAGTCAAAAGACATCCAAGTGAAATGTTGAGGAATCCTACGTCTTACCTGAGAAGAAGCTTGGGAGCATCAAAGAATCAGTTATTAATATCCAAGAAACCAACACATTTCATGGAGTGGCAGTCACCACCAAGAAAACAAGAGAACAGCCGTGTTGACACAGAGTAGACTAGAGACACTGTCATTTGGCTCAGGTTGCCAAGGTGCAAAAAGAGAGCCTAGGTACAAAAAGAATGCGTACTCCATGTGTTTACACTAGAGCATCGTAGAATGTTGCCAGGCACTGTGTTTCTGTATCTCCAGAAATACCAAAAGTTGAAACTAAGATTGCTGTAGAATAACTACGTCTTGACTGAATACATGTAAGAATTATATTCCAGATATAAGAAGGTTCCTACGTATGTTTTGAGAAATTTCCAGAATGTTTCCACTCTTCAAGGTTTTAGTAAAACCAGTTTTTTTAATCTCTAAACTTCTCTTGTGACCTTTACTTGGTTTACTAAAGTTTTTAAGGTTAACAACTTCTCCCTGCAAAGGTGGTAGTGGCTTTTCTTTTTTGAGAGCTGTTAAGTTGAGGTTAAAGTTTAACTACTTGATATTTACTTCATTTAATTTTTCTTTTCATGTCCCAGTTGCTTGAAATGTTAGCTGCTGTAAGACTGTTTAGGAGTATAAAGCTGAGGTTTACTTCAGTTTTTTTGAAACTCACTAAATACTAGTGGTTTTGCCAGAGCATGTTAACTTCTGAAGGTGCAATGATATCCTTCCTTAAATAAGACATGATATATGTAGTTTAAGTAGAAAATGCTGCAGAAGAATACATACATATTCCAATAATATCTTAGAGATGAGTGTGTTTTAATTGATGTAAGAGTGTATGAACTTCAGCCTGCTTCTTCAGATGCATCTGGAATTCCTGAAGGCTTATGCTGTATAAAAGTTGCTAGTCTTAATGATGTCATTTTAGCTGTTTTTACTGCAACAGACCAGGGCATCTTTCTCCAACAATTCTTGTAATACGTATTATATCCATGACCAAGAAATACTTGACTTGTCACAGTAACCAAAGCAAATGATCTCAGCCTTTCAGAGATCTGTTTCTGAGCAAAAGTGTTAATTTCTTCTGCTTTCACTAGTTTCTGCTCCTGCAATAAAAGGGTAAGAAATCTATTCCATATATTTTCAGGTAAGGTCACTACAAAAGATACGATGTGGATGTCTGACATACTTGCACCATGTGCTGACAGGGACTATAGGAAGATAAGGGCCTTGATCTTTATAAAATAGTTCCTCTGTAGAGTGTGAATGATTAGCTTTTAGCTCTTTCATCGGTGTGTTTGCTATGTTTGAAACAACTTATCTTTCAACAGGATGGTAATTTAAATCAGTAAAACAAGTTACACATTCAGGTTAATGAAAAGCATTGCACAAATAATAAGTATCCAATATGGACCAATTATCAGATGGAAAAATCTGAAAAACAGGAACTCAGGTGCAGTTCATACTTTAGATTTAGAAAGTAAGTTTCACTGAATACAGTGGGAATTTTTTTCTAACTAAGCAGTCATCAGATTTTTCCGCTGGAACATATTCATCCATATATAATTTCAATATATATTATTTGATTTTTCTGGTAATGCTTTCTTGCTAATACTATTTTACTGAACTTAAGAGTGGGAAATGATCCTACTAATATTATGGCAGAGTTTGTATGTGGCCTTGAGACTACAATATTTTGGCCTGATCAACATTACTTATAGCAGAATGTCAGTGAGTGTATCCAGCATGGCAAGCAGTAGATGGAACTCATCCTGTAGTGTAATATAGGAGATCCCAGCTTTTTTGTTACAGCAACCAACAGAGAGTTGCTTGGTATGGCAGACCAAAATAATTTAGTTTTGTTTATATGAAATAAAGAAAACAAACTATCTGATTAAAAGATATGTTTAATCAATTACAGTGGCTTTACAACAGGTTGACACAAAGTTGTTCGATGAATACAAGTTAAGGGCTAGAAACACTAATGATTTTGAGTTTGCTTGTAAAGCCCTTAATCTGTTTCACAGACGGCACAGCCAACTTGCAGCATGTGACCCACAGGCTGGAAAATTGCTGGTGTAGTAAACCTCTAGAAGTAGGAGAGAGGAAAAAAAGAGGTATCATTGTAGTGTTCTTTCTTAGAAAATTCAGTTTTACCTCCAAAGATGCCTAAAATCCATGATTTGGGGGTCTTTGAGGTACAACATTACATTCAGTTTAATAAATTAATTCCTTGATACCAGTAAAACACATGCTCTTTTTCTGTCCTCCTCTTTTCTCAAAGTGTGGGAACATGAGGTGATTTCTTGTCATTTCCATTGTTTGGACTTATTTTGAATCAAAGGAAGTTTTCTATGCTGTAGTGACCAATTAAAGAGATAAAGGAAAGATTCTAGTGTGATCCTTTAGGAAGTTGCAGAACTAACTTGTTCATTTTGTGCAATTCATAGTATCAGTTTACAAATCTGAACACTAGTTACATTTTTGATAGAGTTGTGCCTATAGTTGTTCAGTTAACAAAAAATGTTGGTTTTAAGTTTTAATTGTATTGTGTCAATCAATTAACAATTGACTAGTGTGGTGCCACAGGATTCTGTCCTGGGCCCAGTATTGTTCAACATCTTTATTAGTGATTTTGATGAGGGAATAGAGGGCATTCTTATCAAATTTGCAGATGATACCAAACTAGGAGGGGTAGCTAACACCCAAGAGGACAGGATCAGACTTCAAAATGGTTTTAGCAGATTAGAGAGCTGAATTTCAGCAGGGAGAAATATAAGGTACTGCACTCGGGCATTAAAAATGAAATACATAGATACAAGATGTGTGACACCTGGCTTGACTACAGTACATATGAAAAGGATCTAGGAATTTTAGTAGACCACAAGCTGAATACGAGTCAGCAGTGTGATATGGCAGCTAAAAAAGCCAATGTGATTGTGGGCTGCATTAGTAAAAATATAGTGTCTAGGTCAAGGGAAGTGATAGTACCACTCAGTTCTGCTTTAGTTAGTTCCCACCTGGAATACTGTGTCCAGTTCTGGGGACCATAGTTCAGGAAGGATATTGACAAGCTGGAATGTGTTCAGAGGAGGGCGACCAAAATGATAGAAGGCCGGGAAATCATGCCCTATGAGGAGTGGCTTAGGGAACTGGGTGTGTTTAGCCTGGAGAAGAAAAGGTTAAGAGGTGACATGATAGCTATGTTTAAATATTTGAAGGGATATCATCTGCAGGATGGAGCAGTCCTGCTTTCTGCTGCTCCAGAGACTAGGACATGGAGCAGTGGCTTCAAACTTCAGGAAAAGAGATTCCATCTAAACGTTAGGAAGAACTTCCTTGATGGTAAGAACAGTTTGACAGTGGAATGTGCTGCCTCGGAGTGTGGTGGAGTTTCCTTCTTTGGAGGTTTTTAAACAGAGGTTGGATGGCCATCTGTTGAGAATGCTTTAATGGTGTATTTCTGCATGGCAAGAGGTTGGACTCGTTGGCCCCTGTGGTCTTTTCCAACTTCATGATTCTACAATCCTATAATTCTACTTCGTTGACTGGTTTAGTGAAATTTAAGGGACACACTTGTTTATTACAAGGGGCCGTGTTGTGTCTGCTTTTGGTAATATACCAAAACAATAGGTGTTTCTCTGAATAAGAAGTTTATTGAAAATGTACATTGAGAACCTTGGGAAAAAGTTTATCCAGTATGCTTTCGCATACAGTAATGCCTTTTAAAGTAAGATTAAAAACAAAAATATGACATACCTCAAGGCAAATTCTTTTAGCACTGTAGTTACTAATTCTATTTACTTTGTAAATTAAGAAAACTTGCAGTTTGTTTTAGTTCAGCAACAGGCTGTCGGACAAAGTGTCAAAGGAACATGTTTCATTGAAATGTCTATAATAGTATTGATACACTGAATGCTTACATAAACATTATAAACAGTGGAACATTTAATTTGTGCAATCAGAGATTAAGTAGCTAAACTGGAAAATTGATGTGTAATCTTTGAGCTGCAGAGTCAGAGACTTCACTAGCATGAAGAAAATAAGGAGGGGGTGTTGGGTTCTGTTTTGCTTTGAGGTTTGTGTTCACCTCAAGCTTAACTATAGCATCAACTGTGCATGATTTTTGCCTAAGTTATAGTTGAATATATTTGCATAATTTATGCAGATTCTTCATTCTTGTGTCTGTTTATCATTTCAGCACTGACGTAAGCTTGATCATCCTTTATTAAATAATACGCACACAGATACAAATGGCATGATGTATTTTGCAGTAACTAATGCCTTAGATGTACAATGCATTGTTATATTTAGTGATTTTAACTGCTCAGGAATCCACAAAAGTTCTGATATAGAGTGGAATAAATTATGTTCAACCAAAGCTTCAGGGAAGAAGAAGAAGAAAGGCATTTAGAATTATTCATATTCCAGTTTTGTTACTAATCACCTTCTCAGTACAGATTTGGAGAAGAAAAGAGGTGCCCTAGTGTGACATGGAAACTTTGCTGAGCATGGTATGGTTGGAAGAGAGTCCAAGACACAGAGGGTGTCCTAGGATGTGTCAGGTAGATCATTGCCTCACCTTATCATCCCTTCTTAGCTTTTACCATCTCAAGCAAGCAGCCAAATAGCTGGCCCTTCTGTGGGTTTTTGGACATAGGCAGCAGGTGCATTTTTTGAAAAAAGGTATCTGCAGTCCAGCTGTTGGACTTGCTCTGGCAATGTATCTACACAAATTCAGCAGATCCTGTTGGTTTCAGAACTCTATCTATTATCTGTGCGTACAAAAAATTACTGATGCGCTGATACAGTTGACTGGGGAGAAGACAATCAGAATAAGGAAAGAACTATACTAAATTCAGATGTATAATTAGCTAAGCAGGTTTTTGTTTCTGAGATTACCATGATGTTGCCTGAAGTGTTCTAGTGGCAGAGTTTAAAATGTCAGACTCTTCACCTTGTTACTGGGTAGTATTTTTAAGAGAGCCAGTGTAGCTTAGTGGTTTGAGCATTGGACTGTGATGCTGGAGACCAGAGTTCGAATCTCCACTCCACCATGGAAACCCACTTGGGCAGGTCACGCTCATTCATCCTCAAAGGAAGGCAAGGACAGCCCCCCTCTCAACAAATCTTGTCAAGATAATCCTGTGATAGGTTCATCGTAAGTCAGAAACAAAGGCACACAGCAATAACAACAAAGCATTCTGTTTTAAAGAATTGTTCTCTTAAAAATATTTTGGCTATGCTGAAATAATTGTTGTTTCTTTGTCATTTCAGCTATGAAGTCTTACATTCCAATTTTCATTCTTCTGTGGAGTGCTTTTGGAATTTCAAGGGCTGCCAAAATTGTTATTGTGCCGCCAATTATGTTTGAAAGCCATCTGTATATTTTCAAGACCTTGGCCTCAGCCTTGCATGAACAAGGCCACCAGACAGTTTTTCTCCTATCTGAGGGTAGAGAGATCCCTCCATCTAATCACTATAGACTTCAGCGTTACCCAGGGATCTTTAATACTACCACTTCAGATGAGTTTCTTCAATCCAAAATGAGGAGTATCTTTTCTGGGAGACTAACAGCCCTGGAACTGTTTGACATTCTGGATCACTATTCCAAGAACTGTGACATGATTGTGGGCAATAAGAAGCTCCTGCAGGCCCTAAAGCAAGAAAAATTTGACCTCCTGCTGGTGGATCCTAACGAGATGTGTGGGTTTGTGATTGCTCATCTTTTAGGGATTAAGTATGCTGTGTTTTCCACTGGTCTTTGGTATCCGGCAGAAGTAGGGGCTCCAGCACCCTTAGCGTATGTTCCAGAATTTAATTCCCTTCTCACAGATCATATGAACTTGTTAGAGAGGCTAAAAAACACGGTTGTTTATCTGGTTTCAAGATTTGGAGTCAGCTTTTTGGTTCTGCCAAAATATGAAAGGATAATGCAGAAGTACAATGTACAGCCATCAAGATCCATGTATGAATTGGTTCATGATTCCAGCCTGTGGATGCTGTGTACTGATGTAGCGCTAGAGTTTCCAAGACCTACACTACCAAATGTTGTTTATGTGGGAGGAATTCTTACCAAGCCAGCCAGCCCTCTTCCAGAAGTAAGGTTTGCTGAATTTTACTTTTATGTTTGGTTTTGTATTATGTGGCCAATATGCTAAAATATTTATTAAGGATTTGAGGGTTTTTTTTTCACAGCATTCTCAATGTTACATCACTAATGCATATCACTACATAGTTAACACTCTCTTTTTCATTGGACTGGAGACATATTTCAGTTGTTACAAATGAATGAATCTGATCCTAGCAGAGAAGCTTATAACTACATAAAATTATTAAGGACTGAAATACGATGCATTGTATTTTATATCCTGAATTCCTAAGCATGATTGAATGGCTTCTTACCCACAAATGACTGGTGCTTCCTTAACTTATTTATTAGTGTAGCATGTAGAGAAGTGCATTTGTGTATTTTTCAGTATTCCTGGGTGTGGTTCAAGCAGTATCATGAGACAAGTTCATTTTCTCTAACAGCATGGATGGAAATGTAGCCACATTAGGCTGTTATGAGGAATTGTATGGCACCTAGGATTTTTACTTTAGCTTGGGTTTTTATAGATCCACTTCCTTAGATGGGTGAAGCACAATGTACCTGAAACTTGAATATTGTCTTCCATTCTTCTGAAGAACTAGATCACAATCCACAAATCTGCATGCTGTGATAGATTTTTACTCTTAAAGGTGCCACTTGCTCCTTTTTACCTTACTGAATCAGATGAATGTTTCTACTTCTGAAAATATGTTCTTGTGTTTTCATGACACACATACGTAAAGTTGGATTAGGTCATTGTTCACAGATGCTCCTGCTGGGATTTCGCTGATCCTGTCTGTCATTGGGAGGGTTCCAGAGTGCAAGTTGGGTCCATTCTGTGAACACTCTCAGAAGTACAGACTAACAAGTGTGTCGGTTCTCAGACTGCAGCACCCTTACATCAATATAGGTAATGGAGATTTAATACAGTCTTTAGAATTCCTTCAAAGATTTGTAGTGCTAATTCGTGTTAGTTCAATCTTTTAATAACATTAGTTTTTAACATAAGTGAACTTTCCTCCACCATACATGAGGCCCTGTCCAATTTCATACTGTGTTTTCTCTTCTCCTCCCCTTCTCAACAGCTCATGTATTTTAGCAGCTCTTAGTCTTCTCTCCTCCTTTCTTCCTGTATTAAGTTGTTGTTGCATCTTCAGGAAGAGGGACAGACGCCTTCTTACCACTCCTCTCACCCACACTCTGCTTGACAATGCTGTTGTACAACTGTTACATCTCCTCTCAGACCTTCCTACTGGAGGCCAATAGCTGTAGTTCCTTGGTGAGCTGAGCACAGTTCTGTGAAGTGGGGACATGGTGTAGTGAAGAAACATGGCTTGCTTTGCTTTCTGGCAATGTAGCTATTCTGGGGCCTTCCATGTAATGTTAGAGTTACAGGTGCATTACAGTTATTACTTTAAAAAGAAAGAAAAGAGGCAACACAGAATTGTTTAGAGTTCTATGAAAAGTTTAGGTCTCTGATAGCCATTGGGTAGTCATAGCAGTGACCATAGAAGTGAAAATATAATGGGGCTTTAGTTGTAAGTATAGAGAGCAGGTGCTGTGAGAGCTTCCAGACATAGCAAAGAGCCAACAAAACTGTTGTGCAGAAACAGTTTCTTTGAACTTTCACTGTATCCATTTTCAATTCTTGCCTTTTAAGCTGGCTCCAACAATAAAACAGATTGAATACATGAGAGAATTAGACAAAAGTAGAAACTTAAATCCTCTTGGATGATGGCAGTAAGGTTTCTGTAATTGCTTCCTATAAGTCTTGTTGTTCCTCTGGTGGCTTTTTCATGGAGTATTGGTGAGGAACCTGGGGCTGAGTTCTGCAGATGCCCATGCCATCTTCCGTTTGATACCATTGTTTATGTAGGTTTCCCCCCTCCCCACATTCTGAAAGACTTAATGACCTTTTCTAAGGCTTAATTACTGGTAGTAACAGCTTTAAATTAAAGCATTCTGGCATTTTTTTGGTTTTACTCTTTTGTAGTTGGTATCTTCTACCACTCTATTGTGGTCCCAAGGAATTTTCAAAAATTCAAAAATTGAATTTAGCCCTTGGCCTGGAAAATATTCTTCATCTTTGTCATAGAGGAAACATCTTGTTCCTTAACTTCTTTAAAGTTAGTTCATTAAATTTTCTATAGGGGATATTGTTATGGAATATTTTGATTGAATACTATATTTATTTCATATATGCATAAAATACCTTTGTTTTTTGGCATCCAGAATATTTTCGCCTATACAGAAACAACATTACCAGACCTTTTTTCTCCCTTTTTCTTTTTTTTGTTGGCAGAGAGTAATAAAAAGTCATGTTTTTCATGCCTTATAATTAAACCTGTGAAGCATTTAGGAAGTTGGTCATTTTATACTTCTTCAGTAAAGTTGTACTTAAGTAATATGGCAATAGTGGGGAGTCCAGCTCCTAATAAGTGTTTAAAAGTGGTGTGTGATATAGGTTTGGGCTTTTTCATTTGGAACAATTATGTTCTTTCTGCATCCCAAGAAAAAAAATATGTGTATATTTTTGGGTGAGGAAGATGCAGTCTGTTTATGTGCCTTCTAGATAACGTTCCATTGAAACACACATCTCTCCTGGGTGTGAGCAGCTCAAAGAGAGCTGAAAACATGGCAGCTGTAGTGGAAAATTTGGTTGGAAAAAAGTTCAGGCATGAGAAGTGATGAGGTAGTCCAGCAAGGTCTCCTGTATGACCAATATGGCCCTCTAGCCCCCTAATACCCCTGCAATATACAATGAAATATTGAAATGTAATATATGAAGAAGCCATAGGGTTCCTGCTGGTGGAAAAGTAATAAGATCCGTGACATATGAAATATTATTTTGGAGGAGCTGAAACCAAAATTTAAAGCTAGCGTTCTTGAACGAAAAATGGATAATAGAATCTTAGCATCATAGAGTTTTAAGAGACCACAGGGGCCATCCAGTCCAATCCCCTGCAATGCAGGAACTCACATCAAAGCATTCCCAACAGATGGCCATCCTGCCTCTGCTTAAAAACCTCCAAAGAAGAAGACTCCACCACACTTGGAGGTAACATATTTCACTGCTAGACAGCTCTGATTGTCAGGAAGTTATTCCTGAGGTTCAGGTGGAATCTCTTTTCGTATAATTTGAATCTAGTGCTCCTTGTCCTAGTCTCTGGACCAGAGGAAAACAAGCCCGCTCCCTCCCTGACATGACATTCCTTCAAATATTAAATCATGGCTATCATGTCCCTGCTTAACCTTCTCTTCTGCAGACAAAACATATGCAGATCCCTAAGCCATTTCTCATAGGACATGGCTTCCAGATCCTTCACCATATTGGTCGCCCTCCTCTGCACATGCTTCAGCTTGTTGATATCCTTCTTGAATTGAAGTGCCCAGAACTGGAAACAGTATTCCAGATGAAGTCTAACCAATGCAGACTAGAGTGGTACCGTTATCTCCCTCGAACTGGACACCATATTCCTATTGATGCAACCAAGAATTGTGTTGGCTTGGTTACCGTATCACACTGCTGACTCATGTTCAGCTTGTGATCTACCAAGACCCCTAGATCACTTTCACACGTACTGTTATCCAGCCACATGTTCCCCATCCTATATTTGTGCATTCCATTTTTCCTACTGAAGCGCAGGACCTTACATTTCTCTCTATTGAAATTCATTTTGTTAGCTTTGGCCCCACTCTCCAATCTGTCAAGGTCATTTTGAATTTTGGTCCTGTCCTCTGGCATATTAGCAACCTCTCCCAATTTGATATCATCTGCAGATTTGATCAACATGCCCTCTACTCCTTCATCCAAGTCATTGATGAAGATGTTGAATAGCACTGGGCCCAGGACAGAACCATGTGGCACCCCGCTAGTCACTTCTCTCCAGGATGAAAAGCAGCCATTCGTGATCACCCTTTGGGTTTGTTGGTCAACCAGATACAAATCCACCGAATAGTAGCCCCATCCAGCCAGCATTTTACTAGCTTCTTTGCATGAATGTCATGGGGAACTTTGTCAAAGGCCTTACTGAAATTAAGATATGCTATGTCCACAGCATTCCCTTCATCTATCAAGCCCGTAACAATATCGTAAAAAGAGATAAGATTAGTCTAGCATGACTTATTTCTGAGAAATCCATGTTGACTTTTAGAGAATACAGCATTGCTTTCTGAGTAATTACAAACTGACTGTTTGATGATCTGCTGTATGTTCTTTCCTGGTATGGATGTCAGGCTGACTGGGCAATAATTATTTGGGTCCTTTTTTTTTCACCTTCTTGAAGAGGGGGATGACATTTGCCCTCCTCCAGTCTGCTGGGACTTCTCCTGTTCTCCAAGAGTTCTCAAGGATTATTGTGAGTGGTTCAGAAACGACTTCTGCCAGTTCTTTTAATATCCTTGGATGTGATTCATCTGGCCCTGGAGACTTGAATTCATCTAGTTTAGCGAGATATTCCTGTATTACTTCTATACCTATTCTGTGTTGCATTCCTGCCCTTCATCACCTGCTCCTCAGCCCCCAGGTTGAGTACTTCTGTCTTTTTGGGAGAAAACTGAAGAGGTGTTGAGTAGTTCTCAAAGAAGGTGTTGAGTAGTTCTACCTTC
This sequence comes from Iguana delicatissima, assembly GCA_948472985.1. NCBI lineage: Eukaryota > Metazoa > Chordata > Lepidosauria > Squamata > Iguanidae > Iguana > Iguana delicatissima. The sequence goes on along the minus strand of CAOKZL010001337.1, from coordinate 220,814 downwards.
TTTCTTCCCCCTGTTAGTAATTCGCCATCTTCTCCGCTCAGCGACCCTATCATTTCTTTGTTTTTCCTTTTGCTGTAGACATATCTAAAAAAGCTCTTTTTATTGTTTTTAATGTCTCTGGCAAGCCTGAGTTCATTCTGCGCTTTAGCTTTTCTGACCTTTTCGCTACATATCCTTTGCTTGATTTCCTCGTTGGTGGTTTCACCATTTTTCCATTTCTTGTATATGTTTCTTTTAACACTTAGCTCAGCTGAGAGTTTTTTTGTCAACCATTCTGGTTTCTTTAGAGATCTACCATTTTTCCTCCTTATTGGCACAGTTTTAAATTGTGCCTTCAGTATCTCACGTTTAAGAAACTCCCATCTCATTACATTAAATGTAATTTAAACAAACCACATTCTGTCTTAGTCATACGGACCAGTTAAAGTATAAAATATAAATATTATAGTATAAAGTAAAGAATAAAAAGTATAAGGAAGCAAATGCTTCCAATTTTCCTTTTCTGGCCACGGTGAAAGCAGGAATGGGAGTTCATGAGATCAAGGCTCATTCTTGTAGAACTAAACAGTGACTTACCCTTACTTCCAAACAGGCACTGAATATGCGCTCTAGGCTGAGAAAATAAAAAAGTGCCTTACTTGAGTAACACCTTATCTGATTTTCTTTGAGGGAAAAAATCATACTAATTTATAAAGAATGAAGAAATGTGCCAGGGGCCCACAGGTGGACCATAACCAAAAGCTGCTACTGAGTCAGGCTGCTGGTCTAGCATCGGTTTATAGATGCTGTTGCCAGTGCCTCTTCTGGGATGTTAGATGGTCTTTTGCAACCTTGCGTGGAGAGGCTGGGCGTTGAACTTCTGGGCTTTTGCCTTCAAAACATGCTCAGCCAGTGAGCTATCATTGTTCTGCCCAACATTGCAGAAGACATTTCATTAGATAAAACACAGGTTAAAGCTGAGTAAAACTGCTTTAAAAAGTGCATGTGTACGTCAACTTCCTTGTATTTGTATTTTTATAATGCAATTACAATGATTTATTATGTTATTGTCTATACCATGAACCATAGTTTAACAGCTTAACAATTATTTGTCCTAAAGGGCATCTATTACTTTTTTGGAAATAGTCATGAGGAGCTTTTGATATTGTACTCAACACAGTACTGAACACAAGCTGATGAAGTTTCTCATACACATGTTAAAAGTGAAGTAAAATATTTCTGAAGAGATGAAATTGCCAGTTTAGATTGGGGAAGGTAGAATGATTACTCAGATGCAATACTCCACATGCTAGGCAGCTGGATGTTAAGGAGCTTTTAGCACCTGATGTGCTGGCTTTTTGCAGAAGATTTAAAAAAACCCTCTAAGAACCATTTATATTTTCCATCCTGAACTCTGGAAATGGGTCATCAGTTGTTGAATTAATCTTGAATCATACAAATTCCTCATTTTGTCATTTATGGCTTTGATATGAAAGTTTGAAATTTTTCTAGTATCTGCTTTGTACACTCTCTGGGTAATATAAGACGTTTATGAATGAATACTTTATCTAATTTTTCTAAGCAGTGGATTCTAGTATTTGGGAGTTCTGGCAGTGTTATCAAACTGATAGTTTGTCTTTGTAATGGCTACAGTGGGTGGAGCTTTGGGACAGAGTGCTCACAGAATAGCAGGAGGAAAGGTGGCCCACATTATATGTTTCTTCTTATTTCTTTCAGCATGTGTTTTTGACAGTAAGGGCTACCCTAATACATGGGCCACTGTCACCAAGTGACACATGAAGGAATTGGAGTAACTCATTAGGCATCTCATTCCCCCCCTTCCCATTCTTCCTATCTTCTATGGCACAATTTTCCAAACTTTTCATGTTGGTGACACATTTTTTGGACATGCATCATTTCATGACACAGTAATTCAGTTTTACTAGCGAAACAGAGGTTAAACTAACCCCTTGTAAGAGATATGAACACATACATAAATTGTAACAACGAAATGAATGGGGACACAACATATCCCATGAAAACCTTTCATATATTTTTAAAAATATATGATATATAAATAATAAAATACATTTCCACGATTGTTGTCATTTATGAATAAAATATGTAAATATGTGCAAGAATAAAAAAATTGCATAACACCAATAATTACTTACGATTTTAATGAGATGTATGAGGTTGATAGGATGAACACAGCTTTTCAATATTTGGTGGAATAGTAGATGAAGGCACTCATATTTTCTCATCAAGCATTTTTAAGCTTCCACATTTCAGCAAGGAAAGACACTGAGGAGGGCAGCGGTGGTGGGAGAGGCACCTCACCAGCTGAAAGACCCTGGTGAAAGCAGTGTTGGCAGTGGGCCAGGCTCAGATGGGTGCGTCTTTCTTGGCCTTGGGAGGCGATGCACCTGCACACTGCAGGCGACACATTAACATGTTATGGCACACTGTTTGTAAAGCCCAGTTCTATGGAATCAGTTCAGGCCATTCTCTCTGTAGCAGATATTACTGCTTTTGACAGATATCATTTGTGCATTGAGTGGGACTGGGCTGGGAATGCTCAGTAGAGGCCTAATGTTTGTCTGCTGTGGAATTGTTTACTGCATGCTCGAAATTTCCATCTGCTGCTCTTTTTAGCCCATTTTGAACACAGGGCTAGGCTTTGGACATGTTAGTGGTCAAAGAGGAGGTGTAATAGGATGCTTCAAATTGTTCCCTTTCTCAACTATATAACAATTCCACTCTTAAAGGTGATATATCCTTACAAGGTTTTGGGACCAGCATCTGATTATCGTGCTGGGATTTTATTATGGGTTTTGATATTCTGTCAGTCACAATATGGATACATAGCTATGAACAGAAATTATGTTCTCATCTGATTTGACAATTTAATTTGATAATTTTATTGATTGATTCTTAACCATAAATTAGAAATAGCCACATATAAGACATGTATCAGTTTAAAAATGCATAATCTTAAGATCTCATTCATGATGATTCTATCTAGACAGCCATATATAATTGCAAATATTTTTAAATTGTAGCCATATGTATCTTTCCAAAAAGTAGCATTAATTTCTGTTTTATGCATGACTGTTGGTACTTTTCTGTGTATTTTCCAAACTTGGTATTCATGCCTTGCACAATAAAATAATCAGTATTTTTTTTCTGTGAACAGCGATCCAAAATATTGGGAAATGGTCATTGATGCTGTTTAATCCTAACAGCTTGAACAAGCAGAGCTTGAGACATTGAACTCAGTTATGTTTGTGTTTGTGGGCTTTGTTTATCTGAAACAAAGCTCGGTATTAGGCACCACTGGTTACTGCCAGCTGGGCTGTCACACTATATAGTCACAGCTGTGCATTTAACATTTCAGCCTGTGAAGAATAGCTAATCAGAAAAACCAAGAAGAACAAAGATGACATAGTAATATAAATACAATGCCATATCTGTCTGGTAATCATGTATTTTTATAAATACCAGAATGGCTAAAGCAGTAATTCTGTCTATACAGAGAATGTCAGTAAAACCCATTGGATACTGGATATTTTATCTTCTACTTTGCAATCTCTCATTGGATTAATTTCAGTTCATTTGTTTTTATTCCATGTCCCTTTTCAAAATCATCTTTTTACACCAGAACATTAGTGGTAGTGGTGTTGCAGTTGTGGTTGTTATTACAGAATGTGTATTTAACATTTAGATTTAAAACATGGTTATTCTGATTGTCCTTCCAGCATTAAGATATACTCTGAGGGAAAGGTGTGTGTACACGCCTCTTCGTAACCTTTGTTTCTGTTTTATCAGTGCAGTGTTCTAATCAACATTGTAAGCTTTGATGAAGGTTAAACTGTGTTCTCACTAATCTGTTTTACCCAGCTATAGTACTGCTAAAAGCACCTAAGTTGGGTTGGTATGATTCATATTGCAGAATGACTTATGGACTTTCTGAGGAATTGGTGCCTGCAGCAACAAGTATATACTCCTTTTTGCTCTGATTTCGTTTTATAGTCAATTTGAGTTCCTGACGACAACAGCCCTGATAGATTTAATAAAAAAATCATAACAGTGTCACAAAAAAAGCTACAAAAAGTGAGGCCAGTAACAAGAACAATGGCAACTAGCATATTACAACAATTAAAAAACATAGTTAAAAATTAACAGCGTACCAAAAATTAAAAAACAGTTGAACCATTGTGAAATTTGAGACTAGTTAAAACATTTTTTTTAAAAAAAAACAAGTAAGTGTCCAGTACATTATACAAAGTCCGTTTCTCCTGAAAAAATCAGTTCTCAAAGGTTTGCCAAAATAAAAAGTTTTTATATGCTTACAGAAAGAGTGAGGAGGGTACCAGTTTAGCTTCTCAGGAAAGAGTTCCAAAGCCTTTTCTGTGTACTTGTGAGGGTGCTGGAACAAAGAGTAGCCCCTACTCCAAAGATCTTAATAGAAAAGTTTTTCTGAACTCATACAAGATTCCTGCTATAGCATTTTGTTTCTGATGGTGGTGGCGGTCAGTTGCTTTTGCAAATACGCAGGAGGAATATTATTTTGATTATCATTCTTCATTGTTTATCCTTGGTACCGGATCAGATACTAAGAAGAGTAGTCTATTTGCTGGCTTGTAAGACTCACTTTTTTTCCTGAGAAATACTGTTTGAAAATGGGGTGTGTCTTATACACCAGTGAATCTTATATGCTGGCAAATAGTATTTGCTGGTGTATAAATGGAGTGCGTCTTATATGCTGGTGTGTCTTATACGCCGGCAAATACGGTACTAGTACTGTACGTAGAGGTTCCATTAAATCAGAAGGATCATACCGAAAGTAATGCCTGTCAGGTCACAACTCCTTTATTAACATGAGACATATGCAACTACATATTGTGTAAAGTAATTCTTTGTCTACACATGGTACTATTCAAAATAGTCTCCACCAGTGGTGATGTTTTTATGCCACCTTTGAACCCACTTATCAGATTCATATTGGAAAAACTCAGGCACTCCTTGGTCCAGTATCTGATAGTGTCTTCCACTTCACCTACATCATCAAAATGCCATCTGCAAAGGATTTCCTTTATCTTACCAAGCAAGTGAAATTCTGAGGGTGCCAGATTGAGGCTGTAAGGTAGATATGGCACCACTAACCATCCCATTTGTTCAAGAACCCGTGATGTTGCCAAAGAAGTTGAGGTTGTGCATTATCATGGTGTAACTAAATTTAATTCAGCTGTTTCTGTAGTCTTTTCTTATCAGTGGCTTTTCAAAGTTTCTGGAATAATGCACTGTAGTGGTAACGGTTCATTGTTGTCCCACACTTGATGAAATCAAGCAAACTTATCCCCTTGTAATCCCAGAAGACATTCACCATACTCTTCCATCCTGAATGTTGACTTTTGAATATCTTTGGTCTAGGGCAGTGGTTCTCAACCTGTGGGTCCCCAGATGTTTGTGGACTTCAGCTCCCAGAAGCCCCAGCCACTATGGTCAATGCTCAGAGCTTCTGGGAGCTAAAGTCCAAAAACATCTGGGGACCCACAGGTTGAGAACCACTGTTCTAGGGGATGTGAAGTGCTATCGCTGCATGGACTGATTTTTGGTCTCTGGGTCATACAGGTATGCCCAGTGTCGTTCCGAGCTTCAAATGCTGCCAACAGTTGTGAAAACACATGTAGTCTCTTCTCTTTCAAATCTGTTATTATTAATTGATGAGAAACCCACTTGGCACGCACTTTCCTATATTCATTGTTGTGAGTAGTCTGCTTGACAGCACTGTGACTACAGCCAGGTTCCTCAACAATTTCTTGGACAGTCATATGCTGGTCTGAGCAAAACATGTCATCCACTCTGTTTTGGTTTTCATTGTTGATTACTGTCAATGGCTTTCCACTACATGGTTTGTCTTCAACATTGGTTTTGTCTTCTTTTGAGCTTTTTCACCCATCTTCACCCATTACTTTCTTGAATTGTTGCCTCACTGTAAGCATTTCTGAGCCTTCAATAGATCTTGAACTTGAACCCGATGACTGCTTTTGTTTCTGTTTCATATCCATGGTTATGCAGCACCTAGGAGTACAGAAATTACAAAGTCATACAATAAGAATTATGGTGCAATAGCATCACATTTGAATTAATAGTTTCAGAGAAAATGGCACCAGCCATTACTTTCAGTATGATGCTTGTATAATGGTGAACAAATAGGGATAGATCTAACTAATATAGATTTGTTTAATCTTTTTAGAAGGCAATTTAATTTATTGAACCCCTTAGGCTAATAGTGTGTTGTATGAAGAACCTTTTTTTTAATCTGCCTTTAATCTACTAGTTATCTGTGTGGCCTGAAGAAGGATGAGGAAGAATTAATAGCAGGGGTAAAGAAGCTGAATTGGAATAGCTGGGAAATTCAGTATTCTCTACCCAGAAAGGAGCAGTTAGCTTCTCACAGGGCAGGGGCAGCCTGGATCTCAAGGAAAACTGTTTTTTCTGTTGCTACTGTGTTTTATTGCCCTTTGTCCCTGGTCCCCAAAAAGGGGAGTGGCTTCTTCCTGCACTGATATCCAGTAGACTGTCTTAACTGACAGAAGAAATAACATCTGAGACAAAATGTAGACCTGTGTCTCTAACATCATCACTTTTTTCCCCCTCTTGTATGATTTTTAACTTCTTTGCCTGATGAAAAAGTCAGCGAAGCTTCAAAAACTTGTATTATGTATTTTCTGCACTGTGATTGGCCAATAAAAATATCACTCATTTATGGATTTTTATCTTTTCCTTCCTGTTTACCTGCCATCCCAGTGGTTGCGTCTTTCTAGTCTTTGAAAGATTATTAAGAAATTAGTATGGCAGGATCTACCTGATAGACACAGCTATAATAACACCAGGAATAATTTCTTTCTGTTTCCATTACCTACATTTTCTTCAGTCATATGTCTTGTACGTTTGTGGATAAACTGCTGTGGCCAGATAGTTTTGTGAATTGTGTTGACCAAGCCTCTCTTCCTTAGCTAGCTTTCTTCATAGAGTTGTTGTAAAAAAAAAAAAAGAAAAAAAAGGAAAAAAAAGAAAAGTTAAAATTTGTACTTTGGTTGAACATCTTTGGTTCATAAATTCTTTGGTTGATAAATAGTTTAGTTTCATCTTTTGTTTGATAAATTCCACTTAGCATGTGAAATAGAAGTCTCTTCAGGTATAAACTCACCTCTTGAGACTCAAATCCAAGTCCACCAGTGCTCAAATCCACTTGTCCTCAAAATTTCTTTTGTATGCCTACTCCAGTACAGAATTCTCATTGTCCCAGGCAATGAGAGATATCTATTTTCTGCCCTATTACCCCAGTCTTGCCAGATAATCAATTTGGAAATATTGTCTCATAACAAATATTTTTTGCTTTTATTCAGAACTTTGGGGTAGTTACCTCCATACTTTAAATTATGAGAATTTTAAGGTGATAACTTTGGTATGTAATGTAAACATACCGAGTAGCCAAATCTAAAATGCATTTCTATAGCTGGAGGGTGGTGCCACCTTTATGAAAAGAGTATTTAGGACCATTGTTTGTTAATTGCTGCTCTCCTCTTTTTAGTAACATTTGATTTTGTATGGAGTTACTAGAAGCAAAAATAACTTTATGTCAATTGGCCTATTGCCTTACCTATCTCTTCTTGTCCATCTCTTCATTCAAATGACTGTGGCACATTAGAGATTTATCGACATCCTGTGTATCCCAGAACATTTTCTTTTAGCTCCTTAGTTCAATCAGAGACTTTGTATAGCAGCTCCCCAGGTTGGTTTAATTTAACCTAGTATAAAAATGGGAAGCTCGGGAACAAAATCTGAGATTTGTCAATTAGTCTGGATGCTCCTACAGTGATGCTAATACGATATTGGGCTGTTGTTGTTTTTAGGTTTTAGTGGTATTGTACTTACCTGGGAACGAGCTCCACAAAGCTGTGGATCATGAATATGAACTGCTTGTAAATCTAATAAGTATGCCAGATGTGCATTCTAGATTCTTGACTTATCTTCTAAGCTCTCCTTTGCTTGTACTCTTTCCTTATCCTTTGAAAATGACACTACTCAACTTGTTGGACAGGCAAAACCTCTTCGCTTTTTCTTTGGTTCTCCTTTTTTTGTTCCCTGTGTTCAGTTTGCTGTCATGATGTATCTTTCACCATAGTTTGTAAACTACAGCCCAGTCTCGAAACTGCTTTGGTGAAATGTCTGGTTTATGTTGTGGTCATTTCTTGCCTTGACTACTACAAGCTTTTCTTCCTTGGCTTTTTGTTGACTTATCTCAGCGACCTCACCTGTACCCCACACTCAGATAACAAAATCATTTAACTGTCTTGTTGCTCTGACTGAGTATTGCTTATCTTCAGATTTCTCCAGTGGCTTGCTGTCTACTCTTCCACCAAACATAAATTCATTGTTGTTAATTTCAGATCATTCCATGGCTTTTTTCTATCCACATGCACCTTGCTTTTTGCCCTCTTATCTACCATATAAAAGCCAAAGTTTGTCTGCGAGTTTGTTTGTCTGCGTCAGGCAGATGAAGACCTCATATGATTGGCTGTGTGAGGCGAGAAGACATCATATGATTGGCTGGCTGTGAAGATTCTATGGAATCCTAGAGTTGACAATTTAGGGAGGGGCCTTTAGAATTCTCATGGGCCTCAGGCCACTTGCTGTGGAGATAAGGACTACCATCAATAAGGATGCTAGAAAACGTTTGGGAGGCCATGTGAGAAAAATTAAAGTGACATACACAACATAGTTACAAGGTCTTCTCCCTGAATACAGTAGATTGTATGGGTTCCATATGTGAAGAATCTTAAAGTTGAAATTCGAAACAAAAAATGCTTCTAGAAAAATGTCAAGCCATTGCACAAATTCAACAGAAAGAAAAAAAGAAGAGCCAGTACATCAATGTCACCAGAGAACACAGATTGGACTATGGGGAAAAGTTACAGGTACTGGAATAGACCAGTTGCTATGGAGATGATGCCTAGCAGCAAGGAAGAAGACAGTGTATTCCTACAGAAACCTGACCTCTGTATGTTAACAACTCTCAGTGCAGCTTGGATTGGGGAATATGGGGATAAGTTACAGGTACTGGAATAGACTGGTTGCTATGGAGATGAGGCCTAGCAGCAAGGAGGAGAACAGTGTATTTCAACTTTGAATACAGATTGCATAGGGAAATATGGTGAAAAGTTACCGGTACTGGAGAAGTCAGTTGGGAGTTCTTAAGAGGAAAATAAAATCCCGGGCAACACTGGATAAATACGCTAGTCTAAAATATAAAAGTTAAAGTTTGGTTGTCTGTGTCAGGCAAAGACCTGATACTATTTGCTGTGTCAGGTGAAGACCTCATATCATTGGCTACCTGAGAGGATGCTATGGAATCCTGGGGCTTGTAGTTTAAGAGGGGACTTTAGAATTATCAGCCAAAGAGCTCTTGGGCGTCAGTCAACTGTGTCTGTCTAGAATAGATTGGTTGCTATGAAGATGAGGCCTAGCAGCAAGGAGGAGGTCAGTGTATTCCCTCAGGAACGCAACCTGTGTACGTTAATATCTCTGAATACAGATCGGTTTGGGGAATATGGGGAAAAGTTACAAGTACTGGGCAAGACTATTTGGGGAATTAGAAACACAGGATCTCACATCTTTCTAGCAATTATTACCTATGAGAAAATAAAATCCTAGGCAAGGTGGGGTATATACGCTATTATTCATATACATCTCTTCTGCTGTCAACAAAAAGTATTCTTCCAAACCTTCTGCTTTCTCATTGCTGCTGTTTGTCCTTCCAACTGCCTCTCAGAACACTTATGCCTTGTCTCATCACCTTTAGAAGCCCTAGTCAAAACCTTCATTCTGTAAGGGCTTTGACCCGAACCGCTTAATCTTAACCTAGAACTGAAACAATGTCTAATTATTCTTTACTTAGCCACTTCTAATTTTTAATGATTTACTTTCAGCTCCTTATTCTATTCTGTCTTGCTGTGCTGAATTAGAAATGGTAAAGTCAAAGTAGGGACATATTTTCTTATAGTCTATAAATCATTAATTTTGATGGTCTTGTATAAATAGCAGTCATTATAAAATAACACAGCTGAAGTGCAACTGTGGGCACGTACAGACCTACTTAAAAGACCGGAAAGTCCCAGATTGTGTTTCTGTTCTTTTCAATTTTATTTTGGAGATCCATACACATTTTGTTTATCCCAAAATATTTTGTATCAACTCCTGACATGATCATATACTTTTTATACCAGCTCCCCAAGTTGGTTTATTTTAACCCAGTATAAAATCATAAGGAACAGGAACAAAATCTGGGACTTTTCAATCAGTCTGGGTGCACCTTATATTGAACTGAATTAAGTTACATCTATATTGCACTGTGTATGTGGCACTGAAATTCTACAACCAGAAGATATGCATGACTACAGCTATGTTTGGTGCTGTCTGAGATATGCGTGTCTTCCCCTAACAGTGCTGCTAGGATAGCTGTTCTGAACACTCTTCATCAAGTACCTGTGAACCCAGTCAGCGCCTTGTAGGGTTCCAAGTAGGCAGTTTGCTTCAAGGAAGCATGGAATTGAACTGAGTCATTCAATCCAGTCCAGTGCTCTAAAGCTTTTTCCTCTGGCCTGAAAAGTGTGAATCATGAAATGGTTCATCCTCTATTCTGATGAAGAGGATATAGGTTTGAAGAAAGATGCCTGTAGCTGGGCTAGATGTGGATAGCAGGATAGTTGGTGCATCAAATGAAACATATGGTTGTGGGATATCTCAAAAATTCTCATTAGATGCATTCATATTTTTGGGATAATTGAGGTACCTGTTGTCTTGCCACAAACCCCAGACTGCTAGTATTGCTGCAAGTATTAAAACATTTACACTTCTCTGAAACAGTCACCTAAAGTCAGTTGACGTAATCTCAGTATTGTGGATTACAGATGAAAGGCTGAGAGTGAGCGGCTTGCTGAAAGCTACCCAGTGAATTCATACTATGCTCATAAACATTAAACCAGGGCCTTCCAGGTCATAGTTGATGAGTCTAATTAGTGTGCTGTTCTCAGCTTACAAGGAAAGCTAATGTTACAAAACTTAAGAGCTACACATCATCATGTATATAGCAGAGAAGGGCAACATCCACTATAGCTGCATCTCCCTTGTAACAACTTCAGCTTTGCAGCCATCTTCAATATCAATTTTATTTCCAACTTGCTGGCTGTAATTTCTGTGGCAAAATTGCTGCTGGTTCTTTCTTCCATGGAAGTGATGGTGAGAGTGAAAGAACAGGTTGGAACTGTTAGAAGCTTCTCAGTCACAGTTTGACCTCTCCTACATAGTTGACACATTCTTTGTAATATTTTACATCTTCTTTATAAAACTATTTGAGGAAAATAAACTTGTTTATTCATTTGCAGTTGATTTTCTTTGTATTTTAAATAAAGACAATATTTAAAAGATACTGTACACCAACTGCTAAATATGAACTATATTAGTCTAAATTAGGTGCTTTTATCACGATGCGACAGTGTCCCAACTGAAGCTATAAGTGGAATATGGTTAATTGCAACTCTAGAAAGCAGACTGGGGACTTAACAGCTGAGTCCAGGAATTGAGCTCACCAGTTAAACATGCCTGTTCTTGTGTTATTTGTTTTGCTCCTAATAGTTTTCAAGATTAAAAGAATCCCACACAATAAATTGTTGGCTATTGGTTTCATATATTAAAAAATAAATTAAAACTCTTGCTGAGAACTGTTAGTATAGACAAATGGACATGTGAACTTACATTCTTTAAATTTACTTTCTTTAAATTCACTGTGTTGTGGGATAGGAATTGTAGTCTTCTAGTTGATTTTGGACTACAAGTCCTAGCAGTCCTAGCCAGCATAGTCAGGAATGTGGAATGCTGGGACCTGTAGTCCAACAGTATAGAGAGGGCCACATGATTCTCGCCCTGGGTATGTATGTTTTCTTCCATAAAAAGCAGATTGGCTGTGGAATTCTCATTGTACTTGTTCATGCCCTGAGGGATTTCTGGAGACCAGATATGCACGATGGCTACTGCTATATCCATCCTGAGTGTGGGCTAGATCTAGATGTATTTATTCATGGTATGTATCCTCCAGACGTAAAAGCTTGCATAAACATAGAAAACGTGTTGTCATTGGCATCAGTGCAGGATCTATAAGTTCATAGTGTGACTGCCAGAGCCACCTTACTTCTGGGGCTGGGAAGGAAGAGGAAGGATCCAACTAGAACAGCATTCTAAAGCCATCTGATTCATTAGTCCTGTAATGCTCTAGCAACCCTTTCAACTTAGGCCATTTCCACATGGGGTAATAAAAACGGTGCAGTGTGTCCTTCACGCAGGACGACTGCACCTTGGAGCGGACTGGGTCTGGACTAATTACTGTAGATCCGCACTTCAGTCCGCTCCGGAATGACCCCAAGTGGTCCTCCAGCATACCTTTGAAAGACCTGATTTTTCCGGTCTTTCAAAAGCACGGAACGCGGCATTGCGAGCCTGCTCCCTTGTGCAGATTCGCAGGCTCGCACCAACGTGAGCCTGCGATCTGCTGAGGGCGGGCTTTAGGCCAGCGAGCTTCAGCGGTTGGTTGAGACCTACGACCAACTGGAAGCCACCATTTTGGACGCTGGAGCAGAGCGGATTGATGACCACACACTGCTCTGGAGCAGCCTGGACCGGACCGAGGAGCAAGAAGATCCGGTGAGTAGTGGCGTGGGGCAATTCCCTCGCCCTGTGCAGAAATGGCCTTAGAATGCAGAATGACCTGCTGGAAGACATTCAACAGCAAAACATGCTGTCTGAATTTTAAAGGTGCTAAAGACCTATCTCTTTCGGCAGGCCTATATAATCCGTTTCTAACTATGAATTTTAAATTGGTGTATTTTAAATGGGTTATGTGCTTTCAGTTATATTTTAATCAGTGATATATCCCACCTTGAGCCTTGGGGAGGGGTGAGTAAGAAATAGAAAAAATGTTGTTGTTGTTGTTGTTGTTGTAGGAGAAGGAAGAGAAGGATAACAACAACAGTAAATACAGGATGTCCTGTAGTGGCTGGTGAAGAGCTGTTAATCTAAAATCCTTTGGTTATATATTGATATGTGTGGCATACTGGTTACATTTTTATTCCATTTTTGAACTCAAGCTATACTTGATTTAGAAATTATACATACCTCCAGGTGCTGATGAACTGGAATTCCCAGTGTTCCTCAGTATTGGCTATGCTGGCTAGGGTTGTTGGGAGATGCAGTCCGACTTCATCTGGAGAGCTCTATTATAATGTCTGTAAATGCGTAATTTTTGTTGATTGATCTTCAGCTTCAGATGATTACCATGTGAATTTTGGCATAGTTTGCCAATTGAATCCTTCCGGTAAAGAAGCTGTGTTTGCTAGTTTTTACAGCAAGCTTTTTATTTCCTTAGGATCTGCAAACATGGGTGGATGGTGCTAATGAAAATGGCTTTGTACTTGTTTCATTTGGAGCAGGAGTGAAATACTTGTCGGAAGATATAGCAAAAAAATTGGCACATGCTCTGGCAAGACTTCCTCAGAGAGTTATTTGGAGGTAAGTCTAGTAGCACAAGAGTTATTGTTAAAAGTGGGGAGGAGGGCAGAATAGAAGACTTTCATTTTCAGTGGAGGCCCATTAATCTATGGGAGAAGTCAGGTTTACTCTGGAAGAAAAGATAGATGTAGATAGCCAGAGGCAAAAGTGAGCAGAACCAGCCTTCTTTCTTTCTCTGCTATCTCTTTTCATTCTTTCTGTCAATTTTCTCACCTTGTGCTGCAACTTTGAAATACCGCACAAAATCATGGACAAAAGGGAACACATCAGCCATCTTCCAGCAGCTGAGGTCTGTTAAAGAGCACTGGAGGGTATACTGCGTTTTTCCAGCTCTCAACCTGCCAGATGGAGGTGTTTCTCAGCTGGAGGAGAACGGGGGAAACTTAAGTCAGACTGCAGGACATTTGGATCTTTAACCCTTCAGCAGTTGTGTATGAAGAAAAGATATGTGAATTTGCAATAGCACCCAGTGTTTTCCCAATTTCTCAAGAGCATTCCATGCTTCTCCCAGAGGGAGCATGCAGTTTGATTGCCACTGTGCAAAACTGTGGAGTTGCTGGATCATGCCAACAGCAGAAGCCAGATTAAATTTGGCCATGGGTTGGATGCAGAACAGAGAGTGCGCACCCCAGTTTAAAACATACTAGGCTACCTGAATCTTGGCCTGAATCTTGATAAGAGAGACAGCCAAAAAATGCACAGCTTTGACAACCATTTGTCCTAGGAGTACTTTGATAAAACTTGTCTAACACCTGTTTTAGTTAGGAGAATTTTAGTTTCAGTTTGAAAGAAATGAGAAGGAAGGTAGATGAAGACAAAAAAAAATAATAAAGCAAAAACTATGGAATTGTTTCACTTGAATCCCAAAATCCCTTTTTATCACCACTACAGAAGACATGTCAATTTTCTTCCTAAACAGTTACTTAATGTGTTCTGTGTTTTGGCTTTGTGAAACTTAGTTGTTTTACGTCCATAATTGGTGTAATTCATTTCATGAACTTGGTTTTCATACCTTTTCCTAACCCATTTATGTATGTATGTATGTATGTATTTATATTTATTTATTTTGGATTGCTGATCTTTTTATTCTAAGTTTCTTTAGACAGTAGAAAAGCAAGTCAGAAATTGATAAAACAATAAATCTCAAAATCAGAATATACTTTGAAACAGTTTTATCTTGTGTTTTAGGTTTTCAGGAAACAAACCTAGGAATTTAGGTAACAATACAAAACTCATAGAATGGTTACCACAAAATGACTTATTAGGTGAGTAGTATTGGAAGTGGAACTTGAGTCTTATATTAAACATGCAAAATTCTTTGTATCTTATTTACTACTTGGTAGAACAATGGCTGAAAACTTTGAATTATAGTTGAATTATTGGGCCAGCTAAATCACTGGTTTCCATTGGGCAGATTTCTGTCACTAATTTCTGTGACCGTTATCCATGCTGAATTGCAGCAATCAGTTGCTGCCAGATTTTTGCACCTAAAAACTTCTGGTAGTCTAGGACAATTTGTTGTCATTTCTTAAAATATTAAGAACCTCAGCTGCATTGTGTTGTTAAGAAAGGATACTCCCCCTTGTTTTTTTGCTATAAAATATAATGCTGAATGAGTGCCTTGGTTGCAAATACTATTTTCTGTGCACAGTAGAGAAGTCTTTAACATGACCATTGATAAATAGGTTATGTTATTGCTTATTAGATAACATTACAAGCAGATTCTCTCTATATGTGGTACATTTACCTATCCTCTTTTTCTGGCATCATTAGAGAAACTGGAGTAGCTCATGTTTGGCTTGCTATTGCCAGCATTTAGAATCAGAGAGATAGATCTTTGATCTCATATGTTTGAATGCAGGTGGATGAAAGGTTTGGCAAGCAGTTTGTTTTCTGTGTTGCCTATTGGTAGTGAAAGATTTTGTAGATCATCAGCAAGGGAAAGGCAGAAGGCCATTGGGAGATAGGAAAGTCATTATTCTAATTTGTACATATCTGTTTTTGATACCTAATACTCCTTTCTATTTCATAATAGCTTAGCTTTTTTTTAATGTACCTTTTTTTAAGGTGCCTCACTTCTTGCTTTTTAGGTCATTCCAATATTAAGGCATTCCTTAGTCATGGTGGGCTGAACAGCATTTTTGAAACCATGTACCATGGTGTACCTGTGGTGGGAATTCCTCTTTTTGGTGACCATTATGACACCATGACACGAGTGCAGGCCAAAGGCATGGGGATATTACTAAACTGGAAGACACTTACTGAAGATGAATTATACAATGCACTGGTGAAAGTTATTAATGATCCCAGGTAAGATTTTTTTTTCTTTCCCAGACTTTCACTGATATGCAGGTATAAATACATTAGTAACTCGCATAAATACGTAAGTAACTTATGTATCTCATTGCCTTATGTATATGAAATGATATTTAAAGATGATACCATATTTGTTGAAATGGCATAATATAATATGCCTCTTTTTTATCTTGTTCTACTGCTCTACAGATATAGACAACAGGCCCAGAAGCTGTCTGAAATTCATAAAGACCAACCAGGTCATCCTGTTGATCGAACAGTCTACTGGATTAATTACATCCTTCGTCATAATGGAGCACAGCATCTACGTGCTGCTGTTTACACAGTCTCTTTATATCAGTATTTCTTATTGGATATTGCTGTTGTTGTACTGCTTGGTACTGTCTTATTCTGCTACGTTTTAGCCAGGATAGCAAAATTTATCTGCAAGCAAAGTAAACATCTTTGGTCCACTAATGAACATGCTACCATTAATGGACATTACCAAAATGGGATTCCAAACGGCAAGTATAGAAGAAATGGCCACATTAAACATGAAAAAAAAGTGAAATGAGCCAACTACCCAATGTACATTAGCAATGAATCAATTCTATAATTGAATTTTATAGCTGTAACTTAGTCTAACACGTACTTAAAGTAAAACAATAAACAGTTCTAATGCTCCCCTACAGTATGTAATCTTATGCAATTAAATTCTGCAGAACTAAAGAAAATCTTTAGAAAAATGAAGCACAACCTAAAATGCAAACTGTATTTTATTCTTAATACTGATGCAGAAAGGTTATACTGGCACTGAAGTTTCTTTTTTTTTTAGAAGCCTTAATTCTCTGAAGTAATTCAATAAGTATATTTATGACTTTTCCATTTGTGAATCTAAATGTGTGCGTCCCAGATAAAGGCAAGATTTCCTTTTACTTGCAAAGGCTCTTTTCTTTTTCATACTCTCATTAGTATTTTAGTAAAGATATTTTTGTTTTATTTACCCAAGGTTCAATGTTGTCTGACAATGATGTTAATTGAAGTCACTTTTTTTGGTGTTGGATATGGAGCACTAAACAAGCTACAATTGCAGCCATTTAAGTCATATTCTTACAAGATGCTGAAGAATATGATAAAAATACCATATTTTTGATATTCTACTTAATTCTGCCTTTCTCTTCCATTTCTTTAGAGAAAAAGGAAATTGCACAAGAGTACCGTAAGCTGTAATTTTATATTTATGTATGTTTTAGCTTCATTCTTTATCTTTTCCCACATCCATAATTTATGCCATTTGAAAGGATGTTTTATTCCAATAATTAAAAGGGCTGTGTGGATAGACTCTACATATTTATTTATAAAATGAAGCAGAGAGGCAGAAATTTGCCCTGGGCTCTTCGGAAAAGCATTTTCTTTGTCACTTGAGCAATGCAGAATCAAACCACTATGGAGGTTTGTTGTAAAGTTGAATGTCGTTGCTATTATTATAAGTAAGCCCCCCTGCCCCCCCAACCCACAGTGGTTCAGAAGTTCACTTAGTTCTGTCTGTGTTCCCTGTGGAAGCCTGGGCCACACAATCCATGTTACATAGTTGCCAACATCAGTCCTTTGAATCAAATGGAGGCTATTCTTTTGGTCAGTTACTGCTACCTTTGTAGAGGTATGACATCCTTTGTAGAGGTTTGATATCATGCATGACATTAAACCTAGAAAACTAATTAGAAAGTTTGCCTCTGCCCACACTCATAGCATCTTTTTATGCACAACACTCTTTGAATCACTGTGACCAATCCAGGACTTTTCTGGTTTTAAACAGAGAATGGGATTACAGGGCATTGAAAAAAAGATCAGGGCTGTCCTGTTAAACCAGTGTTGGCAACTATGAGTTCATTAATTTCCATGCCATTCTGTTTACTTGGAATTTGCACTGCACATGTTGTAAGTGTAGACTTTTATTTATGTACGGTTTGAAATCCCATGTCTGACAGTGGTAGGGGAAAAATATAGCAAGTATTGTTCACTAACATGGGAAAGTTCTGAAAAACAACAGAATACTAAAATCATCTTCGTACACAGTGACATGATATTTCATTATTTTCCCATCAGGAGCCTCTATCTTATAGCAATAAAGTAGCATTGCAGATACGTTTCTTATATTTGGTACAGGCAATTGTACTGCTTTCCAGATACTTGAAAAAATTGTATTATCAATAAGCCTGTTAGCTTTATCTTTTTACAATCCTATCAATATGTGGTAACTAAAGGAACACCAAGAGGCAATGAGTGGTGGGAGAGTGACAGGACCTAGAGTGTATGAATGTGTTGGTTTTAATGTTTTTCGTATTGAAGAAGGTACACAAGCACTGACCGGATGATTAAGAATAATTTAATCTCCACTGTGATACAACTTAAGCAATAAACATGGATTTAATATAGAAACATGTTGTTGGAATCACATCTTTATTCAAACATACTTGTGTGCTTATGCATATGCCTACACCTTGTATATGCACACATATATCTCTTAATTCCCTCTTTGTTTCCCAGTTTTTATGTGTGTTCTCTATTCTGATGCTTTCCTACCTCTTCTCTCTTTTCTTTGCACTCAAAAACTATTAAGCAGAAGGAGACAGAAGTCTTGAGACTAGTAGTGGTAGGAAACACCTCTCTGGCTGTTAATCTTCCACTGATTTAATAAAATGGGAATAACTTTAAAATTCTCCAATGCAGTATAGTTCTTTGTTTCCAATACAGATATACCTGTCACTGTTTGCTTTTGAGTAGTGCCAGTGGCTGATGCATACATGTATCATGTAGTTACATCTTTATTGCTATGTTCCCCAATGCTTACCGCCCCCCCCCAATCACCATGTACATAGTACTGCTCCAACAATGCAGCCACTATCATTTTGTCAGAGAACAGGCAGATGAGTGAGTGCACTGAGCTATTTTCCTGAAGGTAGATGCACTGTGACAGGCATTTACAGACACTTTAAAAGGTTCTTGAGAGCTCTCTGCAGATGATGTCTTTGCAGTACATCCAGCTATCAGAAAATACCTGGATGCATCCCTGCTCACTTCCCTGTTTTCTGATAACGTGAAAAGGGCTGTCCTGGGATGGGGTGCAGGGGTTGAATGGAGAGATTTTATTTATTGTGTATTTGGAACAGACTTCTGGTCTACATAACAATCATAAAAGTGAATTGTGGTGGCTTAAGCCTAATTTGTGCTGTTGTAATTCATGAACAGCGTGCTAGTCAAAAATATTTTTTTCTGTTTCTGCACAACTTATTATTAAAAATGTCTCCAAGTGACTAGGTTGGTAATTAACCGTATTTAGATCCAGAATTACATATGCTGAGAGTAGATCCATTGAAATCAGTGGGACTTGTACTGATCACAGGCAGAAATCTTGTTGATTTCATTAGGTCTCCTTTCACCATAACTAAATGTGAAAGCCCCCTCTCTCTTTTGTATTAGATTTGAGTGGCCATTAAGATGATATCAAATGCATTTTAGTATGGTAGACCACCTATGTATAGTAAATTGTGTTGTCACTAGTGGAATATAGGACTGATTTATGTAACTGTGTTCTTTAAAAAATTAATTGTGTGAGGTGAGTTTCTTTATCAGGACTCCAGAGCAGGAAGAAGGAAAGGTTTGGGGTTTTGCACACTCATACATGCTGTAGTCCCCATCTTGAGCGGGTCAGCCAGCAGGTTGGTATGTAAAAGGCTTTTTTAAAAAATAAAATAAAATAAAATAAAAACTATTTTAATAATACTTGAAATGATGTATTCAGTAATGCAGGCTGATTGACCTATCATAACTAAAATATCTGGAATATTGTCCGGTGCTACTATACGTGGATACAATTCTGTGATTGTATTTGCATATTTGTGCCTTGACAGCCCTTTTTTTTTTTTAATTTCAAAATAAGCATCTTCAGTGCTTGGGAAGAGGGATTTCTCCCTCATACTTTCCAATGATAAATGGTGGTTTTTAACTATTTACTGCCTGGTGAGATTGAAATCTGTGTTCATAAAATAACTGGGGGAGAATGGATTTTGATGTCATAGTTTAAAACTCAAGAGTGCTGTGGTCCAGTGCCTTATTCTACTTTTGCTGAGATAAATTGAACTATCTCTAAACTTGTATGCCATCAAGGATTTAAGGCAGTTGAAAGAAGGCAGTCTCTTCTCCCCAGATTCACAGAATGTTAGTTTAATAAAACTAGAATGTCCATATTAGTATTCAGTAGTGCTTAACTGAGTGGGCCAGGAAATTTGAGTAAAAGTATGTAAGAGTTATGCCAAGTTGAGTTGGACCAATGGCCCTTTTGCAGGGCTGCATTAAGGTTTTTGTAGGCCCTAAGCACACTTGTATTTGACTCTACATCTTACCTCAGTGTATCAGTAGGGATGAAAATATAAAATACCTTTATTTCAAAATTTTGTTTTCCTTCCCAATTCCTATTAAATTTTTTATTAATCCTGTTTTTGTAGGCCCTAAAATTTTCATAGATCTTAGGCACTGTGCATTAAGTGCCTAATGGAAAAGGTGGCTCTGCCTTTTTGGCTTATTTATGACTGACAGTGGCTTCTCAAGGTATATCAAAGTGTTCCCAGTCTTGACTTCGTAATGTAGATGTTTAGCTTGTCATGATGGGGTAGATCACATGCCAAATATGTTCGATTTGACACTGAGGTGCATACTTCATGATTGATTCCCTACTCATCTAACAAAAATCTAATTGTATCCAGATGTTATGAAAATAGTTATAATAAAGACAGGAGGAAGTGGAGTGTAGTAATCTTAGCTTGAGTTACAGATTTGATCCTCCTTCCTGAAGAGGTCTCATATGATAGTCTGATGTCATATATAAGACATACCAATCCTGAATCCATTACCTATTCAGACTTTGTGAATTCTTGATTTGTATACAAGTCTCTACTCATTTCAGTTGAGTTGTGTGAATAAAGGAATGTTTTGGTTGACTTTTCTGCACTTGTTTTTATGAATCTAGATCATGTGATCGTGTCAAATTTTCATTAGCAGTGCATTCATAATACAGGATTGTTTACTTTCTCCCTTCCAAAGCCACATCTAGCTCTTGTGCTGAATAATATACTGATATTCATGTTATTTACTTACTAAAATACCCTGTCCTCTATGATGGAGATCTCAGAGTGGCATGCAAATAAAATAAATTCAAACAGTTTAAAACAATTCAGAATTTAAAACAGCAAAATAGTATAATGAGATGAAAAAATGTTAAATGATTTACAAAGTTAAAACAGTGTTGATGAACATTTTGGGAAAAATAATTTGGACTCAAAGACTTTAGTACTTTCTTTCTTTTTCTTTTTTGTTTTAAAAACAAAACAAAACAAAGCACCTTTCCTGGGATAAAACCATCATCAGCACCAATCAGACCTCCAAGAAAAGGTCATTCCACAAATGGGGCACTATAGTAATGAAGGTTCTTTCCCATATCCCCCTTGATTGTATGGTGGAAAACAGAGGAGAACCCCTCCAGCAGACCTCAGTCAGGTATATGTAGGAAGGGAGGCTCCATCTGGTATCAAGGTGCCAGGCTGTTTAGGACTTCGAATTCAGATTGGAAGTGTCTTTGTAGCCAGTGCAATTCTTTTAAGACCAGTGCTATGTTGGTTCTGTATAGCATTTCAGTCAACGATCTCATGTTGTGCTAGCTCAAGCTTCCAGGTCATCTTCAAGAGAAGTTCCATGTAGAAGGCATTTTGTTAGTCTCATTAGGGAGTGAACAGTACTAGACTGTTGTGTTAGGTTGTCACTGTTCAAGAAAGGCTGAGCAGGGATAGTGGACCAGTAACAGTCGGAAGAGTCTTCAATGACAAAGCTGAATTGAGGAGTACTTTTTTCATGTAGCTGCTCCTTTTGGGGAGGTGAAAGCCATTCAAAAATTACCCAGCTCTTGGATCAGAAAACAAATCCACAGACCCTTCATTTTACTGGGATTCACCTTCACGTTTGTTTGTTTTTGTGTTCATCCAGTTCATTCTAGTAGCTATCATACAGTAGCTCATTACTGTAGCTATCATATAATAGCTATCATATTATTACAGTAGCTATGCTGAGTATTATCAGCATATTCTATACTCCTAATCATGTCACATAGTGGCTTCCTAGAGGTATTAAATAACATGCTGGGGTATATGTGTGCAAGGTGGCACCCTGAGGTGCTCCACAACTTTAACAGACTTTCCATGCTGAATAGGAGTTTCCTAGTACTATCCTGCGGAACTTCCCCCACAGATAGAGAAGAAGACTTCTAATAGTGCCTCTTGCTCCCCTCTGACAGAGCCTATCCACTAGAATGCAAGTATTTAATGAAGACCACTGGGAGATTAACTAGGCAGCACTCCTCCTGTCTTTCCCCTGAAGTAGATTATTGGTCAGATCAACCATGACTATTTCAGTACTGTATCCTTGACCATACTGGCCAGATACTCAAGCATCTTCCTGGAAAAGGAAATATTTGTAATGAGACAATAGTTCTCATGTACCTCTGGGTGCAAGATAGGAGGCATCTCCCCTCTGACATAGTGAGACGTGTACTGCTAAATCACTCCACTTCTGCTGATCGTATCAGCCACGATAGGCAAGGGTAAAGCTTACCTATGTGGGATGGACTAATTCAAGCTGCATCAACTGAAAATGATCCCAAGACCCTTACCAGATGGAGCATGGCACATTTTATCAGACTGTGATGACTGTGGTATCAAGTGCTTGCTCAATACAAACAATTTCTTCCTCAAAGTGCCCAGGAAATTAGTTACAGCATATAATATATTGAGGTTCCACCTCAATAAGCTCCTCATTCCAATAGACTCCTCTCCACTCTGATTAGCTGAACAGCATATTGAGAATGATGTAGGATGTTAAGGATTACATTTTTGACATAGGCTGAATTTTAAAAGGATCTCAGGGGAGAAGAAGAGAGTGAAACTTGGATACTGAGTAGTGTAATCATGCATATGCCTTGATGGACTAAGACATAACCTTGGGATCCCAACTATCATATTTATTGAGCAGATCTCAGATGTTACCCAAAAGAAATGCCTCACAATTTGGCCCAAGTTAGTCTTGTTCACCTTTTTCCTCTTTCAATGGAGATTACTGTATCCTTATTTTTCTTCCACTGAAAAGTGCTTACTGTGGCTGGATCATGACAGTTATCAAAATAGCGAAATTACAGATTATGCAAATGTATGGTGCTCGAACTGGAAAGGAAGAAATACATAAAACAATCATATTTAAAATTCTTAAACAGAGATATTATATGTTTGTTCTGCAGCCTTGGGATCCTGAGATTAGTTTGCTAGGCAACAGAATGGTGAGATATGTGGAATTATTTATTGTACTTAGGCAACTTCTATATACTGTACATTTAGCTACTTTGATGACTGTCATGATCTAGCCAAAATGAAAAACTGTTCAGTGGAAGAAAAATAAGCATGTGCTCTTCTGTTACGGCCCCGTGCACCCCCCGCAGATTGATATGTTTTAATTGGCAAATATTATTTAATTGGCAACTACATTAATTGGCATTGATATAAAATGGAACCTGATGTGATTGGAAGGTCAAGCTGGGCAAAGGAAAATTACTGATTGAAAATGTGTGATTGCAAGGCAGGTCAGCCAACATCCCCTCTAGGCATACCAAACAAAAGTCATGGTCAAGCAGATTACCAAGCAGCCCCAGAGCTAACAAGCTTAAGCTGAAGTGGGAACATCTCTGAACATACAGTGGTTGAAGTGAAGTTCCCATCAAAATAATGACTGTTTCAACTCTGCCCCCTCACACCTGGACATGTCCCTGCATTGTCCTCCAAACCTCTCCACAAGACAGAGCTACTATGACAGCCATTACCTCTTTGTCACATAAATACTAGGATTGTTAACTCCATCCAGACCCCATTGTCTGTGTTGCAACTCCCATTGTACACTCAGCTGGGAGAGCCATTCATATCCATACCCACAGGGTAGTTTTGGAGTATATAAAGCCTCCATTTTGAGCAGTCAGATGCAGTACTTCACTTGCTGTTTGCCACACTGTCACTCTGATTGCCAAACAAGCACTGTCCTTAGCCATTTGTGTAAGCCATATTGCTGCATTCTTCACTACTTTCCAGATTGGTGAATTCTGGTGTTTGGGTGATAATTAC
This sequence comes from Iguana delicatissima, assembly GCA_948472985.1. Lineage (NCBI taxonomy): Eukaryota > Metazoa > Chordata > Lepidosauria > Squamata > Iguanidae > Iguana > Iguana delicatissima. Next base: position 196,701 of record CAOKZL010001337.1, on the reverse strand, counting down.
CAATCTAGAACCTTCCTCTCTTTATCCTTTTGTTAGCTCTTGTGTGAGTGCTTGGATCTTTTCCATGTGTGTGGGAATCTCTCAATAAAACACATTTTAGCTTATTTTGGAATCTCTGGTTGGTTTTTTCCTGCAGTACCCCATAAACATTGGTGTAAAGATCTCATTAAGTTACCACCCTCTGCAGGCCTCCTAATTTTGAGCTGATTAATTCCTCATTGTCACATGGAGGTACTGGCATCACAAGCGGACCCAGCATTGCCCACGTTTTGAGGCAACATTTCTGCATCTTCATCTGTGTCATCTTAATTACTTCCAAATGGTTTTTCTCTTCAGTTTGCAAGCAAAAAATATCACATAGAATTATAGAGTTGGAAGGGGCCCTATGGCCCAACATGTCCACCCCCTGTTCCAATGCAGGATTTCGAGTTAGAGCATCCCCAGCAGGTAGCCATCCAGGTTCCATTTGAAGACAATGTTGCCAAACTGCTCTCACTGTCAAGATGTTCCTTCTATTGTTCAATCAAAGTCTACCTTCTTGTAACTTAAAGCCATTAAACTTAGTTCTGTCCTCTGAGGCAGAAGAGGAAAAAGTCTATACCTTCTTCTTTATAGTAGCCTTTGAAATATTTAAAAAGTATGCTTATGTCACCCCCTCAGTCTTCTCTCCACTCAAGCTGAATATGCCCAGCTCCTTCAGTGTCTCCCTGTATACTTTGTTCTCCTTCCTCTTATCCTCCTCGCTGCCCTTCCCTGAAGGTTCTCCAACTTTCCTATGTCCTTCTGAAAATAAGACACCTAGAACTGAATGCAGTACTCCAGGTGAAACCTAATCAGCATAGAATGCAGTAGGACTAATACTTCCATCAGCATGGAAACTATGCTTCTATTAATGCAGGCTATGATGACATCTGCCTCCCTTGCTGCAGCATCATACTGGTGGTTCATGTTCAACTTATGATCAAAAACAATCCCAAAATCCTTTCCATATGTAGTTCTGTTGACATGTTCCTAAATCTGCAAGACCTGAGCAAGATGGTTGACAGTAGGGTGACTTTGAGGTCCTTCATTCATAACTTCTAGTCCAAGTGCCCCTATCCCATATCTGTGCTTTTGGGTTTTGTGGCCTAAAAGCAGAATTTTTCATTTGTCTCTGTTGAATTTCACTTTATTAATTTCAGTAAAATTTTCCAGCTTATGAAGGTCCTTTTGAATTCTGTTCCTGTCTTCCAATGTGTTTGCTGCCCCTCCCAGTTTTGTATTATCCACCAGTTTGATAAGCATTCCCTCCACCCTATCATCTAATTCGTTAATAAAAAATACCAAAGAGTGTTGACCCCAGAACAGAACCCTGTGGTACTCCATTTGAGACTTTGTTCAGATTTGAAGCACAGCCGCTAATGATAACTGTCTGAGTACAATTATGAATCCATCTGATGGTTTTTCCATATAGTCTGTATTTAGTCAGTTTGCTAATCAAAATTTCATTGGGATTCTTATCAGGTACCTTGCAGAAATCTAGAAAAAAAATCACATCCACTGCCAATTAAAAAAAGGTTAGGTTGGCAGGATTTGTTCTTGACAAACCCATGCTGGTTCCTACTATTCACTGCATTGTCATTAAAATGCTTGCAAAAAGAGTCTTATATAATCTCTTGTAATATATACATTTATTTTCCTGGTATTGCAGTTAGTGTCATGCTCTCAACTTCAAGCAAGGTTCAGAGTTCCCAAGTCAGTAAGGAGGAGGTATCCAGGAGGTAGGATAGGATATCCTAGGATATCCTTATGCTTAGGTTATCTTAAGCAGGAGGCATCCAGTGTCAAATAGTTCAGTCAAGGAAACTAAATCAGAGTTAGGTTTCCATTGAGTCATGGTAGCTGTGTCTTTAAATGGGTCAGGAGTCGTAAATCCAATAAATACACTTTTGCAAACTGAGCCATCAAGAAGGAAACTGAAGTTGTAATCAACTGGTGGTTGTATTTCCTCGTATAGGCAGCATGTTTAGCCAACACCCAGACAGTTGTTAGGGACAGGATTCCACAGCTGTGCTCCTCCTGGTGCCTTGACTGTAGCCCTTCACTTCATCTGTAGGGAGTGGTCTGGCCCAGATGCCTCTACCTTTCTCTGGGACTGTGGGGATGGGGGGGCTCTCCTCCAGCTCCTCTTCTTGCTCTGTACCCAAGCTGACCTGCTGAACAGAAGGAGGCCTTGGCTTGCTATCAGATGTCTTCTGTGACTCCTCCAAGGTAAGTCTTGTTCATCTTCTAATGAAGGTGAACTCTCAGGGGAAGGGGGGGGCATGACAGGCTCATTGGCCTGTAATTTCTTGGATCTGTTTGGAAAAGAGAACAAGTTTGCTCGTCTTTAATCCTCTGGTGCCTTGTCTGTTCTCCAAGATTTCTCAAACATGATGGCAAGTGCTTCTGTTAGTATGTCAGTAAGTTCCTTCAATATTTTGGGACACAGTCCCTTTGGCCTTACAGACTTGAACTCCTCTGGATTAACTAGGTAATTCCTGACTGACTATGTGCCAAGGTCCCTGGCTGATGCATGGAAGCAAGTCCTCTTTTTTTTTTTGGGAAAAAGAAAAGCCTGACACAAAATAAGTATTGAGCAGTTCTGTCTTTTCATTGTGATCTGTTAGCATTTTACCCTCCTTGCTGAGCAGTGGGCCCACCATTTCCTTTGTCATTCTCCTGCTTTGAATATATTTGAAAATCCCGTTTTTGTTGCTTCTTACTTGTCTAGCCCAATTTGAACTCAATTTGAACTTTAGCTTTCCTTATACTATTCTTGCAAGCATGGGCTACACATCTGCGTTCTTCCTTAGTGAATTGTCCTTCTTTCCATTCTTCATGCTTATTCTTTTTGCTCTTTGCTTTCTCCTCAAGATTGTGCAGTTATATTGGCTTTTTCTGATGATTCCTATTTTTTTTCTTCCATGGACTTGTTTGTGATTATGATTTTAGCACTTTCTTTTTTTATGAAATCCCATCTGTGCTGGGGTGTCTTTTTTCCTTTAGCATCTGTAGCCATGGAATTCTGTCCATTATTTCCATGAGGTTGATAAAATCAGCTTTCCTGAAATCCAAGTTTGGCATTACTCTTCTTTGGCTTGTCCCACAATTATGAATTTTAGCATTACATGGCCATTTCCCACTAAAGTACCAACTATGAATCCAGTGGCCAGTTCCTCCCTATTGGTTAGGGTCAAGTCCAGGACTACTGATCCCTTGTTCTTTCCTTCACTTTTTGAAAGAGGAAGTTATTTGCAAGGCACATCAGGAATTTGTTGGAAAGCCTACGCTTGGCAGACCTAGTCTTCCAGCAGATATCAGGATAATTGAAGTCCCTTACGTCTACCAGAAGCCCCTCACATCTACCAGACCTTGCATCTTGGAGATTTCTCTGATTTGTTTCAGAAAATCATCATCCACCACCTCAGCTTGGTTTGGTCGCTTGTAGTAAACTCCTACCAGTGTTGCTTTTATTTCTTTCTCAGTTTATTTTTATCCAAAGGCTCCGCATTGGTCCAGTTTGATCACTCACATAGATTTCTGTATGAGAGAATTTGTCTTTGTGCTATCCCCTCCACCTTTTCTTCCCCATCTATTTTTTTTTAAAGATGATATCCTTCAGTTGTTACATTCCAATCACTGGAGTCATCCCACCAATTCTCTCTACTTATAAAGTCATATTTACTTCCTTCACTGAGACTTCAAGCTCATCTTGTTTGTTTCCCAAACTCTGTGCATTGGTGTATAGATATTTAAAGTGTTGCTGTTAACATACACCCCTGTGCAAGTTAGTGACTCAGCAGAAGCCCCCGCCCGTTCCAGTGGTTCTCAACCTGTGGGTCCCCAGATGTTTGTGGACTTCAGCTCCCAGAAGCCCCAGCCACTTTGGTCAATGCTCAGGGCTTCTGGGAGCTGAAGTCCAAAAACATCTGGGGACCCACAGGTTGGGAACCACTGCATTAGAACTTTTTGCAGAATTGGAAGAATCAGCATATCAGCATATCACAGTCATATAAGGACATAATTTCTCCAATAGAATAAGTGATACAACACCAGTGTGAGGATGGATGTGTCTGTTCTAATCTGGATCACCCTAAATTAACACATTTCTTTATTCATATTAAGAGGATGTTTCAGACTGCTTTTCTGAAATACATAGCTCCATTCATTTCACTCTGCATTGCATCCCACCAGGGTTCTGCCTGTTGCTCAGGCATTTTCACAACATCAGCAAAGCACTGAGGCTCACAGTTTACAGCGCACACACGAACTGCGAGAGACTCAGGGAAAAACGTTTAGGTGGAATGCCTTTCGTTTTTCTTTGAGACCGTCTGGGGATGGGACGATCCTGCAAAGGTTCGTCCCTGTCCTCAGCACTGCGAGACCTTTTCACTGAGCCCTCGCGTTCTCTCTCCCCTGTGCAAGACCTTCGCACATCACTTACAGCTCTTCTCCTCCACGCACCTCTCTCCTCTTCTGTTTCAACCCTTGAGGAACTGGGAGCGGAGGCTGGGAGTGGAGCAGAGACTGAAGGCTGCAGTGGCTGAGAAGCTGGCAGACCAGCCACAGGGAGAAAAACTTCAGACGCTGCCTGAACACGCGACCAATTAGCGTGTTCCTCAAAAGAGGCATTCCTAGACACCACACAGGAATTGCCACCAGCGTAAAAACGATACCCCTTGCAGTTGGGCTCATAGCCAACAAAACGCATACGCTGGGCCTTAGGCTCCCCCTTCCTTCTTTGCCCCTTGGGGATGTGCACCCAAGCAAAACTCCCAAAGACTCTCAGATGTGCAATGGAAGGTTGTTTACCAAACAAACACTCATAGGGAGTAGTATTAACCACAGAACTCCACAGCCTGTTGTGTATGTAACAGGCAGTCAGAATTGCCTCACCCCAAAAACTCAGAGGCAGATCTGCATCAAGCAGCAAACTATGCATTCGAGCCTGCAGAACTCCTGCATTCCGCTCAGCCACTCCATTCTGATGAGGAGAATAGCCGGCAGTCGCCCTGTGCACTATACCCTGTTTTTTGATCCATTGTTGCAAGTTCTCCGACAGGAATTCCATTCCTCTGTCGGTTTGAAGCTTTTGCAGGGAATAACCAAATTGCCTTTCAACCAAGGAACACCAGTTCTTGAGAACTTGACACACATCAGACTTTTGTTTCAACAAATAGCAGAAAATGAACCTGCTAAAATCGTCTACGAGAATGACGAAATATCTAGCTCCCCCTAGGGAAGGTTTACTCATAGGACCCACAATATCACAGTGTACCAACTGAAATGGGGCGGTTGGTACACGAAACTAACTCTCGGTGCTGGGAGTTGTTTAGATTTAGCTTGCTTGCAAATAGCACAGTCAAGAAAGACATTACAAGGCTTCAAAGTACACCCTTTACAACAACCAGCAAGCCTCTTTAACACAGGAAAGCTTGCATGCGCTGCGCACCGGTGGAGGAGATGAAGGCACTCATCATGTTGTGGGACATTGCCATACACATTACACACAGTGTGTCGTGGCTCAAGAAAGAACAGCCTCCCTTCTCGTGTAGCCACAGCACATACCACCCCATCTTTGAGGATTTTACCTTGCTTCCCATAGAACTCAACCTTGAACCCTGACTCTGTTAGTTACCCCACAGAAAGCAAACAGAAATCAAGAGAGGGAACAAACAAAACATTTTTCAAACCCATGTCAAGGGCAGGGACAAAAGCTACACCTTCGCCACAAACTTTAGCCTTTGTCCCATCAGCTAACGTCACAGAGGAAACACTGGCAGAATCCAAACAGTCAAATAAATCTTCAGAATTGACCAGGTGCTGGGAACAGCCGCTGTCTAGAAGCCAAACGGAATCACCTGCGTCCTCAGAGCCTGACACAGTGTCCGAAACAGCATCTCCCACGGCAACAGCAACTCTCAGCCGTCCTCTGGCCCGACCTCCTCTGCCTCCTCTGCCACGGCCCCTGGCACCGGCGCCTGTGAAGCTTTGCTCCCCTTGCTTCAGGAGCGGGCAATCACGCTTCAGATGAGAAGCAGACCCACAGCGAAAGCACCTTCGCACAGCATGGGCTCTCACCAGCCCCTCCTGCCTCGCCTCAGCAGCCGGAGAACTTTTTCTCCCAGCACAGGCCTCTGCAGCTGGAGCCGGCTGTGTGGGAGTCTCTGCATTCCTTGCGCGCTTTTCCTCTTCTTCCAGCAGACGAGCAGAAACCAAAGGAACGGTTAACTCCCTCTCTGGCATGGATTGAAGAGAGGACACCACCAGATTCCAGGAACTATCAAGAGAATTCAAGATGCAAAATACCTTGTCACTTTCAGGCAACACTTTGCCTCTCTCCCGAAGTGACGAAAACAGCTCTAACATCTCAGCCAAATGCTGCCTCACCGGGACACCGGGGGCCAGTTTCATCCCATATAAACGGGCGCACAGGGCGTACTTGGCGGCTGCTGATTGACTCAAAAACAACTCCCGCAGCCTCGCCCAGGCTTCTCGAGGGGTGGCAAGATCCCTAATATGCGTGAGCTGGTCATCCTCCACAGCCAGAAAGAGGACAGACATGGCACGCCTCGTTGCCGCTGCTATCTCCGCAGCAGTCCCCTGCAGAGTTGGGGGAACTGTGAAAGCACCCCACAGCCCCTCAGCTTGCAAATACTTTTCCATGCGAGCTGACCATGCCAAGTAATTAGTTGCATTTAGCTTAACGAGAGGCAGGCCCCCAGGCACCACATGAGCCATTGTAAAAACACCTCAAAAAACACCTCTCAAAACCATCCTCTGCTACCATGTTGAAAAACCCGCCAGGGGCATTACCATCAATAGGAAAAACATCACAGCCAACACGAGGCAGCAGGCTAACAGGCTTTATTGCGGGCAATAGATCAAGTAGCAGACTATTAAGTTACAGCGCAGCGAGCCATCTCCTCGTCCAGAGCAGAAAGGAAAGGAAACAAGAAAAAGGCACAGCCTGTTCAAAAGCCGTGTTTTTAAGTATACATATTCAATAACAAGGTGTTCCCTTAACCATAACAATGTTGCGGCTACAGGCAGCAGAAGACCTTGAATACGTTTAGGTTTCACATGGGAAGCATTCACAGAAAGCTAGACTAAACAACTACAAGCAGCTTTGCGCTCTCACCCTCTACTGGTGGGAAAATATGAAGCCAGGAGTAACAACAGGTCCCATCATGCTTCTCAACCTGTGACAAACTCCTTAGTAGCTTTCTCTATAGATAAACTAAGCAAGCACTTCTGGAAAGCCTGCCATTAGGCACGTTCTTCCTTGAAGTTCATCCTATGAATAAAAAGTTTGTCTTGTGTTTCCTCTCCATTATCCCTCTCTCTGTGATTTCTGCTATTAGGTGCCAGAGCTTTTGGAATGTTCGAACAAATATATTTTTCATTTATATGGAAATCTTCTGTATATATGGTGCTGGAGGAAAGTTTTATGGACACCAACAACCACCCTGAACCCTTACTAGAAGCCAAAACAAACTTAACTGAGGCAATTGCATCTTAAACATATAATAAAAAAAATGACTCATTGAAAAAGACAATTCTAAGCAAAGTTGAAGGCCATAGCATAAGCGAAAGGGCAGACTATAGATGGATTGTCTCAATTGAGAAAGCCACAGCCCAGAATTTGCAAGAGTGGAACAAGATGTTCCAGATCTCTCCTTCATTGGATTGTGAGAAGTTTAAGTCAGTTTGACAGCATATATCAGTAAGTTTCTCTTGGTAGAGTTGATCCATAGAATCAGTGATGTTTACAGAAGTTTTGGCTTACAATTCATTCAGTGGATCTGCTGTAGATGGAGTAGCAGTTGGATTTAGGACTGTATTTATTGACTTATATATTTGACTGGTCTATTTTGTCCTATTTTTCAAGAAATTGTCTCTTAAATATTTGACACCTGGTTGAGGGGAAGCAGAGGAAAAAGGAAAAAGCAGTAGCAGTTTCTCAAGGCTGGAACAAAATGAAGAACTGTGAGGAACTTATATCAAGTTCCAATTGTTGTTCCATGCTTGGTGTTCTTGTAGTCAAGAGCAGTTGCTGGTTCTTTTTCTTTTCATTAATGGATAGTGTCAGCATGTTTCTGCCTGTTCCTGAATGCCTTGGTCAACAAGGAGTAGGAGGAGATGGGTGGGGAAGTGAGTTTCCAGCAGTTGTTGAGGGATGGGACAGTTTGGTCTTCCCCTTTCCTTGATGTCCTTTCTACAAAGCAGGTGTTTCATTCCAGTTCTTTTTCTGGATGATAGGGGAGGTCAGTGTCTCTTTTCATTTCTGCTTTTCAGTTGCAGAGCAAGATGATACGTGGTGATACCAGTTTATGTTTGTGTAGAATGACTCATTGTGATGATAGCTTAGTAAACCTATTGACTATGTTCCAAAGGTTTATATGAGTTTTGTGTACTCAAGGGCACTTTTTTGTTCCTTGAGCATTGATTAATCAAGTGACGTTACAAATTACTTTTGAAATGGAGGGAGTTTTCAAAGGCAGCTTGTCCTGTCAGATGATAGTGTACTGGTAAAGGGAAAATCATGAAAAATTCACCAGGCATGTGGTATCATAGTAATTTTTTCAACACTGTTGAAGGCTATTTCCTTTAATTAACTCAGTGTTCATTGTGTACAGTTTCTGGTTATGACTGGAGTTCTGCAAGGCCCCTCCAATTAACACTGGCCAATGCTGTTTTATGTGGTTGCTGTGTGTCTTCAAGCCATTTCCAACTTATGGCAACCCTAAGGTGAACCTATTATGGGGTTTTCCGGGAGTGAGAGTTCGTGACACATCCAAGGTCACCCAGTGAGTTTCCATGGCCAAGCAGAGAATCAAACCTTGGTCTCCAGGGTTGTAGTCCAACACTCAAACCACTACATCAAATTTGCCTTTTGCCTTTAAGATGCCAAAACAATATGCAATAGAAGCAATAACTTATTTTCAAGAGGTTACAAAGAGTATGATTATTAAGCCAGAAAAAGAGAAGTGGTGTGATCTCACTGAAGTGTTCATAAAGGGCACACTAAAAGCTGAGCTGCATCTCTATTTTCTCTCCTGTATAATACAAGAAAGAAGACATCTTTTGATGGGCATAACAAGGGAGGAAGGCTGGAAGAATGGAAATAAAACATTTCTTTATACAGAATGTGGTTAGCAAGGCACTTAAAATATGATAACAGTGGGAATTATAGGTAGAATGTGTAGTTCTGGAAACAAGTTAGCTTAATAACACAGGACAGTTGCAGTGATCTAACATCCAATTCTTGCAAAAGACGCAGAATCACCACCTTTCCATTTACTCAAGAACTTTATTTTTGGTATTAATTCATAGTTTTCATGTTAGAAGGGGGGACTGGCCCTCTCATTAGGCACAGTGAAATGGCTGCTCTAGACAGAAGATTTTGGTTGTTACAAAAAGAAAGCAAATGGTTAGCTATTTACTTTAGTTAGAAATGTATTTTTAGTGGCTGGGAGGAGGAAAGACATTTGTTGGATCTTCTGCTTAAGGTGACAGAACAGCTTGGCTGGCTTTGGATTCTATTCACCCTTGTCTTTTTCAATTTCTTAGCTTACCTCAGTCAGCAAAATGCCTTGGGCCGGCTATAGATGTGGAGTATTTTTGAACGATCTGCTCTCTGATGTCGCTATGGTTGTGATATGATGATTTTGCTAATCCAATTCAGCATATTTTAATTGTTTACAGTTGGGCTTGGCATACGCTTGAAAGAGGTTGTTTTCAGAATTTGATAGGAATGTTTCATCCTGTGTATTCATTTTCTGTTTTCTTTTAAGAATACAATTGGCTTTCCACTTTCGCTAGGGTTAGGGGTGCAGGACACTTACAAAAATGGAAAAATCACAAATATCAAAATGCCTGTGGCATATGAGAGAACCAGGTTCTAACCAGGTGCGGGAAAGGAAAAGGAGTCGGTTGGCATGGTGGCCCTATACTTCCTGTTGCTTGCCCATCTCTTTCTTTGAGTGTGGGGGTTAGCGTTGGGAGAAGGTATGTGGTGCTGAGAAATCAGACTGCAAGACATCCTTAGTTGGCCAGGTAGCAGCTGGTGGAGAAGGAAGAGGACCAGAAATGGGTTTTTAAAGAACTAATCCGAGCCACTGAGAGGGAAGATTTCTCGGAAAGAGGTGCTTGAGATGGAGGGGGAGGAAGAAACTTGCAAACAATCAAATCCATGAAAATCAAACCCCCAAATGTGGAGGGGTTGGCTGTAGAAAGGATCTTATACTTCTTTATGTCCATATATTTGAAGGAACTGTTCTTTAAGTAAACATATTTTGATAGAGAGATCTGTGGGAAACTTATAGCCAGTTCTTATCATAGAATCATAGAAATGTAGAGTTGGAAGAGACCACATGGGCCATCCAGTCCAACCCCCTGCCATGCAGGAACACCTTCAAAGCACTTCCGACAGATGGCCATCTAGCCTCTGCTTAAAAACCTCCAAGGAAGGAGACTCCACTACACTCCAAGGCAGCATATTCCACTGCCGGACAGCCCTGACTGTCCTGAGGTTCAGGTGGAATCTCCTTTCCTGCAGCTTGAATCCATTGCTCCTTGTCCTGGTCTCTGGAGCAGCAGAAAACAAGCCCTCTCCTTCCTCTACATAGCATCCCTTCAGATATTTAAACATGGCTATCATGTCCCCTCTTAACCTTCTCTTCTGCAGACTAAACATACCCAGCTCTCTAAGTCTATCCTCATAGGGCATGGCTTCCAGGCCCCTCACCATTTTAGTCACCCTTCTCTGGACTTGCTCCAGCTTGACCATGTCCTTCTTGAATTGGGGTGCCCAGAACTGGACACATTATTCAAGATGAGGTCTAACCAAAGGAGAATAGAGTGGTACCAGTACCTCCCTCGATCTAGACGCCATGCTTCAATTGATGCGGCCGAGAATTGAATTGGCTTTCTTGGCTGCCGCATCACACTGCCGACTCATGTTCAGCTTGTGGTCTATGAAGACTCCTAGATCCCTTTCACACGTACTGCTATCCAGCCACGTGTCCCCCATCGTATATTTCTGTATTGCATTTTTTCTACCTAAGTGTAGGACCTTATACTTTCTGTTGAATTTCATTTTGTTAGCCTTGGCCCAGCTCTCCAATCTATCCAGGTCATTTTGAATTTTGATCCTGTCCTCTGGCGTATTAGCAACCCGTCCCAATTTGGTGTCATGTGCAAATTTGATGAGCATGCCCTCTATTCCTTCATCCAAGTCGTTGATAAAAATATTGAACAGCACTGGGCCCAGGACAGAATCCTGTGGCACCCCACTAGTCACTTCTCTCCGGGATGAAAAGCAGCCATTCGTGATCACCCTTTGGGTTCGGTCAGTCAACCAATTACAAATCCAACTAACAGTAGCCCTGTCCAGCCCGCATTTTACTAGTTTCTTTGCAAGAATGTCATGGGGAACTTTGTCAAAGGCCTTACTGAAATCGAGATATGCTATACGTTATCAAACAAAGAGTTGTTGCTGGTTTTAGAAAAGATTAAGTAATCATTACAAGAGAAATGGCACATGCAAACAAAGCTGTTTTATCAACTCTGAGGCTTTCTTTTATGTGCAAAATAGCTTACATACTGTAATACAGAATCAGGAAGTTAAGAAGAAGAAACACCAATCATTAACAGTATTCATTTTTCACATGGATGTATTGGCTGAATCCACTTGATGTTGGCCGTACTGCAGACTTGTCATGATTAATTTGTCCATTATTTGCACTGTGTCAAAAGTGTGTCTAAGTTATTCTGGATCCACTCTTTCTCTCCCCCCATAGTGTAGAGTAGAGAGATATGGAGGGCTTTCAGCTCTCCATCTTCCTCTGAGTTTTCTCTTGTAGATGCAGTTGCGTGAATGAGTATTAGTTTGATTAGCACATCACTACTTACTAGCACCATTTCATAATAGTAATTTAAATGACCCTACTTTTTGTTCACCATGCCCTTAATTATCAGAGTTATACTTCTGTCAGATGTTATTCCTCCTTGAAACTATATTTCTCAAGGACCCTTTTTAGATTTTCAGGTATGTGAATTAGCAAGAGTGGCCCTACCATTAATAGATGAGAAACTATCCTTCAATATGATTTATATAGTATATTAGTGTCACAATGCTCTGCTGCCCTGGTGATACAATTGGAAATAGCAGTACTTCCTTCAGGGTGGTTCCTATTCTTCTGTTTTGGGTTCCATTGTGTAATTTCACATATATTTACTAAGCTGACATCTTTATATATTACAGTTGTTTTTGTAAGGTCATATAAAGCTCAAACTCAAAAGGCTGTTCTTTTAGTAACCCACCATATTGAATCTCTGGAGATAAAATTATCTTCCCCACAAAAACCATTTACTACATTTCCTCTAGTACACCTGGCTTTATGTTTGATTTTATGAACAGATCTGGGTTTGGTACTTGTATACGACCATGCTTAAAAAAAAAAAAAGTTAAAAAGAAATCTACCTGCATTCTAATGTTTGGAAGGCCTCCCAAATGAAATCCCAGGTGTACCATCAAGAATTTTAACTGTTACTTTTATGATAATATCATAGAATTGTAGAATTGGAAATTTCCCTGAGGGCTGCCTAGTTCAACCCTTTGCCAGTTCTGGAATTCACAGCTAAAGCATTGTTGCTAAAATGGCTACCTGGCTTCTTCTTAGAAGTCTTATGAAAGTAATCCATCTAGTGTTTTGTTGGAATTTCCTTTCTTCTAATTTTAATCCATTGGTTTGGTCCTACCATTTGGAGTAGTAGGAATAAAAAAGTTTACTCCATGTTCCATATTTAAAGATGGGAAACATACTACCATTTAGTCTTTTCTTCTCCAGACTAAGCATACTCAGGTCTCTTCATAGGCTTGGTTTCCAGAATACCAACTTGTTCGCCCTCCTCTTGCCTTGTTCCAGTTTGCCAGTATGGAGACACTTAAAACAATACTCAGAGTGAAAGTCTAAACAAAGCAGAATAGAGTGGCACTTTCCCTTACCTGAATGTTACACCCTTGTTAATGTAGCCAAAGTTCCATTTCCTTTATGGTGACATATTATAATATTAACTTACATTTAGCCTGAAGTCTACCAAGACTTTTAGATCCTTTTCACATATCCTGCACTTAATCCAGGCATTCCAATGAAATTTGTTCCATCCTGTATTGTATTCTGCTTTTCTTCTTAAGTTGCTGAACGTGATATGTATTGTTCTTTTCTTCTTCTCAAATCCTCCCCCTCTCCAACATTTTAGATGCACATGGTCATGAGCTCAAGGACAGCTACGTACGTTTACTGATGACTAGGAAGTTCTGATTGTCATGTTCAGAGACTAACAAACCACATCACCCACACTGACTCACCAATCTACACCTTCACACAGTGGCCATAAAAAATCCATGATGTTTCAATTAGTAAACTGTGTGTGAGAGAGGGGAGGAGGGAGAGAGAGAATATGTGATTACAACAATGAGAGTGTATTTCTACATGAGGAGGTTAGCAGGAATTTTCTTATTGGTTTTCTTTAAGTGAGGTATGGAAGAACTGTAGAGTTAGAAGGGAGCTCAAAGATCACCTGATCCAATTCTGTGCAGAAACAGGAAACCTCTTTGTTTTATATCTCTCACAAGAATCTCTTAATGTCTCAATCCTAGATTAAAGAGTCCAGACACATGAGTCTGGCTTAACTAAGGGCCACCTTTATTGAATTTCATTCATTCATTCATTCATTCATTCATTCATTCATTCTGGACTTGGAGGAAGCAGCAAGAGGATGAATGCGGGTCCATGCATGGTCAGGTGGCAAACTGGTATCCACCCCCTCAGCCTTCCCTTGGGCAAAGCACCTGAGCATGTAGAGCAACCCAGCTGTTTAGGTTGCTCTCTGGCTGCTCTAGAGTGGGAAGTATACCCAGGGGTAAGTCCTGCTGAAGTTGCAGTATCCTTCAGGCAGGAGCTGAATCCCTGGGTCAGCCTCAAAGGGGTGCCACTTTCACCACCCCCCAGAGTGGCATGACTCAAGAGATGGATTCGGAGGCTTACCCTGCACCCAAAGTGGGTGCCCAAGGTGGCCACCAGAGCTGGTATTTTACCCCTTACCTGCCAAATGGATGCCTAATTAACCCTTCCCAGGCCAATTTTCTCAGTTCCAATCAAAGCAGTATAGGGTAGAAAAAAAAAAAAAAAAAAAAAAAACCCTGTGAAAGTGGAGGGAAATTCCTACCAGGCTCCAAAGTGACCCGATAACACATACTGCAATGAGGGTGGGAGGGATAGGTCATGCGGAAGATCCAAAGAGGCCACACATGAGGTGGGCTGGGGTTAAATAGACCTTAGTCCCACCTCCATCCTGTGGTGCAGCCTGGCGCCACCCATGCCATCTGCCATTGGTGGCCTCCTCTGGGGAGGGCGTCAAACCCCTACCTTCCAGGCAGCGAAGGCTGCACATGGTCAGGGAGACCTTCTTGGAAACTTCTGTGAAAAGAGAGTCTACAGCTTTCTTCTGTATTTGATTAACTGTTAAACAGTCCATATTGTTAGGATAGTTTTCCTAATGTTTAGTCCAAGTCCACTTTCTTGTCATTTGAGTTTAGTGGTTTGGGCCCTAACTTCTTGAGAAAACAAATTTGCTCCAATCATCTGCTTTTGAAGTTAAGTGGACCCAAATCCCTCAGTCCTTCCTCATGGGACTTGGTGTCCAGCAAAGTCTGTAATGCTTCAATTATTTCCCCCCAATTCATTGTTTTCAAAATATATACAAGACAGCAACAACATGAATGAATATTCATGAATCTACATATTCTCCTAGAAGCAATCCAAGAAATCAGTAGAGGTCCAATAAAGTAGTATGCTATCCAGAATATGTACCTCAGGAATTTCCACCATTTTGTAGAGAGTGCTAGAGTTTAGCATTTTTCTGTGAGGCCACACATGTTCTTTGTTGCATCCCAGTCAGTATTTTTAGCATTTTTTTTTTAAAGTGTAATCCTCAGAACATCCAACCAAGTGGATGGTTCACATATCCCAGATTTGGATGAAGTTCAGGCCTATTTTCTAGTTCTTTGACTGTTGCTTTCCAACATCTCATCTGCTTCTTTCCCTTGCTACTTAATCTGTGTTGCCAACAAGAGTCCCTGAGGCAGGTAGTCCCTGGATATCTGATAACCATGTAACAGTCGCTAATGATCTTTTGATCAGGAACCTTGGTGCTCAAGATGTGGTCTATTCAAGAAGCCAAGAAGGAAAATGCTGTTTCCAGCATGACTTAATTGTTTGTATCCACATGGAATAGTAGGATATAAACTTCTGTTTCAAACTAATTGGTTCAAATTCTGGTTCAGGATTGGCTATCAAATATTGGAATTGGGAGCAATTTTCAATAGTTAAATCAAGATTGAAGTGGGGAAAACATAGAACACACACACACACACACACACACACACACACACAAAGAGATAGAGACAGACAGACAGATACACGTGTGCGCGCGCGCGCACACACACACACACACACACACACACAGGGTGGATGAATTATACAAGACTTCAGGCTCTCAGAATTAACCTGAGCAACATATTATGAAAGAGATGGAGAGTTCTGTTTTAGAAAATATGTGACAAGAAGTATTGGTTCTCATATAAGATGTGTCCATTTGATATCACCTTACATTTATTTATCATATTCATTGGTCTTTGGATTGTATTGGGTCTACACTGTAGATGTTCAGCACATTTCCCTTTCAGTATTATTATAATCTGATTAACATAAGAAGGTGTAGGTAAAAATAAGAAGAGAACCCCCAGTTAAAGGGCTCTACATAAAGTCTCCACTGATCTCTTTCTGTTGTCATTGCTGACAGGTAAGTGGCAGGGAAGGCCTCATGTTTATACAGAAGTTAGGATGCTGGTAGGTAACTGTTGGGAAACTTGAAAACAGTCACACTCCTATGAATGCCATTAGTAATACAAAAGCATTTAGAACTGGGAGAAGAAAGAGGTAAACACAGATAATTTGGTTTCATGGGTCTGGTTACAACAAATTGAGTCAAGAAAATTCTGCTCACCGTAGGACAACCCTTATAAAACATGGTAGTCATAGCTGTAGAAATCATTATTCTCATCTATATGGAGAGCTGATTGCTATAAAATTCTGCTGATGTCAAAGTGTTTATGAAAAAATAGACTCTTAAATGTATTGTTGAAAGATATGCATGTGAGTTTCATGGTGGATGTTAGTTTGCATTGATGCCAAAGGAGAATGATCATATTTGGCTGGGAAAAATGAAGATGAGCATGCTTGATGCTGGGCACATTTGTCATTACTCCCATCTTAAACTGTGTTGTAATTACACAGGGAAGTGTAGGAACTGGTCAGGATTCAGTTTCATAAATTAGCCTGTAAAGTGACATGGAGTGGGCTTTTATTAGTTGTGAACAGAAACCAACAAAGTGTGATAGTGATGGTAGTATACATTTTGCAAAGAGGTGGAAATCTCAATGACGTTTGCAGATTTATTAGTCAAGATCCAGCCAATATTGAACTTTCTAAATTCCATTGTTTGCAATGCCTGTGTTAACCACATGAAATACTTTTGGCTGAGTTGCACCTTCATAATTTTGAAATATGTGGACATATTCTCTTAAAAAATGTTCTTCAGTGGAGAATTCATGGGAGATGATTGTAAAGCTCTCTACACCTGATAGTGTATTGGTTTGTCCAGACTTACACTTATTTGATTCTCACGATACATATACACATTTCAAGTCATTGGCAACTCAAGGTCTTGCAACTGTTTTCGATATGAAACCCATAAATTGCATGTGTTTCAACTGCAGTCATTCCCTTTGTGTTTGGTGCTTCCCTGTTTCTTCATCCCTCACTCCTTTTATTCACCTCCCATGTTGGAGATGTTCTGTGTCATTAGGAGAATTGTGCCTACCCGCATTCCCCCCAGCCACACCTATCCCTTGCTTGGTTTGACATATATGCACGCAATCCACCATGACATGAGAGTCCTGATAAAGAAACGGCAGTACCCCTGGTCCTTTCCCCCATTATCCCTTCGCTTGCTCATTCTCTCCCCCACCTTGTTGTTTGTTTGTTTGTTTGTTTTCCTTTTTAGAGAGGAAATCTACTGTTGTGATTAGCTTTTCTCTATTTTGGTTCTGAAATTGATGTGTGCACGCAGAAGATCCCTCTGTTCCCACCCTGCTTAGTGCCTTTATTTCCAGCGAGGAAATCAGGCATACAGAATACTTTCTGAGCACTGGAGGGAGTAAGTTCCATATAAGTCACTGGGACTTACTTCTGAGTAGATCTGTATTGAATTCTACCCTGACAAGCATTTAAAAATGAGCCCCAAAGCAGTCTTTTTGCACCTCCTTCCCCACACAGGTGGATGTCTTCTGCCTCAATTCCCCCTTTTGACCAAAATTAGGATTGAAATTGCAATCTTCTATGCATTTACTTGGGAGTAAGTCCACTGAAGTCACTAGGGATTACTTCTGAGTAGACACATGCTGGCCTGGCCTGTTTGAAGGCTCAAAAATCTAAAGTCAGAGAAATAAGCATTTAAAAGTGAAACAGAGGAAAGGTTTCTATTCTAAATAAAGATTACATCAGGCTTGTAAGGAAGGGTACAGTTTAGATGTCAATTTTTTTGGTGGGGGAGGGAGGGGAAATGTGAAACAGAAGCACCTTCACTGGTTTATCACAGTATGTGAATTAGCATGTGTAGTCCTAGAGGCTATATATAGGACAAGAGAATTATGATAACCAATGTGACTTGTTAACAGCAGTTTAAAACAAAGAACTTTAACATTTTTTTTTTAAAAAAGGAGCATCTACAGCCATGAGGATCATATACTGTGTGTGAAGTTACCCAGTGAAATCTGCATTTTTCTTGAATATGCTTGGCAGAAGCTATGGCTTTATTTTCGAAATAACTCTAAGCTTCTTCTGACACCTAGTGGTGAAAACAATTCAGGTTGGATTTCTCCCCAGCCATGAAGGACAGCATCGTAAATTAACAGAGGACCAAACTGCTTATCAATTGAATTATGCTGGGAAGAAAAAAGATGTGCTTATATTGGTCAGTTTTATTTAGAATAAAAAGACCACAGAGTCTTGATCCAGACTGGTCCATTTCTTTTCTCCTGTTGCTTTCTGGTCACAAGATGCTGTGGCTTGCAAACAGGAACTCTGGTGTGTGATGGGGAACACCCAAGCCATGAAGTGAGAAAATTAGAAATCACTTGTAATTTTTCCAATAGCATTTATTCCTCTACTCAAATCCACACATGTTTTAGAAGAGGAGTGAGCAAGCCCTCCAGACATTTTTGGACTGCAGCTCCCATAATCCTTTATCTTTGGCCATGGTAAGTAGTGCTGATGAGGAGCTGTAGACCAAAATCACTCCTGCTTATAATTCTTGGTCTTTAATATTACAGTATACTTTCTCAAAGGATACGCAGCTTCCCCAATGAAATACCAAAACTCATAGCAGCAGCCATCCTAGTTTAGAGTTTTACCTTATGTTCTCCTGCATCTTTGGGAAGAGGGAATTCCATACACTGAATTAGAACTTTGTTCTCTAATGTGCTTGTTTGGGACAAACATCATGAGAGTCCACTATCAGTGTTTTAGTCAAAGTATATCAGCAAAACAATGTATTGCAAAATTCTATCCTTGCTCTCTAATTGTTTAAATGTTTAATTTTTTTAAAAAAATATGTAACTCTTTTTATATGAATTTTGTTCCAGATCAGTTCTGATTAATTTGACAGGTTACTAGCCAAACCTAAATGGAATAGGAATCAAATTCAATGTGGGGCAGGATCCTGTTCTGTTAACCACTATACTAAGAGAGAGCAATTGCCATTTGTTTTATTTTATTGTTGTGGAAGAAGTTACTGCTGTTGAAACTGAAGCATTAAATGCAACAAGGACTGGAATCATGCAGCCCACCAGCTCTTGCTTGACTATAAGCTGCTCCAGCTCTTGCCAGGGTAACCAGTGGAGAAGAATGATGGGATCTGCAGTCCACCAACAGCACCTGCAGGTCTGTGTGATTCCCAGTGCTAGAATGCAGTATTTAAAAATGGAGAAGCATTATGGCAAATGTGCAGTCCTGTATGAATTTGATATAAATTGCCAGCATTAGCTTCTATCGGGGTCCAGAATTTGCATGCATTCCAGATGCTGTTTCATGTGTTAGCAATATGAACAAACTTAATAAGTTGAATTCCAGTCTCATAGCCTTAAGACACAGATGCAACCAGATGTTGTCTGACATGCACTTTTGCTGCAGGAATCTGTGTTTTCCAGTGCTCGGATTTTTGACAGCTGTGATCCTTGTTCCAGTGAGTTAAACCTACTGTGGTTGTTCACCTATGGAGATGGTAATAATGGACTCATGCTGGATAACTGTGATGTCATTTTAAGGTATACTGCAAATCTTTGGCTATCATGATCTTTGCCTTTCTCCTCTATGCCATGTTAATTGCCCTGTCAACTGTACACTGTTTCTTTTTCCTCTTTTTATCATGAAACCTCTGCTACCATATCTCCAGTGCATATCACCCACAATTTCCAAGGCTATCCTACCTGTGGCAAGGTTGTTTCTAGGTAGGAAGTCTAGATTCATCCCTTTCCATCATACAGAAGTAGGATTATTTTTGGTTATAGCCAATATTGAGAAAAGAAGAATTCTACTTTAATGGAAAGGACTTTAATTTGGAAAGACCTCATTAAACTGTAGGTTGGCACTCTCACAGATATACTGATCTGGTAATGAATGTTGATGGAAAAGGTGCAGGTTCTGTTCTTTCCAGCTGATGGGGAATGGACTCCATAAATGTTTCCAGAAGATTGAAAATGATCGTGACAATAATCCAAATAATATCGATCCATTATTAAGTCAAATCCATTTTTAAAGACTTCTAATAGGTAATCAGCTTTATAACAGTAATGTTACCCAGTGGAAAGTAAATTTCATTCAAATTCTAATTGTCTGGCTCTGTGACCCATTTTTGGCTGGGTTGACAGTTTCCAAAGAATGATGGCAAATCAGAATCTTCACACTCATTGTTTTAATTTCTTTTTCATAGAATCATAGACCATTTCTGCACTACACTCTTATAGCGCGATTATTCCACTTTCAACGTCCAGCCGGCCCCTCCCAAAACTGCAAACCCCAGGATTCCATAGGATGTTGAAAGTGGAATAATTGCGCTATAAGAGTGTAGTGCAGAAATGGGCATAGAGTTGGAAGAGACTACAGAGGTCATCTAGTCCAACCCCCTGCTATGCAGGAATACATATCAAAGCACTCCTGACAGATGGCCATCCAGCCTCTGCTTAAAAACCTACAAAGAAGGAGACTCCACCACACTCTGAGGCAGCATATTCCACTGCCAGACAGCTCTGACTGTCAGGAAGTTCTTCCTGAGGTTCAGGTGGAATCTCCTTTCCTGCAGCTTTAATCCATTGCTCCTTGTCCTCGTCTCTGGAGCAGCAGAAAACAAGTCTGCTCCCTCCTTGACATGACATCCCTTCAAATATTTAAACATGGCTATCACATCCCCTCTTAACCTTCTCTTTTGCAGACTAAACATCTTCAGCTCCCTAAGCCTTTCCTCCTAGGGCATGGCTTCCAGATCCTTCACCATTTTGGTTGCCCTCCTTTTTAAACTTCTTCGTCTCAAGTTAGTGAATCAGCCTGTCTCTCTCAAGAACTTCCTTGCTTGACAAGTAGCTAAGAAAGTCTGGAGAGAAATTGACATGTGTCTCTCAGCAGCATCAAAACAAGATCTAAGACAAGGGTGGACAGCCACATAGAGGATGGATTATATATCCGCCCCCTTCACCCACCCAACCACCCACCCCCTCTCTCTCCCTCTCCCTCTCTCCCTCTCTCTCTCTCTCTCTCTGTACACACACACACACACACACACACACACACACACACACACACACGTGTATATGCCAAGATCTCAGAATCTGTCCCTTTTCGGGAAGCTAGAGATAAGCACTTTGAAGTTCTCAGAAATGGGGGGCCTACAGGTACAGAAGACAACTTTTTAAAAGCTAATACTGTGCCCTCACACTTCAATTTGGTCATTTCTTATAGAATTAGAAAGAGGTCTGGGAGGAACCCAAGGGCACAAGTAACAATAAGCAAAACTTTTAAAATCTGATCTTAAATACACTTACCTCGGTGTAAGGCCTGTTGAACTCAGTGTAACATCTGAACAGATATGTACAAGATTAAACTGTTTCATTGGTAACCAGGATTTCTCAAATTGTATGTTCCATGCAGGAACACACACTCAAAGCACTTCCCTATATCCTTCTTAAAATGAGGCACCCAGAAGGGAAAGCAGTACTCCAGATGACACTTGACCATCACAGAATATAGTAATATGATTACTTCCCTCAGCCTGGAAACTATGTTTCTAATAATACAGGCTAAAATATCATTCCCTGTTGTTGTTGTTGTTGTTGTTGCAGCATCACACTGCTGGCTCATGTTCAGCTTATGATCAACAATAATGCCAAGGTTCTTTTTGCATGTAGTACTGCTGAGCCATGTATCCCCCTATCCCATAGCTGTGCCTTTGTTTCTTGTGGCCTAAATGTGGAATTTTGCATTTGTCTCTATTGAATTTCATTTCATTCATTTCAGTGCATTTTCTAATTTTTCTAGGTCCTTTTATATTCTGTTCCTATCTTCCAATATCCATCATGTTACCACTTGAAAACTTAATGGTATCTTTGTCTCAAACTTCTTGATGTTCATGAAGTGAGGATGAAGTAAACATATCACACTCCTCTGCAATCTCTGCAGTTGCATAAATAAGGGCATTGCTATTGCATTTCAGCTCTAATGGTTTTGGAACAAGGACGAGATCATGTTAAGGTGACTGATAGTTTGACTATTTCCTTACCAAGGTATTAGATGAACTTTACCTGTTAGCACTGTTGCTACCAAACAATTATTCTTCTAAGTGTATATCTTCCTTAGTCTACGAGAAAACAAAATGTGTAAGATTCTCTGGATTTATCCAATATGGTCACTTCCAAATTTTAAACATTTCAGGTTTGGATTATCTTAAGATGCAAGAGAGGTGGTGTTTCATCAGAGATGCTGGATGTGTTATTTTCCAATTCCTGCAAAGATTTTTATGGGGATTTTGAAGACGCTAGGGCCACACAAAAGGTCTCCACAAGTCATATGGGAAACCACTGGTTCATCTAGCCTCATATGGTCAATTCTGACTGGCCGCAACGATCCTTCAGGGTATGAGGCAGGATTATTCTCTCAGCCCTACCTGAATGGGCACCCAGGGTCCAAACCAGGTGATGGAATGGAGAAGGGGGTGGCATGATGGCTCTGTATTTCTTCTCTCTCACTCATCTTCCTCCTTAGATGTGTGCTGGGCAGTGGAAGAGGATTTGTGGTGCTGAGAAATTGGTCTGTGAGCCATCCTTAGCTGACTGGCAATGGCTGGTGGAGGAGGAGGAGGGCCAAGGTTGGGTTTTCAAAGGGCCACGTGGACTGATCAGAGCCACCAAGAGGAAAAGTTTCCCCAGAAAAGAAGCTACTGAGCTGGTGGGGAGCAATTGTTGAAGAAACTTGTAAATCTGTGAAAGCGACACCTGCAAATGCAGAGGACCAAGTGTACTTAATTTTTTAGCAGTGCTATTCTTCTATCTTCTCACTTCTTGAAACTCTCTCATTGTTTTTGAA
The DNA here is from genome assembly GCA_948472985.1 of Iguana delicatissima. Taxonomy (NCBI): domain Eukaryota; kingdom Metazoa; phylum Chordata; class Lepidosauria; order Squamata; family Iguanidae; genus Iguana; species Iguana delicatissima. Next base: position 173,920 of record CAOKZL010001337.1, on the reverse strand, counting down.
GATATCAGTAACACCTCCCATGTTTAAAGCAGCAAGAAAATAAAGTCCAGGAAGGATTTACCTATTTTGTATTGTGATATATTGACAAATACTGGACAAACATAAATAATTGGCTTTAAAAAAAAATACCTGGAAGCATGACTCTGGCATTTTTGACTTTGGCTACAGAGCTTTCAGCGTCTTCCATGAGAATATATCATTGTCCCTTCCTCACAGTAGAAAGGAGACCATTTGAAGGCTAACCCATTAGTTAGTTCACCACTGTCTATAGTGTTTTTTTGTTTGCAGCACAATTTGATGGGGACTGAGAGTAGTGATAGGATTTGCTTTCCCTTTAGCTTTTACTGATGGTTGTCCCTATTGTTAATCATAGTGAAGTGGCTGCTTCAGGCAACAGGTACTTTTGGAGGAAAAGCAGCAGCTGCTACCCCAATGGTCCTCTGAGCTCCTCAAAGCCACACTGCTGCCATTGCTGAGGATTCTTTTGGGCTGCCAGAGTTGAAGTAAATATCAATAAGTCATGTCTAATTCCATATAAGGAGGGTGTGTGTGTGTTGGGGGAGTGTGCTTCTCCCACTGCATCAAAAGATCTTGGGCTAATCATAGAATCATAGAATCATAGAAATGTAGAGTTGGAAGAGACCACAAGGGCCATCCAACCCAACCCCCTGCCATGCAGGAAAACCCTCAAAGCACTCCCGACAAGTGGCCATCCAGCCTCTGCTTAAAAACCTCCAAAGAAGGAGACTCCACCACACTCTGTGGCAGCACATTCCACTGTCGGACAGCCCTGACTGTCAGGAAATTCCTCCTGAGGTTCAGGCGGAATCTCCCCTCCTGCAGCTTGCATCCATTGCTCCTTGTCCTGGTCTCAAGAGCAGGAGAAAACAAGCCCACTCCCTCCTAACATGACACCCCTTCAAATATTTAAACATGGCTATCATGTCCCCTCTCAACCTTCTCTTCTACAGACTAAACATACCCAGCTCCCTAAGGTGTTCTTCATAGGGCATGGCTTCCAGGCCCCTCACCATTTTGGTTGCCCTCCTCTGGACCTGCTCCAGCTTATCCATATCCTTCTTGAATTGGGGTGCCCAGAATTGGACGCAGTATTCAAGATGAGGTCTAACCAATGCAGAATAAAGTGGTACCAATACCTCCCTCAATCTAGACACCATACTCCTATTGATGCAACCAAGAATTGCGTTGGCTTTCTTGGCTGCCGCATCACACTGCTGACTCATGTTCAGCTTGTAGTCTATTAAGACTCCTAGGTCTCTTTCACACACACTGTTAGCCAGCTACGTGTCCCCCATCCTATATTTCTGCATACCATTTTTTCTGCCTAAGTGTAGGACCTTACATTTCTCTCTGTTGAAATTCATTTTGTTACCCTTGGCCCAGCTCTCCAATCTGTCCAGGTCCTTTTGAATTTTGATCCTGTCATCAGGCGTATTAGCAACCCCTGCCAATTTGGTGTCATCTGCAAATTTGATCAGCGTGCCCTCTATTCCTTCATCCAAGTCATTAATGAAGATATTGAACAGCACCGGGCCCAGGACAGAACGCTGTGGCACCCCGCTAGTCACTTCTCTCCAGGATGAGAATCTGCCATTGGTGACCACCCTTTGGGTATGGTCAGTCAACCAGTTACAAATCCACCTGACAGTAGCCCTGTCCAGCCCACATCTTACTAGTTTCTTTGCAAGAATGTCATGGGGAACTTTGTCAAAGGCCTTACTGAAATCAAGATATGTTACATCCACAGCATTCCCTTCATCTATCAAGCAAGTAACTCTATCATAAAAAGAGATAAGATTAGTCTGGCATGACCTATTTTTGAGAAATCCATGTTGACTTTTCGTAATTACGGCGTTGTTATCTAAGTGATTAGAAACTGACTGTTTGATGATCCGCTCCAGGATCTTTCCAGGTACTGATGTCACGCTGACTGGGCGATAATTATTTGGGTCCTCTTTTTTTCCCTTCTTGAAGGGACATTTGCCCTCCTCCAGTCTGCCGGAACTTCTCCGGTCCGCCAAGAGTTTTCAAAGATTATAGCAAGAGGTTCCGCAATGACCTCTGCTAGTTCTTTTAAAATCCTAGGATGCAATTCATCTGGCCCTGGAGACTTGAATTCATCCAGTGTGGCCAGGTATTCCTGTACTACCTCTCTACCTATTCTGTGCTGCATTTCCCCCACTTCCTCACCTGCTCCCCAACCGCCAGGTTGAGTGTTTTTATCCTTTTGGGAAAAAACTGAGGCGAAGAAGGTGTTGAGGAGTTCTGCCTTTTCTCTTCCTCCTGTTATTAATTCACCATCTTCCCCGCGCAGTGACCCTATCGTCTCCTTCTTTTTCCTTTTGCTGTGGACGTATTTAAAAAAGCCCTTTTTATTGTTTTTAAAGTCTCTGGCCAGCCTAAGTTCGTTCTGTGCTTTAGCCTTTCTGACCTTCTCCCTACATCTCCTGGCTACTTGCTTATAATCTTCTTTGGTGATTTCCCCCTTCTTCCATTTCCTGTACATGTTTTTCTTAATACTTAGCTCAGCTGAGAGCTCTTTAGTCTTTAGTCAACCATTCCGGTTTGTTCAATCCTACATACTTTCTCCATGCATAGACTGAATGTGTGGGTAGGCAGGAAGAGTGGAATTACACCTCATGGCTCCATCCTGACTTAATGTAAAGGCTGGAGCACCATGCATTCTAAATTCCTGTTCCCAGCCTTCCCTAGTGCATGGAAATACAACTGTGTGTGTGTATGTGAAAGGGGCCTAAATAGTCTAAAGTCACCAGATTCTATCTGATCTTGGAAGTTAAGCAGGGTCAGCCCTGGCTAGTAATTGGATGGGAGACCACCAATAAATATCAAGTCTTGTAGTCTATTTCAGAAGAATGAACTGAAAATCACACCTGAGTTTTCCTTGCCCAAGAAAACCCTATGAAATTCATGGGGGCAACATGAAGGCCATGTTCATGTGGCTGTATGGGCACAGACCCCATTTCCCACTTCTGCTGACCACATGCATGGCAGGGCCAGTGGACACAATCCCGGTTTTCCTGAGCATTCCGTGTACATATACTCTTCTACTTGTGTTAAAAATTGTCAACCTTTTGTGCTATTGTGTTGTGCAACAGTTTCCGAAATCACCAGAGGGGAAAAAAACCCACTTGAGAGTGCTTGTAAATCATTTTATTTCTGCCACTGGAAAAGAAGTAGATCAATTTGGTCTTCATGTTGGCTTTGTTTTTTATAGAGAGCTACTTTTCTGCCCTGAATAACAACCCAATGCCATTAATGCATAGCAATAAAGAAAAATCACAAGTGTGTATGGTATGTGGCTTTCCTTATGCAGTCCTGTTTAGACTATTCCCCTCAAACTTATTTTGAACAACACATATTATTTGTATTTGCATTCCAAACAAGGTCCATTAAGTATGGTCTATTTAGCTTTTGGCTATAATGTTTCATGAAAATTCTGTTGCTTTTAGCCAGTTATTTCTTGTCACCAAAAGCTTGCTGTGCTACTCTTTGAGAATAATAATTCAATGACAACCCATTTTACCATTTATTTAAATCTTATTAGTAATTTCTGTCAGGTTTGCATTTCGAGAAGCCTTCAGAAAAGTAATTGTGATAAGGAGCTTGAGAAAACCATATATCTTAACAATTAAGGAAGCAGATCTATTGGCTGCTGCAAAGAGGAAAACAGGACAAGGGGATACAAAACTGTTCCAAACAATCAGATGTTTTTAGTAATGTCACCATTTACAAGGTGTACTTTCACATCCTGGAGATAAACCAAAGAAGCTGCCAAGCAAGGCCCATTTACCTTGGATTAATGGCATCTTCTAAAACAAAAAGTCATCAGATAGATTTCATCTTGCACAGAAGATGCCTTGTTGGGGAAAACAAGATATCTGAGGCTGTAACATTACCTATTATTCAATGACAGTACAGCACCTTAGTAAATTTAGACTAAGGGCAAGTACATTCCTCATACTAAAGACTACCAAATTAGGAAAGGCACAGACGATTAGATCAAAATACAAGCTTAAGATAGGAAGCATCGTGCATTTAAATGGGAACAAATATTTTAATGTTAATGCTAACGTTCCCATTTTAACAAAGTATACTTCCTAACAAACAAAGGCACATTTATTCTGTTTATGTTGCTTGATTTCTGGTACACAGGAGCTAGGGTTGATATAATTTAGGCAGCACATATACTTGAAAGTGAGCTCCATTGAACACAGTTTACGTCCAAGCAAACATGCCTGTAAGCTGTTGCACTGCAGCCTACTTCTTAGGAGATATACAGAAAACTGAGCTGTACTTTGAATCCTTATGGTAGAAAAATGTGCAGATTGATAAGACTGGCATCCAGGCCCAGCTGCTTTGCTTTGGAGATTCTGTGTCTCCAGCAACATCTGTTCCTGGAATGTTGCCCCGGAGACTGAAACTGGAATTCAGATCCTAAGTTGAAAAAGCTTCTCCAAGCCCTGATGTATAGGATCACAGTGTTAGAGAACTTTTCAGCTTAAAATCCTTGTTTCTAAGTGCAGTGGGTAATTCTAGGCAAGAATCCACAGAATTATTTGAGGTAAGCAATCAAGCAAGCAATCAACCTGCACCACCAACCACTTTTTTGTAATGGGAATGTGAAGAACTTGCAGAATTCCACATTCTCAATGAGAATGTGGTTGGCGGCTCTGACACATCAGCCTGTTGAGAAACAGGTGACTCCCTTGAGATTTCTTGCCCCCACCACAAGCACAAGAAAGGCTTTTTTAAATAGTGATTTCTACAATTTGTCTAAGATGTGTCTGCACAGAATGTCTCTGTATGAAACAAGTGTCCGATCTGTTTGTGAAACAAAGCACAGACAGTGACGGCAAGCTCAAAAGGACTGACTGATTGATCAATAAGATGGAAACTCATCTGAAGCTTTTAATACTTTAAAAGTCCACACAACAAAGCAGTATCTCTTACTGTTGTATACACATTACTTGTGCAAATGGAAGAACTGTTGTCAATGCCAGCAGAAAATATCTGATTGTCTTGCTGCTGAGGGAGAAATTTGTTGTGGCTTCTGATTCTTTTACCTGAGAATGAAACGAAGATGTACATTACTAATCTGTAATATGTAGATAAAGATTGTTACTTTGGGGACTAATATTTGGATTGTAAATTCCTCTGCTTAATTGGCGAAAAAAATACCAAAAGCATAAAACTTGTAAAGCCCTCTCCCCATGTGCGCACATATGTCTACTGAATACACAGGGATTCATATCTGGACTTCTAGGAATTAAGGTCTTAAAATTCTGGGCCTAGATGAATGAATCTACCAGTTTCCACTTTTCTTGCATTCAGATTATTCAAATCTGAATCTGAAGAAGTTGTAAATGAAGCAATTCTCATTCCTGATTGTTAAGAATTTTTTTCCCATTCATTTCTTCTGTTCTCTGTCTGCCATCATGTGTGCTGAAGTCCCTTTTACTGGGATGGACTTGTGTAATAGGCTTCAGCCCTGTCTCCTCTTCTTATGTAGGAGAGAGGAGCTCTGAATTCTGTCTAGCTGCCACCATCTATTGTCCCACTTCTCCATGACTCAGCACTTTCCCCCATCTCTGACTCTGCAGAGACTTTGGCCATTTTTGCATGGCGCTGCCGTCATGCAATGGGGATGCAATGGCAGCAGTCTGTGAGTTGTGCTTTTGCATGACGTCATCGTGGTCCCACTGCCAATGTGTCCCCACCTGTCACAATTGTGGGATATTCGCTTAACAGAAAAAATCTGCTAGGTGCCTGTGATTGCACAACGCTCCTCTCACCACCAGCCATGCAGAAAGGGCGGAAGCGAGATCACACACTTCCTTCCCTAGCCCAGCACGGGAAAGCTGCACTGTGGAAGGAAGGAGCATGCCTCTCGTGCTCCCTTCCGCAGGGAGACAGCTGGGTGCGGAGGGGAGGATTTGCGTCACGGTCTCTTCCTGGCAAAGGCACTGCCAGGACTGTGACAGGACAACAAGGGAAGGAGATACAGTGTGAAAACGGCCTTTGCATCCCCCTCATGTGGGAAATGAGAATCCTATACACACACCAAGCACAGACGAATGAAAGGAGAGTGGAAAGCAAGAGCACTTTTAAGGAAAGCTTTTATTCTAAATATGCAATCCTACGTTAGCAAAAGGGTATCTTGTAGATGAAGGCACTTTCCTTCAGGCAGTTGTTAGGAGTAGTTACAAAGTTATAGAACAGACTGAGTCATATTTAGGTGAGGTTAGAAAGAAAAACAAGCTGTAAAGCAGAACTTTCCAAACTTTTCATGTTGGTGACACACTTTTTAGACATGCATCATTTCCTGACACAGTAATTCAGTTTTACTAGCAAACCAGAGGTTAAACTAATCCCTTATAAGAGATACAGACATAAATTGTAATACCAAAATGTATGGGGACACAACATATCTCATGAAAACCTTTCGTATATTTTTAAAAAATATATCATTTATAAATAATAACAAACATTTCCAAGATTGTAGGTGACACACCTACACACTTCAAGTGACACACTAATGTGTCTCAGCACACTGTTTGGAAAGCCCTGCTATAAAGTGCCTAGCTGAACATTCCTATTCTACTCACGATACAGATGGTGTTCTGGGTCTTTGGATGTTCATGGAAAGCTGGTAATCTGGACCTCTTTGTTCAGTGTATGACCAAGATTTCTTAGGGATGGTGAGGCAGGCAGCACCTTCCCTACTTCTCCGTCAGTCCCAAAGTCTCTTATACCTTGTAGCACAGTATTTTATACCCTCCCACCTTGAAAGCATCTCAAAGCTTCCACACTTCTTCCAAACTGGTCATTCTCATTGGGCAATTGTCTCTTGTGATCTTGCTGCTCCTATGTGATGTTGTCCCCCAATAGATGTAACTTAACCCATCACATCATTAGCCCTTCATTTAGATGGGGAGAGAATTTACCCCTCAGCTCTGTTGCCCAGATAATGGTAAATTACATTGTCAGAACTCAAGTAGCCTGCAGGGGAAAGGAAGCAAGAGGGACATTACTTCCCTGAACCCTGTGCAGTCACTCACTCCACATGTAAACACCAGTTGGACTGGCAGTAAAACGTAGTGTTCCATGTTCAACATGTTAGCGTCTCCCTTTCATCTCTCCTCCACATTTTCCCCTCAACAGTCACTCAGAGCAACCAGAGCATGCTGGCTCTCCCCTTGAGTGGTTGGTAGGATTTTTGGACCAGAATCCAGCCAGGATCAAGTTAACTAAGTTCTTCTGCATGAATTGGAGGTGCCCTCTCTCTTGCAGCCCACTGTGGATCCAAAAAATTTCCAGTGGATGGCTGGAAAATGTCTGAAGTAGATTCTTAAAATACATAGGGTGGGACTGCTGGAGGACAGGTGGGGTGCCAAGTCTTGAGAAGGTAGTGAGTCCAAGTTGGACCTTGGTCTTGTAATTCTCTCCAGTCTTTTATTCTGATACTTAAGCAATTATCAGGTCTCCAAGGTTTACTGCTACCTCTTTCTTTCCTGTGGGTAGCCATGCTTTGGCAACATAAATTATAGCACACAGCTTCCATGATCAAAACAGAAGGGACTAATAAAGTTTGTTATTGAAACAGAAGAAGCGAAAGAAAAGTTCATACCCTCTAATGGTCCTGATTTGGCAGTTCTGATTAATCTCCCCCCAACACACATTTTCAACTGCTTTTAAATTTTCCAGTTTCTCTCTCCTTTATTCCTTTCCTCCTTTCCCCTCAATTTACTTCCATTGATGGAAACTTTAGTTCGAAGTGCAAGAGCAGACTGCACTCAACTCAGGGAGGGGAGAGAAAGAGGAGTGGGAGGAATCTTGTCCTTTCTTGTAAAAGCAGGCAAAAAGAAATTGCTGCAACTTGTGTTTTCTCATTAATAACTTTTGCCATTCAGACCACACGCTGGTGTTCCTTGGCAACACATGCTCTAGTTTTCATCTGTGAAATGTTGGAGGGTATGGACCTGCAAGAAAGTATTGAATTATGAAGTGCATATAAGTGAAGTGCATATTCACGGTTCCATTCAGTCTTCCTCAATAAGACATCATTTCTCATATATATATATATATATATATATATATATATATATCACTCTATATCTCAGAGAGATATATGATCCATGAAACAATTTGACATTTTTTTTTAAAAAAAAATCAGTAACCCACAACCCACAGAAATAATCTAATTGCTAGTCTCAACTAGAATAAAGTCAGTAACTCAATTATCAGATGGGAGATAACATTCATATAAATTCCATTTATTCAATGAATCTACTCTAGTTGGGACTAACATTTGGATTCAGGCGCAAGTGCATAAATCAAAAGTGAGTTTCAGACACTAACACTCAACTAGTGAGTAAACAGACAGATCTTAACTTGGGCCATTTCCGCATGATGACACTCTTCCACGCCATCTCACTGCAGTCCTGGGTCCAGAAGGGAGCACATCTGCAATGCTCCCTCCGCACCTGGTTGGTCCATGCGGAAGAGAACGCAATGGCGCCACATCTTCCTTCTATAGCACAGCCAGGCTTTTTCCATTGCTGTGCTGTGGAAGGAAGCGTCACCAATGCACTTCCGCATGGCCAGAAGTGACGGGAGCACCACACAATAGCAGACATGAAACAGATTTTTTCTGTTTTGTGAAAACTGCGCAAACACGACGTTCCATGACAGGATGGCAGCAGGACAGCAATGATGTCATGCAGAAGTGTGACCTGCCAACCACTGCCATCCTGTGGCAGAAACAAGATAGCGACGTCGTGCAGAAAGGGTCCTGGTGCCAAAATGAGACCAGTGTCAGTAGAAACAAAATGGACCTTCATAGGGACAGCATGCTAAAACTGGTTTTCATTACCTCTGTAACAACTCTTAGGTCAACATTCAATGGCCAGTGAACGCACTCAGTTCTCACTGGGCTTTTTTTTTTTTTTTAGTTTCTTTGCCTTAGGTTTCTGTGCCTTAAATATTTTGTACTATTGCAGAACCTGGAAACTCTTTTTTCCAAGTCAACTAATCCCTTCCCTTACCAGGATTAGTGACTTCTTGGTTAGGTAAGCAAATTCCCACTCTGATTTCAAATTCTGATGTCAAGTGGTTGCTGGATATTTAAATATTTTTCTTATTAGTGGTTATTTAGTTAGTTATTTAGTTATTTCAGGCATTGTTGTACCTCCTTTGGTAGTATTTATCTCAATAAGTGGAATCTGCTTGTGCCTAAATAATTATTTCATTTCTGTGGAATGAAGAATTGAACTCAGACTAGAAACATGGATTGTATTTTCTTTCATTGTCAGTGAACAGTGAGGCCTATCATTCTGGTATGACCAGCAACTAGCTGTTACTTCTGCCTTGGCAGTTTATAGCTAAAATGATGTTAATATTTTGATGAATGAACTATGCTTCCAAATTTGGCTTTAGCTTCATCTGAACCAACATCTGTCACCTCAGGAGAGTGGAGCATCAGAGATCTAATTGCTGGGCTCTTCCTTTACAGAGTGAGCCAATCTTTGCAGCAGCTGTCCTCAAACCTGATGGATTAAATGAATGGAAGGGCAGTTCAAGGAGGCATTGAGCTGATCAATCTGTCATTCTGAATGTGAAATAGATTTAGAAATGAAGAAACAGTCCCATCACTTTTGACTTAGGTGAGTGCTAATTTGCCTAGAACTGGAGATCTTTTCTCCAAGACATGAATTAATGCCCATGGGTTTTGCTTGAATCTAATTGTTAATCCCAACTAGAGCAGCTGGATCAGTGGAATTTATATAAATGTTGGCTTACTAAGTTCTCAATGATCAAATGGGTTTAGTTTGGTTGGGACTAATAATGAAAAAACAAAACAAAAAACCAGTTTGTAAGCCATGTGTGAAAGGACTAGATTAATTTATCATCTAATTTTCACTTTTCAAGACACACCTTATATAAGTTTTGGTAATATGTTTATTTACAAGGCAGGCTCTGTATAGATTTAATGACTTAAGAAGGTTATATGTAGGTTTCTGGCTGCCTGGGCTGCTAATCCATGTCTGCAGCAGAGTTTGTTCTAAAGCAAGGGAAGAGATGCAAAAGACAGATTGGAGAGTACAATACATAGTTAACTAAGCACAACTCGAACCATGATATTGGAAAAATCTCTTGGTAGATTCGTATCACTTAGGAAAGGTATTCATGATAGTGTTAATTCTAAGCATAACCTCTTGTGAATTTTTAAGGACATAAAAAGCTAGTGTTTGAATTCAGGATAATGCTCCCTCATGCCTACTGAATATTATTGCTTAATAGCAGAACTTTTAAAAATTACCTTTTCGACTACAGTTCTGAGTTTCCCCTAGCTACCATGGCCAGTGGGAGTTCTAATCCAAATAAGTAGCTTTTCTGAGATCCGCTGCACAGAAAGGCCCTCTGTGTTTGCCATGAAAATTATGGGATATCACAGCTTTACTCCCTGAAAAGTGGAATCCTGGGATCATGCTTCTGCTTCCAATGAAACAGGGAAAGACATTTTCAGGTAGAGTGTCCTAAAGGGGTGGGTGGGAAACACTGACATATCCACTAATCTTCTTCATTCTGACATTTCAGACTTCACTCCACAAGGCCATCATTTCCATTGAATCATTTCCCACATTACTTTCTTTGAACAGAATATCAGACAATATGCAACCATGCTAATTTTCTGCTGTAATGTGAACACTGATATTTAGAAAGATGAAAAGAATGAAACTGGTGTTTTTGTGGTTCCTCAGCGGCGCGAGAGGGAGATGTGATTTCCCTCACAATTCTCTCCTTTATCGCCTTTGTAAAGAGCATAGCTGTAGAAGGAACAGATACGAAAAGTCATGAAAGTCATGATTCAAAGAGGCCAGAAAGTGGAGTGGCAAGGGAGAGAGCTGGGAATAATAGCAGCATGGCATTATTACAAGCTATGATGTCTCAAATTGCACCCATTGTATGGCTTTCAGGGGCCTTTCGTTTTATCTCATGAGCTCTCAGGATCAAAACACTAATGAAGCCCTTTTTATATGTGCCACAAAGCCAGACTTTGTTCAGAGAATCCCTCTTGAATTTTTGCTTGCTCATTGTTGGAGATCGAATAAGGAGAATAGAGATTTCACAGCAGCTCACTGCTGTCAAGAACAGCAGCTGTAGTACCTGCTCCTTTTTTGACTGTTTTATGATGTTCAACAGAGTTAGGGAAAGTTACTTTTTGGACAATATAAGGAGGAGGAAGGGAGGAGGAGGGAAAAAAGAAGAAGAAATATAACAGTACCTTTAAGGCTAACTGGTTTTATTTTAGCATGAGCTTTTGTGGATATAAACCCACTTCTTCAAGTGCAGTATAGACTGATATTTAAGCCTCAGGAGATAAAGCACATTGATGGAGTTGTAGAAGTGGGATGGAATGTAATAGGATCCAGAAAGAGGCAAATCGTGACCCTTGCACTAAATTTTCAAAGGGCTGCATAAGGTGATACAAGTATTTCAGGTCTTTACAGTGGTCAGTTAGTGCTGATGTGTGAAAAGAATAAATCTGCATACCAAATTCAGTTTCCTTGGGTTCAAAATCATCTCAGAGAAAATTCTTTTTGTTACACGTATAGTAGTGAGGACTTTTGTATTAATACATGCAGGGTGCCATGAAGGCACTGCCTTTGTTCATACTCTTCAAATGGATTGGAATTTGTAAATATAATTCAATTCAGCTGTTTCTCTTTTTAGTCTTCCTTAGTAATTTCCTTGTCAAGGACTGTGACCTCTAAATCCTGTGCTGTATGTCCAGGGAGGTTGAGAAGTTCTGCAACTGTTTTTTGGATACTGCCACTTCTAGTGTCTCATTTGGGTCCATTTGTCCTCTTGCATAGAGATGATCCTGTTTTTCCAAGGAAGAGGATGGCATACATCATACTGGAGGAAGAACAAATGAATATACTTCTGATGTTATGGGTGATATTATTGGTCCCTGTGATACTGTTCATAGAGTAGATGTGGAAACAGAATTGGCATCAAGGTTTGTGGCAGGGTATTGACCTTGAATCCATGTTATGCGTCTTGTTGTAAGTGAGTAATTGTTTAAGATTTGGAAGCTAACTGTAGGCCAATAAAAGCTGGTAATTTGGGGACAATAAGATCCCAAATCCCCCAGCCATCATGACCAATGGAGATTCTGAGAGCTGTAGCTTCCACAGCGATAGCCAGTATGTTATAGTGGTTTGATTATTAGATTAGGGGCCCATTGACGCTATGCAATTATAGGGCTCTGATTCCAATTTAACTATCCTGGCTCCATCATGTGGAATCCTGGGATCTGCAGTTTGAGGGGGAGGCTTTTGGAATACACAGCCAGAGAGCTCTGATACTTCTGATTCTACAGGATACAGCCATGGCAGTCAAAGTGGAATACAGCACTATAAATGCATAATGGAAACGGTCCTAGCAGTCTAGGAAACCAGGATTCAAATTCTGGTTCAGCCAAGGAAACCTACCGGGTGACCTTGGAAAGGCACACTCTCTTAGCCTTGGAGGAAGGCATTGGCAAATCTCCTCCAAACAAATCTAGAAAATGAAACCCTATGATCAGGTTGCCAAAAGTTGGAGTTGACTCGAAGTCAACAACTACAACAAGCAGCCCAAAAAGATCTGGATTACAGGATTGTCTTCAATAGGGAGGGAAATATGGGGCCTTCCAGATATTGTTGGTCTGTAACTCCCAGCAGCCCTTCGCATTATAACTAGTGGTGAGGAATGCTGGGAGCTGCCATTCAATAACATTTGGTCAGCTACACAATTGTCACCACTAAACTACATGATAATCTCTTTGGCTTGTGCCTCTTTCTGCTTTCACCAAAAACTATTGACATTTGTTTACCTATTTTTTTTCTACCAAATTGATATCCTAATTTTCTTTCCAAAATAGGGAAATGGAGATTGAATAAAAATGCAAATCAAAAGACAAAAGAAATGAAATCATTATATAGAATTAAATTACAAACTATCATTTCGTTTCATTATGTATTAATATTAGTAAAGAAAATTTGACATTACGTTAGTATACCGATACTGTTTTTATTGAAAATATGTACCCATTTGGTAGAAAGTCCCTTCCTTAGCAATCAGTCAAAGCCCTACCTGAGTACAAGGTGTCTGTCTCCAGCCATCCAAAGGCAGGCAGGAAGGGACCAGGCTAGTCTCTGTTGGTAGGGAGTTCTAAAGTGTGGCCATTTCCTTCCTGGTCTCACCAAACATGTGTCAAAAGGTCACAGGATCAAGAGAAAGACCTCCCTGAAGATCTCAAAGCACAGGCAGTTTTTATGGTGGGAATAGGAATCATGTGGCTTTCCAGATATCATGGGACTGTCTGTACCAACAGACTTAGCCTGCATAGGCAACGGTAAGAGATTTTGAGAGCTGTAATTCAACAACGTCAGGGAAGGGGTACATGTTTTGCACCCCTGTTCTTTGGAAGTATGTTCCTTATTATGGCTTGGAACCAAGGGTCCTTTCCTACTACACAAATATAGCACTATGATTCCACTTTAACTGTCATAGTTCTATCCTATGGAAGCCTGGGATTTGCAGTTTAAGAGCTTTACTTAAAATTCTCAGCTAGGGAGCTCTAGTGCCTTACCAAACTACAGACTCCAGGATTATATAGGATGCAGCTATGGCAATGAAATGTAGAATCCTAGTACTATAATTGTCTAGTGTGAAAGGGCCTCAAGTAATAAGACATTGTAAATACACCACAATTTGAAGTAAGAGATTATAGCTTTCCATTGTGAAATATTAATCCAGTGGGTTTCCTTACTTCTGCTGTGTTTACAGGGGCACTGGGGCAACCTAAACTTTAATCCAACCCAATAGAGGGTCTTCAATTTGTTTTTGGGACCGAGTCACAAGATATGTGCCATGGTTTCATGCACATGGTGCTGTAATCGTCCAGTCTTGTCTGTGCCAGCTCACTTCAGTCAGAGTATATAGCAGAGACATGAGCGTGTGAGCCCATAGCCAAAACAACTTTTCCAGTCCATAGCCATCACATGTATAAGCATGTATGATAGCAACCATGTTTAAGTTGTGCTTAGTGCTTAGGGCCACCCAGTAGTGTCTGTTGGTTCCCATGTCAGTGTGGAGATGAATCTAATCTGGCTTTTAGTCTGATCTTTAGAAAAGCCATCCAATGTGCAGAACTTTATCCTCAATAGGCTCAGCACCTAGGAGGGCTCTTTTAAAGTTCATATTGAAGCCCAAAGCAGCTTAGCTACCCCACTGACATCAGTGAGCACTGGGGCCAGCCCTAGCATTAGGCAGAGTGTAGCAACTACCTCAGGCAGCAATTGCAGCAGTAATTGCAGTCCTCCTACCGTTCATTATGGACATTCCCCTATTTTAGAACTGTGCTATACAACCTCCTCTTTACTCCCCAACTGGAACTGTGATCATCATGTATGACAGAGAACACTGTCTTGTGATTAATGTTGAGGTAAAATGCAACAGTCACTGCTACGTATGGAATTGCAGGTCCCCTCTTATGCATTGCTTCAGGTAGCTAAGCGTTTTGTCCTGGACATTGCTGACTACAAGCGCTTAGAAAGATTAATTTGGGACTACATTCCCAATGCACTTTTCCTAGGGCTGCCACAAACATTGGTAGATACACAGGAAATACTTTCATACTTAATTTGAACTGGCTCTGGTCAAATTTGTAACTCCTTTAATCTTATTAAGGAATCTATGCTACAGTGGTGGTGTGGGAGCAATCGAGCTAGTCAAGTCTTTGGTGCCTTAAAAGTTCTTCCTAAAGCAATACAGAAATCTGCCAGTTCATGCAAAGTATGATTTATTGTTCCACTCTCTGCATTGCAGGATTAGGACTTAGGCCCATTTAGTTCATTCTGCTGACCTGGAGTTCAGCATGGATCTCGCATTTCCAGGGCTATGAGGGACGGTATTTATTGATTGATTGAATTTATATGCCACTTTTACTTCCAAAGCGGGACTCAAGGCGGCTTCCAGAATGTTAGAAAAAAAACATTTAAACATTAAAAACATTTAAAAAACATGTAAAAATGAAAAATTTACAATACATTAAAAAAAACAGCTAATAAATGAAAAGCTCTCCTGCTCACCCATTAAAAGTCTACTTAAAAAGAAATGTATTTGTTTGCCTACGAAAGGAAAGCATGGAGGGGGCCAGTCTCGCCTCCTGTGGAAAAGAGTTCCGCAAGGTGGGAGCAGCCACTGAGAAGGTTCTCTCCCATGTCCTCACCAGGCAAAAGCAGATGGTGGTGGGACTGAGAGAAAGCCTCCCCCGGCGGATCTAGCAGGTTCATATGGCATACAAAGTTCCATATGAAGCTGCTAGACATGTTCCCTAATGGCTTCCTGACCTCAGTCCAGCTTAGCTGAAACACTCACCTGGGAAAAGTCACAAATGTGTTTTGTCCATTTCACTTATTGCTTCTTTAATTCAGAGATCAGAAAAGTGTGGCTGTCTGAGGCTCTTGAACCCCACTTTTTCACCCCCTGAAGCTCCCTGGCAAGCCCCTTGAGTATCCCCCTTCTCTATTTTTGACTGGGGCAAATGCTTTCAAATGTAATTTAGCTTTTCTGCCCCCCATATCAGTTTTCAGGTGAAAACTGACCAAAACTTGTGACCAGATATGATATATAATAGGATATGATACGGTATCACTTTTGATGTGCCCAATGAGCTCAGGAAGGGGAGAAGCACAAAACTCTTCCTGTTCTCCTGCTCAGTTGCCTACCTCTGCTTTAATTAAACCAGAACCACAGCAACAAGTTTGGTTACACTGTCAACCACATCCAGTGAGGAACTTCACTTATATTAATTACATGTGACCAGACCAATCAACAAATGTGTTCTGCTTTCTTGGCAATACTAAATGTAGGATTTATAATGGCCATTTGTCACTAGAATGATCTTTTTCAGCCTATGCATTCCAGAATTGAGCAGCCACATGGCCATAGACTAGTCATTCTAGGAGGTGTAGTCTTAAAAAATCCATTTCAGAATTTTGCTTTTGACCATCTAAAACAGTGGTTCTCAACCTGTGGGTCCCCAGATGTTTGTGGACTTCAGCTCCCAGAAGCCCTAGCCACTATGGTCAATGCTCAGGGCTTCTGGGAGCTGAAGTCCAAAAACATCTGGGGACCCACAGGTTGAGAACCACTGATCTAAAACAAAGGATAGGATTGTCAAATGAAAACTGGAGGGTGCTCCTGTAGCTTTAATGATTGTGTTTATTGAGGGAATTTCAGCAGGTGTTACTTGTCATGCCACCAGGTTACAAGCAACACTTGCTGAAATTCCCCTTTCTAAATGGCCTTTAAAAGTGCAAGAGTCCTCTTCAGTTTTCACTCTGCCATCCCTAGTGAGAATCATGGGGCTCTCAAGATGTTATCAGAACATGGTTGCCTGGCCATGACTATCCCAAGCTGGCATTTCAGGTCATAGACTAGGGACCTAGGATAACCCCTTGTGATGTCACAGTGCAGGCCTTGGAGATGTTACAAGGTTTGATCTCTGGTGATGCCACTAAGCATGAAGCCCTAAACATCAATCACAGCTACAGGATATAATTCAATTTAAAACAAACAAACAAAAATCCACCAAGCCTAGCAATTCTACATGGGACAACAAATTCCAGCAGCCTTAGCCAACATAACTAATAGTGAGGAAAATTCAGTTACAGAGCAATAACATTAGAGATCTCCATGATCTCTGCCCCTGATCTAAAGTTCTCTTGTGAGTAATGCCAGTACCTTTAAGAGGAATTTTAAAAGCTGCCTTCCTCTGTTTTTCCAACCCAGTCACCTGTGTTTTGAAAAGCCTGGTTAAAAATTTATTTATTTATTTATTTATTCAAGGACTCTCCCTGGACTCCTTTCTGTTTCTAGAGTATGACCTTTGTGAGACCTCAGCTGCAGTTCTGTATGCCTCCCTAACTTAAAGCTCACAAGGTGATCATATCCTTGAAACATGTATCTACACTGGAAGACTCAGGATTTCTGCAGAATTCAGAACTCAGCTTACTTTACCTGATTTACCGTCAAAATAAGATCTGCTATTCTTTTTTAAGTAGGAAAATTGAAAGCATCAGTAATGAGCCTATTTCACCACTAGATGGCAGAATTGAGACAAAGGTAATTGCCGAAAGAAAATAGATCAGGAGTCTGTGTTATTTTTATCCCCCCAGTTTTTCTAACTAGAAAGTGGAAAAATGGCGAGCAACAGGGTTTTTTACTTAATTTTTTTTTTATAAAAACTGCACTGACATGTCAATCAATCCTTATGGGGTGCCTTTTTCCTCCTCTTCTTAAGTCATTTATATCCCACTTAGTCCCCAAAAGTGTAATTCAAGGTAGCTTGTAAAATACAAAACAAATGCAAACAAAAAGACATACAAACACATAGGTAAAACATACAAGTTTTATTAAAATGTGATGAAACTGTCTGTAGAATTAAACCAATTTAAAAGAAACCCACTACAGAAGTTTGTTTTTATATTTAATTTAATTTGTTTTGTGGAATGGAGGTGTCTTTTGAGACCAAAGACTTGTTTGAATCTTTTCCCGCTTCTGCTTCTCTTTGTTTATTTAAATGGTCTGTTTTGCTTTTGTTGATCACCATAGATCACATGTAAGGTGTGCCAATAGACTTTTTTGGCAGGGCAAAAATACGATAAATAAATAACTAAATAAATTCAACTGTTATTGTGTTCATGGATCTTGTGCATAATGGAACACATATATAAAACTGTGTGGGTTTTAACACCTATATATACTATGTGAGAACTCATAACCCAAATGTGGATCTTCCATAGCCAAGGTGAAACCAACTATGGACAAAAGGAAGGCAGCAGCTGCACAACAAAAATCCCAAGGTTTGGAAAAAATAGAAACAATTTTTAGGACTTGGGGGAACCTAAAAGGCGGGGGGACTGAAAACAATCCAATGAGGACTGAGCAGAATGTTGGCTCCCTGGAAAGCAGCAGGGAGAATGATTCCCTCTTGCTGGGAACCCAAAACAGGGGATTTTGTTTGTTTCAAATGCACTATAGACTCATCCAGAAAGGGGGGGGGAATTCTCTGGATGTATCAAAAGTTTCTGGTTCTTTTTTGTTTTGATTTTACCTGCATGTTTCCAGGTTTACATCTAAACAATTTCTTGAAATATCCTGATTTTTTTCCATTCTCTTGTGTTTTCTGCTTCCCTTACTTCCCACGGATCACATGTCACATCTAGACTCATGCAAAATTTCAGAAATTGATTTCTCCCAGTTTCCATGGAGCCTTATTTATTATTATTCTAGATTTATTGTCAAAGTGCTCAAGCACTTTAGGGATATTACACTCTTTTAATATTAGGATAACTTTGTTTTAGTGCAGACATTCCTCTTTCCCTCACTTAATCTTTGTTGAATCTGTTTCCCAGAAACAACAGCTGTGTTTACTGGCAGCAGTCATCATAGAGACTGCTAAGATAATCCAAACACACAAAGCAAGTAGAGATACATTTCATTTTGGATAATAAACTGACCTGGGAAGTAGGAATGAAAAGTCCTTGATAATCCTAGGAGATCCCAGGAAATACTTCAAGATGATGAAAACATCATTTATTTGTTTGTGATTCTTGTTGAAAAAAAAAAAAAAAGGAAATAGTTTTATGTGAATATATATTTAACTTACTGTTTTTATAATAAAAACAATTTTTAAAAAAGAAACCATCATGTGGATCTTCCAAATAAATGAGTTTGTACAAAAACAAAACCTGGGAATTTTTAGAAACATCTTTCTCATCTGGAGGAGCTGAGACTCAAAGAAGAAAATGTGTCTTCACACAACAGAAGCAGTCGTTCTTCTTATTTGATTCGTTGAAGTCAAATTCCCTTCCACATTTACATAGTCAAATTCTTTTTTTCCATTTTTACAGATAACAGCATTGTTACACAAAGCACATCTATGCATTTTACAAGTGCCACAAAACTATATATATGTGAGTTGTAGGCCACCATGCTGACTTCAGGAGCTTGGGGGAAAAATACAGATATTTAAGGTAGATACGCAGATGAGCTCTGCCTTCTGGTTTACTGACTCAAAACCTTCCTTCCTCACTCAAACCAGCTTCTGTGTCTGGCATGGAGACATCAGCAAAAGCTTCTGGGAAAGAAATCCAGATGAGCTGGAGAAAACAGCCATGTAAAGCAGTTAAATGTTTTAGACACGAATTATACTCTACGGCAGCGGTGACAGTGATGTAGTCTTCCAGATTCACCATTGGCTATGCTGGCTAAAGCTACTGGGATGTGTAATCCAACAACATCTGGCAAAATGAATAATTCCCACTCATAATCTAGAAGTATTAAACCAGAAATAGTAAAAATGTTCTGTGTTTGATTCATTCTTATGGCTAAGTTGCTACTGCTAGGAAAGTTGCCATTTTGAAAACAGGTTTTTGGTCTCCAGATCAGGCCAAAGTAAGTTCTCTTAATGGCTTGCTTCTTTCCCATGTGAATATTTCCAGTCATGCCTCTGATTCATATCCTGTGCTTGTATCAAAAACCAAGTACTCAAGTGTATATAGCGAATCTTGCATCTTATCAAATGGGTCCACATTCAGTAGAAAAATTTTCCATGCTGGAACAGCAACTGCAGGTTAAAGTCTCATTATAGTGATATATTTTGTACAAAATATATACGAAATTGGTCACTAGTTGCCGTACTGTGGATTTAATGTTCTTTTACTTTCTTACCTGCTCACACAATTTCTCTTGAGCAGAAATTAAAAACAGGCAGAGTTGCAGCTATGGGGGGCAAAATGAGGTCATTGTTCCCCAAATAAGAATTCTTCCCCCACAATGATTTCTTTAGTCCCCAGATTTATAGTATGGTAGTAACTTGCAGGATTCAGTTGTGCAAAGAAAAGGAGCAGGCAAAGTTACTATGGAAATGTGAACACAGCAAATATAATAGGACTAAGGGCCTTTCTGCACAACACTGGTCTTGTGCTATTATTCCACTTTCAACCTCCTGTGGAATTCTGGGGTTTGTAGTTTACTGAGGCCAAAGAGCTCTCTGGCTGAGAATTCTAAATGCCCCCCCATTGCAAACCCCAGGATTCCATAGGATGTTGAAAGTCGAATAATAGCATTATAACAGTGTAGTGTGGAAAGGCCGTAAGTGTAAACAGTTTTCAGTGTCTCGCTGTCTGCAATACTAGAAGTTTCAGGATTGAAAGGAAATTTCATTTTTAGGGGTGGTATTATTGGGAGCAGTCCTCTCATTTCGCCTCTCCCCTCAATAATAGCATCCCTGAAAAGAGGGTTTTTGAAACTGAGGGAGAAAACTGAGACTGTTTCTAAACTCTTTCCCAACACATACAGTAGTATGTTTTCTTTTATTCACTTCAGTTGCAAGACAGCTGCCCATCACTTTTCTATGATGTTAAACAAAGGGACTGAACACAACTAGGAAAGTATCAGTAGTTTGACTCACCCTTTGCTATAATGTGTGCCAATTACCTTGCCTTGATTTCTTGCACTGATACTGCAGTAATGAGCAGGTGATAGCAGTTGCAGTTCCCTGTGCAATGATATATAAAGGCTTTAGTTTAAAAAGGACAAGATGCTCTGTCACAAATAAAGACTTTTCAGAAGATGTTCAACCTCAAGGAAATAAAAGACCCATAAATAATTCCTAGTGCATTATTAGTATATGTTTCTCCTAACACTTTTTGCAGACTGGTTTTTCACTGCAGAGATTGGTTGCTTTGCTGATGCGTATGGTAGAAGTTATTTGTAAAAGTTATTTTTAAAATTTAATTACATGCAGTTCTAGTTCCAAGACACAGTTAGGTGCTATTATTGTTACAATTCAAAGAATTCTATGATTCCTCAAAAAGTGGTAATGGAAAAGTAACAAGTATGTTCTAGAATAGACAAGTAGATTAACAAATGTCTGGTAATGAAAACCATGCCCTATGAGGAGAGGTTTAGGGAGCTGGGTATGTTTAGCCCGAAGAAGACAAAGTTAACAGGTGGTGTGATAGCTATGTTTAAATACTTGAAGGGATGTCATATGGAGAATAGAGCAAACCTGTTTCCTGCTGCTCCAGAGGCTAGGACATGGAACAATGGCTTCAAAATTCAGGAAAAGCAATTCTGTCTAAACATTAGGAAGAACTTCCTGATGGTAAGAGTGGTCTGACAGTGGAATACACTGTCTTGGAGTGTGGTGGAGTCTCCTTTTTTGGATGCTTTTAAACAGAGACTGGATGGCCTTCTGCCAGGGAATGCTTTGATGGTATATTCCTGCATGCAAGGGGGGTTGGACTCGATGGCCCCTGTGGTCTCTTCTATGATTCTACGATTTTTGATTTTATGAAAAGTCCAAAGGATCACTGCAAAGACAATCCTCATTCTCTCTGCATTTGAATTTCTGTTCACTACGTCTTTTTCCATCTAGCATGTGTATAAATTTCTGCCAACTGAGACAACACTCCTTGGATCTGATGAAGTGTGCAAGGATCCAAGAAAGTTTACACCAAAGGAAACTTGTTAATCTTGTACCACTAGACTCTTGTTCTTTTTGTGGTGATTGCCTAACACAACTCCGTCTGTGCATTTTTTATTATTTTTAAAAGTAACTTTCTAATTTGCTGTTTCTTAGGAGGGACTAGGATAGTGATGTAGCTAGTTAGTGTACATCACAAAGATAATATAATATGGGCTACTGCATGAAGAATGAAATCACAACTATCTTTTTCAGAGAGTTACTTCCAACCTCTGGGTTATGTATTATATGAATATGAAATCTGAATATTAATTTTATCCAATTTCCCCATTCTAGGAATCCTTATATACAGTACAGTGTATGCTTCCACGTCAGTGAAGCAGTGAATCTGTTTCAGATTTCATCTGAACTTTAAATGAGGTAGCCAAAGTGCTGAACCTGATTTGGGGATAGGATTCAGCACCTAGGATAGCTCTTTGAACGTTCAGACTGAAACCTGGAGGGGATTCACTGCCCCGCAGATGTAGTAGTCATTCTCTACATCTCAGAAGTAAACATTTATTTTAAAACAAGCCTTTCAGCCTGTTGTTGCATAGTCTTACTAATAAATGTGGCTTGTTGTTTTTCTATTTCTACTTTTTAACTGAAAACTTGGAAATGTTACTTCTTTGGACTACAGCTCCCAGAAATGTACAAGTGGCAAAGCTGATAGGGAGGACTGTGGAAGTAAGAATTCAAAAGAGTAAATTTTCTAAGCTGTGTTATAACCCCAGTGGGCCTTCCACTTTCATGGGTTTTCTTTTCACAAATTTGATTATTTGCAGGTTCATAGTTCCTAGCCCTGCCTCCTCCTTGACTTGTACCAGCATGTCTCTCTGATTGTCTAAGCAGAGAAACTCAATTTGGGCCATTTCTGCACTAGCCTGTTACAGTGCTATTATTCCACTTTCAACATCCTGTGGAATCCTGGGGTTTGCAAATAAAGGTCTAAATAAAGCAGAATAGAGTGGTATGTTAGGGACAGTCCTGGAGAAACACAACACATGCAATCAGCATGGCTTGGGAGAGACAAAGAAGAGCAGGTGAAATATTAAATGTGTAGTGAAGAAGAGAAATCTTCATATTGTAATGATTTCAGCAGATATGGGTTCCATTGCAAATTAAACTGAAAAAGTACAAAAACAATGAATGCAGAAGCAGTTCAACTCTATACGTTCGCTGATCTCACTAAATGTTAACCAGGTTACACTGTGAGTTAGTTAGTTTATAGTGACCCTATTGAGCAGTTTTAACAGAAAATTCACTGATGCTGGTAATCTGAATCCCATGGAAAACAAGGAATGCTCATAAAAGAGTTTCCTTAGCAGAACAGCAGACTTCGCAGCTTCAGTTGCTTTTCAGTATACTGATATTTGATGGCCACTACAATACGTAATGATGATTTGGGCTCTCCAGGTACTGCTACCAATGACATAATAATCCACGTGTGATGCTAGTCGACTTTAGGGGTCCTAACTTAATAAAGCTTATCCGGCTTCTTGTTTGAAGATTAATTTGCAATGCCAAATATTGAGCTAAATAGATTGTTGACTTTGGCACTGAAAGTTATTCACAGTCTGAAGCTCTCTTGTGGCTTCTGTGTTTCTACACACATTTCTGTAATAGTGTTGCTTTCCCCAGGGAACTGATTTATCACATATAGTAGGTACAATTTTATCATTTTGCACTATCCTGTGGTTGATTGATTCTCACTTGAAATAATCTTAAGAAAAATAATATGGAGGCAGAACCGTTGTCTATTCCAGGTGGGTCAGCTGCCTCAGAGACATTTCAGATTTTCTGGAACCTGGGTGAAGAATAGATCAGGGTCTTAAAAATGTATGCTGTTGGTTTAAATTAGTGTCATGTAACCCAGGTGTTCTGTTTTCAGCAATATATCCACCCTTTCTTTGAACATAAGCCCAGACATACTGAGAGGATTGTCTTTAATGTCTTTTTGTTGTGGCTGGATGTTAAACTTGTTCTGCTAAATATGTTAGCTGTTATTGTGGCATAACAACTTGACACGGAACACTAGGAAGGGAGCATATACAATCATTTTCCCCCATCCCAGTCCTTGATTGTTTTCTCTCAGACTGCTTCTAATTTTCTGAAAATGTCAGCAATTGTAGAATCTCAGAAACAATATAATTTAAACAAAGTAATATTCAGCCTCCTTTTTATGTGCAGCTTGGGTAAACTTAATTGTCCAACATCTGTCTCATTCAGCAACTCTATTCAGATAAAAGTTATCTCTAGAGTTGCTCACTAACAACCTTTAGCCTGGGGGCTGGGGAACACAGCTTCTCTTTCTCTTCCAAAAATATTTGTTGTTGTTTATGCCGCTGCTACAAGGGTTAGCAACAGAATTTCCACTGGCAACCTGGCCATTATCCTGCCTTACAGTCAAAATAAAATGGAAGAAGATCATTTATTTTGGAGGGTAATGGATGATGGAGGCCGCCACACACGCACACACACACACACACACACACACACACAATGGAGAAGCTATAAAGAAAATTATGAAAAGTAGACTTCTAAAGTTGTATGTGTGTGCTAAAAAGAAAATCTCACAAATTTTCTAAGGAATATTTCTTCTGAGACATTTCATCTCTGTGCACTTTTTTGTTACTTCTTGTTTCTCTTCAATAAAGTTATTGTTATCAAGTCTGGAAAGAAGAAAGAAAAAAGGAAAGACAAATGGCCAAAAGCACTGGCTAACCATGCAAATATAAAAGCACACAATCTCCACTACTAAATAAACAACTGGTACTGCAGTACAGTTACCTAACATACGTGTGTGCCCATGTTGGATATGGAGGAATATGCAACCACACATATACAAGTGACTGTGTACCAACAGGAAAGGTAGAGGTGGGTATTTAGGGCTCTCTGGTATGTTCTTTCTTTGTTTTGTCCAATTTATTACTTTCCTAAGTTACCATGAGTGGGATCATGTGGTCTTCCAGATGAGGTGTAGTTCCTGTAAAAGAATGTGGTGTAGTTGCTGTAAAAGACAAAGTGGCTTGATCACTGCAAAGTAATAAAACAATTGGCCTCCTCTTATAAAAGGCAGGAGTAGCTAACCCAATGCCCTCAAGGTATTTTGGATAACAGCAATCATACAGCCAAGGCAATTTAGCTAGCAATGAGAGATTATGGATGCTGTCATCCACAATATAGAAGGCACCAAGCTTCCAATTGTCTAGTGTGTATACACAGAGAG
Source organism: Iguana delicatissima (assembly GCA_948472985.1). Lineage (NCBI taxonomy): Eukaryota > Metazoa > Chordata > Lepidosauria > Squamata > Iguanidae > Iguana > Iguana delicatissima. Next base: position 149,063 of record CAOKZL010001337.1, on the reverse strand, counting down.
AGAGAGGGAGAGAGAGAGGGAGAAGATAGAAATGCTGGGCAAATTCAAAATAAAAATTCAAAAGCACATTAGGTGTACATTTGGGAATGTCAAAAGTTAAAAAAATGTACAGAGATAAAATGGATTATGTTCAAGCTATGGAATCTACTTTTAGTTACAGTTTTAAGATGTATAGTACAATCCTGGAGACCAGGGTTTGATTCCCACCCAGTCCTGGAAACCCACTGGGTCATATACACTCAGCTCCAGAAAATCCTGTGATAGGGTTAGGACCTTAGGGTCCCCATAAGTTGTAAAAGACTTGAAGACACACAACAACAACAACAACAACAACAGCAACAGCAACAACGAGAAGAAGAGAAAAATGTACTGGATTCTGAGGTGGTTTCAGGTTGCTCCTCAAATTCTCTCAAGAGTTGCTGTGAAGAAAACACAACTGATCCTTTATATTTCTATGACTGTGTCATTTTGATCTGTATTCATTTCTTCCAATTCTTTTAAATACAGAAATATGTTTAGAATTTCCTTTGTTTCCTTTAAAAATTGCAATAGACAGTTGGGAAGTTTAATAGTCTGAAGATGTAAATATGTTTAAATGCAGAGCATTATTATTTCATGTGGGTACATTGCAACAAAATCCACCAAAGACTCTTTACCCTGTGAGTTTAATTTATTTCTGCAAGGATTGCTAAATAATTTATAGAGAAGAATTGGGTTTCTTTCTCCCCGGGTGATGCTAAATTTATTTAATGGAAAATAAATGGACTACTGTACATGCGAGAGATCAAAATAGCATCACAGATTTTTTTTTTTTAAAAAAACAATGTGGTGGAGACACACCACATTAACAAAAGGTATTAAACTGTACCCATACCCATAATATTAGCATCCCAGAGTTAGACTGAAATTAAGTGAGTTGCTTTGTATTTCATAAAGGTTGGAAGACAAAATTTATCTACAACATCTTTGAGAGCTACAAGCAAAATGGATCAGTAATGCACTATTCTCTCTAAGGCCCTTTCCGCACGTGGGGAAGGAACCGCGTGAAAACGGGACTCACTGGATTTCTTCGGCATCCGGTCGAGTCTGTCGGGATGAGGAGCAGTGCGAGCTCATCGCTCCACACTGCTCTGGTGTCCAAAATGGCGGCTTCTGGGTGGTGGAGGCTCTCCACCACCCTGAGAAGCTTGCCAGCCTAAAGCCTGCCCCCGGCAGATCTGCAGGCACGCACTAGTGCGCGCCTGCAAATCTGCACCAGAGTGCGGCGACGGAGCGACACGGAGTTGCGTGCTCCATGCTTTTTAAAAACCTCTTAAAAGAGGTTTTTAAAAAGCACGCTGTGCAAGCAGTTCCAGTTGCTCTGAACCAGACTGAGGTGCGGAATTACGAAAAGTAGTCCACCCCAGTCCACTCCACGGTGCAGAAGATCTCCGTCGGAGGTCTTTCTGCACCATTTTAATAGCCCGGTGTGGAAAGGGCCTAAATCTTCACAATGCTATCTGCATATAAATAAATCTATATGTACTTAGTAAAGGATTTCAAATGACAGATGAGAGTCACAGACATTACCTTTCTCTGCTTGCTCTTTAAAAAAAAGTAAAAAAGGAAAAGACAAGATATGGATATAAGGAACTAGATGAAAATGTTGCAATGTCAAGAAATCGCAGTATAGTAAATGGAACACCGACATCTTTCGTAGCTCATAGGAATTTCATAGGAATTTGTAGTTTACTAAGGCCAAAAAGCTCTCTGGCTGAGAATTCTAAATGCACCTCCCTAAGCTGCAAACCCTGGGATTCCATAGGATGTTGAAAGTGGAATAATAGCAATATAAGTGCAATGCAGAAATGGCCTATGTGTCCAGAATGACTGTTTGATGAGTATCATACTTCTTTGGGTCAACTAGTCCTCTTCAGTGTTTGCTGCAAATATTTTTAAGTTCTTGTTGTTGCTACATTCATCTGATTGGGCAGCAGTTGAATTATAATGTGATTTTGGGATATGTCTGGTGCTATGCAGTGAGTAAATGAAACCAATGGGGGATTAATACAACTATGTACACATGTCATTAGCACAGTCTATAATGTACCAGTTCAGATGAAATAAGCTTCTGGTTTGCAGTACAAAGCAAGTGTGTGCGTGTGCTTTCAAGTAGCCTGTAAAGTTATGGCAATCTCATGAATTTCATAGCATTTTCTTAGAGGTGGTATGGAAATACAATTTTTTTCTGTCCAAAGAATAAAGAGAGCTGCAAATTTAGTAGGTATATGAAGAAGAAGAGTTAGTTAGTTAGTTAGTTAGTTAGTTAGTTAGTTAGTTTAACCACTGAGCACTTTATCCTCACCATGAATACTTTGCTTAATTGCTTGTGTCTATCTTTTGAACTGATCATAACTGAGTAGCTGGCGAAAAACCAAACCAAACCAAACATTCCAGGAAGAACCTACAATTTCTTCCTTTTTTCTAGATACAAGTAGAGATATGCTGTGAATAATGTATCTGTATATGATTTGGAACAAAGCAAACACAGAGTGCACTGTGAAGCATCCAGCCAGACCTGATTACAATCTCTGTGTCATATTCTTGTTACCTTGCTGCTACTAGCTTTGCAGACATTTCTGATTCCAAAACTGAAAGAGGTGAAGTCAACAAAGCAAAAACAAGGGACAACTCAGAAGGATCATGAGAGACAGGCGTTCTTTGAGATACAGTGTAGCCGAAAGAACAGTGAGAGAGAAGAATATATTTGCCCTGGCTTAGCTTGCCTTTCAGCAATGTATTATATTATCTGCTGGAGGTGAAAGTGAACTTAAAGGAATTGCTAAGGCCACAAACTTGGTGACAAAACACGCAATAGGCTGTAGCACGAGTCAGTTGATAGTTCCACATTTAGACAGGGAGCTATACAAGACCTCCTTGCACATGGAGAAAAGGAACAACAATGGCTGTGGGAGGGGTGAGGAAGAGGAACAGACAGAAGGAGGAAGCACACTGTTCTCCTCAGGCTAACTCCAAACATATTTTTTTGAATGCCCAGCTCTGTGGGGTCCTCAGATCCAAGATACTATGGGATAAGTGCTTGGAAAATCTCAGTCTAAGGCCACACTGTTACACATACTTCCTTAGAAGCACAGAGAGATAAAGCCTTTCCTTTCTCCTGGTATGCACTGCTCTCACGCTATATTGAAGCTAATGCAAAAGGAACACAAAAATCTGTGGATCAATAAGAAACACAACTTTAACTGTATTGATCCGTATCTGTTCAGAATGATAACTTGATACATTCCTGAAAATGACGCTTGTGTTTCTACCTATTTTCGCAATGTAACTCTCTGGGCAGTAACACTCTGTAAGATTATGTTGCAGTTGACACTTATGCAAAATATGAGTTCTGCTTCTGAACCACTCAGAGATGCACACAATTAGTTTTTCTGGTGACAGAGAACTTTCTGGTGGAATAACAGCAATTTTACTTTCATCAAACTCTTCCATTCCAGAGTAGTTTCGGAGCATGTCTTTTTCCACCTTGCACCTCACCATGACTTGCTATATTAATTAGCTTGCAAACTCCGAAGTCACGGTTATGCAGTCTCCATTCAAGGCAAGCTCATTTTAGAAGCCTACCATTATCAAAATCCCGAGTCCCTGCTTATGAGTAACAAAAGACAGGTAAAAATAATTTCTTTCTTTTAATCTGAAAAGTGATGCTGCTGTTAACCTTGAGGGATTCTTTGTTTCTTTCTTTTAGGCACAGCCAACTCTTAGCTTCATCCCTGTCCCTGACTTGGTAATTTAGGCTATATTTTCAGAAACACAGGAGTTTAATTCTAAAAAAAGGAGTAATTATACAAGGATTCCACAACTGGTACTGGAGCAGTGTTGAGTTTTTATGGAGTTCTCATTCTTTCTCTCTCTCTCTCTCTCTCTCTCACACACACACACTTTCATTTATTTATTGCACTTACATGCTACTTTTTTTTATACATCAAATTGATATGCAAGAAAATTGATGACAGTTGATGAAGCCAAAAGTTTAATTTAAACTGTGAACATGAAATGAAAGTGATTAATTAAAAACTAGGTGCAACTGGTGAAGTTAATAAGAAAAGAACCAGAAAATTCCCTGGTGAAAAGTCCTTAACAGCAGAAATATTCAACAAGGACAGCCCACATCATTTCATTGTGGACACCCTTATATATAGGGAGGAATCACAATGGATAGGGATTATTTATTTATTACTGATGTTTGCAATAAAACCCATCATTTTTACTAATGATCTACAGCAGACTTTAGCCTCGTGGGATCTACTTTATTAAGACCCCAAGATGTACAGAATGTAGTTTGTGACAATTGTAGCTCATGATGATGGATGGAAACAACATGTAAAACAAGAGCATTTTAAAAGGAGAAAGACCACTTGGGGTCTCATGCACAAAGGGAACATAACCATAGGCAGTACTTGAGACTGTTTCCATTCTATTTCCCAGCAGTACTTAATTAACATAATCATCAGCTCTTTTTATCCTCAATACCTCTTGCTTAGAATAACAGAATCACAGAGCTGGAAGAGACTACAGGGGGCACTGAGTCTAATCCCCTGGCATGTAGGAATACACATCAAAGCACTCCTGACAGATGGCCATCCATCTTATTTTGAAAACCTTCCAAAGAAGGAGACTCAACCACAATCTGAGGAAGAGCATTCCACTGTCGAACTGCTCTTACCATCAGGAAGTTCTTCTTAGTGTGTAGATGGAACCTCTTTTCCTGAAGTTTGAAGCCATTGCTCCATGTCCTAGTCACTGGAGCAGCAGAAAACAAACTTGCTCCATCCTCCATATGGCATCCCTGCAAATATTTAAACATGACTATCATGTCACCTCTTAGTCTTCTCTTCTCCAGGCTAAACCATACATTATGAACAGCAACCCGCATGTAATAAATTACTCTTTTTCTTGCTCTGTGGTCTCTGTGTTCTCTGGGCTCCTGCAACAATACTAAGCTGGTTCATTACAGTTCAGACCCGTGTAGGTCCATTTGTAACAAACAAACAAACAAACAAACACAAACAAACAAACAAACACACACACAAAAACAAACAAATGTAAAATCATTACTGTTTTGATCAACTGAATTTTTAATATACTGAACATGACAATTTTATCTCAAATGAAGTCAAGCAAAATATATTTGGCCAAGCTCTGGTTGTAATCTAACATGTCTAGAGAGGATCAAGTTGAAGAAGGCTGCATCTACTGCATATTTCTGGATAGTTTGCAAAGAGATCCCATCTCTCCAAAGAAAAAGAAAAACGCAGGTCACACTGCCCTTGGAACTTTTTCTCATCCCTGCAGAGGACACAGTAATTTCATCTGTGTCACACAGACCATCCTTCCCCTGTTAACAGCCTAATCTTTCCCCCTAAGAAATATAATGTTCCCAGCGTAACGGTGATACTTGTTACCAGCACACCCCTCTCCGACAAAAATTTGCAATTTGCAATTGATTTTTATTTGCTTATTTTGCTGCTATTAACATAGTCAAAGCTTTTGGGTCCCAGCCCCCTTACAAAACTTGCTGTATGGTTCCCACACTGAAGAAGGATGAATCAGCACAAAGAGGCAGGCCACTGGGGCTGTGACAGTGAGCGATGTCTCGTGTCACCTGCTCTAGACAAGCCACTCTATCAACAGGCACTAGTTCCGTGTGGGCAGGATTCCAATTAATCACAGTCCAGCAAGACAGGGGTCTCGGTGTTTAAATAAGTGTGAAACAATCCTTTGTTGGCAATGTAAATTATGCAGTCTAATCTAAGGATAGCTCCTGAACTTCAGGAAGGCAGTCTATCAAAATGCCATTAGCCACAGTATATATGGCCAGCCTATTACTGTTAATGCCTAGTGTAGAGAGTTCAAGATTTTGCATAATGATGAATTAGATGAAGTCCAGATGAATCACGGCTGATTGTTCTCCCCTGGCTACTTTACTTCAGACCCTTTCTCTCACAAACATACTGAACAAATCTTCATCCCCTTTCATTATCTCTTCCTTTCCCACCACCTTCCAGCAAATCTAATGCAGAACAGACAGTAAGTTGCAGAGAGGGAAAATGCAGCCAATAATTATGGACTGGTTTTCACTCCAGGATTGGAACTGATTGGATTGGAACTGGAGGAAAATGGACAAAACAAAACTTCTTGGGCTATGCGCTAGACCTGTGGGGGTCTGGGTCCTTAATGGAGTCTTTGCAGGATTCTTCCTGCAAGGATCTTGGCCCTGACTACAGTCTCCACAGAATCCTGCCCAATACCTCAGGCACAGCTGGCTGCTCAGATGCAGGGCAGCTGGAGCAGCCAGAAGCCACCTATATAAGGGCAGGATTTTCTCTGGAGCCTTTGTCACAGCAACACAGTCTGCTGTGCTGCCTTTCCTGACACTTCAGTGGTCTTGATCTTGCTGCTTTTGACCCCTGGACTCTGACCTTTGGCCTGTTTCCTGGACCTGCCTCGTGCCTCTGGTCCCTTGGACTCTTGATACCAGGTCAGACTTCTGTTGCCTTGGACTCTTGCTGGACTCTGACCCCTGGCATCCTGACCAAGCACCTCTCCCCTGTCCCAGCCCTGGCGCCTGCACCTGATAATCCTTGCCTCCCATGCCCCAGACCTTGACAAGACCTGCATAAAGGATCACGGATCAAAGAACTAAATCTGCTGCAAAGTGTGGACAACAGGGGAAGATTTGGACATATTGACCTTGTTGTCTGTCAAACCAGAGAAGGCAAACTGTCCAGTCTCTCACAGATGAGAATGGGAAGCACCATGCAATGCCCAAATGTCATGTTATTTATGGTAGAGATGTATCAAATTATTTACTGTGGGCTATTCACTGTATTGCACCTCAGGACATACTTAGAAACAGGCACACTTGAGTTACTTTTTTTGACCATGCTGGTGAATGAATTTTATGAGTTGTTTCTCCCGAGGAGCTTCAAAAAGCTCTGGTGTCTAGCTGGCACTTCATATCATCCTTGTAGACCAGCTTCTGCTAAACATAGTGGAGTGCTCCAAATCTTCTTCAGAATACAGGCAAGAAGTGTTAAAATCCAGCAATATCTCAATGAATCTGTATCAGACAAAGCATGAGAGTTTGTGTATCTTCTTTCTACAAGTTTGTATCTATAAGAATGACATTAAATGTAATTAAATTAAATTATTAAACTAAAGATGTCTTTAATTTATTTTTGGAAAAACATATTAACAAGAGATGAATCAAGCTTTTAAAACAAACCCAGCCCTGAGTATTTCCCATCTCTTGTTAATGTGAGCTTATTATTCTTTTTCATTTCTTGCAAAGGATGTATTCTAACGCCAACTTCCTTCAGCATCAAGCAATCTGATTTATCTTTTCCATGTACTCTTATACATTCACTCAACAGCTTGATTCCAACATCAGTAAAGAGGAATGTGAAATTACATATGCTGGTAAAAAGCATATGTTGGTGAACATAAAATAAGTTGTTAAACATTTACCTATATTTGTAGGTGTAAGAGCATTTTTTTTCCTTCTTGAGAAATTTCAGTGCAAGCATTTTAATAAAGCATCTCCATTTGCTCCTGCATTTTGTAAAGAATATTTTGTATTTTAAAAAAGACATAATTTGGCTATCCAATCTGAATGTAAAGTAACTGTATTGTTCCATCAAAATGATTTAATCTCAGCAGGAATCAGCAATGTTACATTACCCTCTTGAAATACTCTTTTATAGAACTTCAAGCAAGCATTTTGGAGAGTTTTATCTTTTATATCAACCAAGGTATGATTCTCATTATTTCATAATTTTTCAAACATCCTGGATGAGATCATAACAAATGCAGGATGGACAAAAAGAGGATAAAAATCATTTGCTACAGCAAACTGTGATTCCACCTGCAGGAAATATTCTACAGTTGTTTTTGCTGTACCTTCTCATGATCAAAATCCCATTGAAGAAGAATTCTTCTATCAAAGCACTTTTAGGACTGATCCAAGTCCAAAACAGCTAAGTCAAACATTTTTACTGTGGAAAACAGACTTCAACAGCCTGATACCCTGCAGCGGTTTTGTACTACAGTCCTCATAAACCTTGTCAGCTTGGGCAATTGATTTGTACCCCAAAACATGACAGATGCCAGAAGTTCTATAGATATGTTACCATAGAATGGCTGTACCATTAACAATATTTTTTCTATACCAGAACTAATCCATGAACTAATTCATAAGACTATAGCCTTAACAATTAGAGAACACAGTTAGTTACAAATCCTGGGAGAATTCAGCCTTGCTTAAGCACTTTTTAACCAAGTGATGATGGAAGGGTGGATTAAGCACATACTGTCAATTTATCCTGTTCAAATTTAAGGGACTTAAAAGTACTAATTTTTGGATTAACTTTTTTGGTTACTTCATGTATCTGCCTGCTATAGAAATCCTTTCAAAAATTAATATAATGTCTACTAACCAGATTGTTTTGCTTCTATTCTGATTTATATATTATATATCTCTTTGGCCTTTGTAGGTGCAGGTGCTTTATTTTGGGATTACAATAGCTATCATTGCTAGTATTCCATGCTTCTGAAATGCATAACTGAATACATCAACATCAATCCTACATTTTGTTTCATACTTCCACCAGCACAGTTAATACATTCCTTTTAGGGTTGTGACTTACTTTGGACAAAGCATGGAAATGTGCAATGAAAATGTCAAGGGGAAGCTTACCACAAGATCTTTCACTGGAAATTGTTCCTGTGATGAGAGAAGCCAAAAGGGGCTCTTTGAGATCAGATAAAAGATGTATCTTCCTCAGGATCCTGTTTTGGAAGGTTTATGATTGATTGATTACACCCTGCTTTTCCACTGAGATGGTATCTAAGGCAGCTTCTGGTAATTTAAAACAAAATTAAATTAAAATCTTATTTTAAATTACTGGAAGCTGCCTTAGATCCCACCTCGAAAGAAAGACGGGGTGTAAATTCATTCATTCATTCATTCATTCATTCATTCATTCATTCATTCAATCAATGTATGTTTAACATATTTTTAATATGTCAAAACAAATCAGCCACATAAGGGCAGGGAGGCTGGGGAGCAGTTCGGCCCAGTCAGTAATGTTTTTGGGGCATCCTGGCCCATATCCACACCCCCATGCTCCCTGGCCATGCCCCTGTGTGCCCTGGCCATGCCCCTGCACACCGTGGCCATGTCCCCTCCTGCTGCCACACACCCCTCCCGCCCCTCCTCCCCACACTCCTAGCTCTTCCACTGAAAAGAATTAAATTACAATATTATATGAAAAACTATATTTAAAACAGTTAAAGCCCATTTAAAACATAATTACTAACACAAGATTTAAAGATAAAATACAGCACATCATTTCATATATCCTACTGCTATGTAATTTAAATTTCAAAGGCTGGCCTGAATAAAAAGGTCTTCACCTGCCAGAAGAAAGAAAGCAAGGAAGGGAGCAACTGGACTTCCGTGGAAGGGTTTCCCACAGCCTGTGAGCAGCCACAGAGAAGGCTTTACCCTTATGTCCTTACCAAATGTCCCTGTGAAGATGGTGGGATTGAGAGAAAGTCCTCTCTTGCAAATCTGAGTAGAATTCCCTAGGAAGGAAACCCATAACAGGACATGAGGTCTTCTGTTTCCTTTCAGCGACCAGCATTAAAAGGTAGGATCAGGGCTCACCCGAGACATTTTGTTCCCTGAGGTGAAGGACAAGATGGCAGCTACCATCTCATTCCATGCATAGAAGCCAAATAGAATAGTAGTAATCAAGACTGGGAATTGTCTTGCTCTGACTTACCTGTAAGTCCTGGCAGTAGAGAGCTCAGCTGGTCAGAGTCACGAGTGAGTAAGTAGATGTCTAGGAAAGCCAAGTCAGTAACTAGGAGGTCATAAAGGTTATAATGGAGAGGGCAAAGAGCATGTGCCAAGAACAGTCCAATGTTATAAGCCAGGTAGTCAATTCATGTCAGAAGAGATAAGAGTTTCAGTAGCAAACACAGTCATAAAATGTCATTAACTAGGCATTAGAGACTATAAACAGAGATAACCATAGACTGAAGAATAGTATTATTTCAAATGTTGGTCAAAGTGGCTGACCTGTTTATAAAGCTGACTGTTTCTAGTCTCATGTAGTTTCCCAGCTTTTATCAGTCACGGGGTTTTTAGATGTACTCCTCCTAAAGAGATCTTGATTGTAGCCTCACACTCCATCTGAGGGGGAAGATAGTAACAGCAGCTACTATTGCTTATGGTTCTCTTATGGGCTGGGTGGCTTTTGTCATCCTGTTTTGACCCTGAACTGTCTTTTACAATGTGAGGGCTCTGGCTTGTTTTAGGCTAGTTTAAAGGTTTTTTTCCTTTTCTTGTTAACTTGCTAACTTGGTAAGACTTGTTCCTTGCTGGTGTATGCAAGGATGGCATACAAGAATGCAATATCATCCTTTATTGCACCTGTGTACAACAGTCCAGCTTAAGGAGCCTAGGCTAGCTTCAAGGGACACTTGCTGCTGTTTTCCAGTGCTTCGTTTTTGCTTCCCTAGCTCTCATGGATTCCAGAACAGGCAAAGTACTTTGAGGGGGTTGAGCCCCCGTAAATAATCAGACAAAATTGGACCACTGAGGCACTTATGTAGTCAAGTCGCTTCAGGAATTATCGATCAGAAATGTATTAAAATGACTGAGCACTACACATACACACACAGAGCTGTTGTAATTGAATCATCCCAGAAATAAGCAAGGCTACATATAGTCTGTCCTATGCACACTTATTTGGGAATAAGCGACACTGAATTCATGAAGTAGCTTCTAAGTGACAGTCTTCATATTTCAGGATGAAAGAATGACACTGGATGGGGAAGTAGTTTCTCTATCGCCTGAACTATGCCCACAGGCAGTTTGATAGCTATTGTGATGGCCTTATTGGAATTTCAAAAATACAGAAGGGGGTAGACTGTCTTGCTTTCAGTAATCCTTGGAAACAGCTATGTTCTTAGTTATTTCACTACTTTTTGAAGTGGGAGAATGGGGTGAGTGAGCTTGTGGCAGCCATGAAAAATCTGAATTAAAATGGCTTATTACAGTATTTTGATACAGTGTTATCCCTGAATGCTTAGTGTCCACAAAGTATTTTTTTGCTCTGTAATCTTTCTGTGCTTTGTGTATATTCTGTAGCTAATTTGTCTCAATACGTCATGACTTAAGGACACTGATGGCTCAGATCTGAGTCACAGGATCAAAGAAGTGATCCCAAGGCCCATCTATTCCCACCTTTAGCTGGTAAAGAATCCACAGTAAAACACGCCTAAGATGTGGCCATCCAGCCTGTGCTTAGAAATCTTAAATGAAAGAGAGTCCACCATTCTCCAAGGGAGTCATCTTTGTGATCCTATTTTGCACAACACAGGCAAAATATTTGTCCTTTTTGGTTGCCCTTTCTACAACATGCTTTTGAGTGCAGTGATCAGAACTGTATACAGTTTTCCAAATGTGGTCACATTGCGGATTTGTTATCCAGAGTTATTTGTTTAATGATCCATTTCTTTGGAAAGTGTATTATACAGCTCCAGAAATTTCTGGCAAAGTATAGCCTTGAGGAAGATCAACTTTGATAGAGGTCGAAAGGCCTTGAGCTTTTTAAAACAAGAGACAAAACTCCACATGATGATAGATAGTCACTTGCTTTATCTAAAGCAAGTGACTATCTGTCATCATGTGGAGCTTTGTCTCTTGTTTTGATTTTTCTTTTCATGTGTGCTCATGAGTTCTCTCCTTTGCATGAGGAAATATGACCACTTCACCATATATCCCTCACCATTTATTTCACCAGGAGATTCTCTACACATCAATGTTGGTAGATATACAAGTATTGCATTTGATATGTGCATGAGCCGTATTTTCTAACACATCTCCACAGTTTTTACTTTTAAAGTAGTTTAGTGGAAGGGTGTATGTATTAAGAGGCCTTATATAACCACTTATTATAGTCTTAATATGTTTCACCTTTGCTTGATATATTAATTGTATTCTTTTTCATTCAGTTTTGTAATATTTCATTTAATATTTTGCAGTTGCTTTCATGATAACCCAGATTGTTTCCTGCTTTAGTTGTTTGTTGCTCTTATTTTCATGCAATGTATTCTGTGGTTTTGTTGTTTTGCAAAAACATACCTGAAAGTAGGCAAAATTAACAGCATCGTACCCACCAGTGTATAGCCCCACACCTTAGAAATGGTTCTAGAGGCCCTGCCAGCACTTCTTCCTCTCCCTGCATCTTCCTCTTAACAATAATAAGGCCCAGCCACTAATCTTTGAGCTTGAGCCCCTCAGGTCCCAGTCAAAGAAATTCTATGATCATGAAGAAGAAACAAAATTGCTTGTGTGAAAGTATAATACAAGCTGTATTGATCACAAAGGTGGAAAATAGATGTAGATTAAAAACAATAAAATGGGGAAAAACATACATGTGTTCCTTGGTGTGACAGACTTTAGAGGGAGTGGTATCCTGAGTGGTAGAAAGCTGCCCAGCAACAGGTTGCCAGGCAATGAGAATGGCCACTCCAGAGAGAAATCTAGCTCCTTTAGTGTGAAGGAGGGGTTAGAGGCCTCAGGAAAAAAAGCATAAATAGTAGGCACTGAATTGAGAGAGAGAGAGCCAGATTTCCAGAAGAACTGAGAGTAATTTCTTCAGCCAGAGAGTTTCTCAGTGAACCAAGGGGGGAGAGTGAAGGAAAGGGGATGTTTTCTCATAGAAGCCAAGAGAGAAGAGCAGAGGAGAATTCAACACACTTTTAAATCTAATCAGAGAGAGTGACCTAGATTTGGGAACAGAGCTCTTGGCAAAAAAGGGAAGCCACAGGGTTGTGTTTGTGAGAGACTTGTGTCTTTATGCTGTTGTAAAGATATTAGAAACTGTTTAAACACATTCTGAAGATTTGTTTAATCTTGGACGTACATACAAAATGATACTTTATTCTGCTTTTTATTTGTTTTAATAAAGATTATAGTACGTTTTCATAAAATTTGGACTCGGCTGAATGATTCTCAGCACTTAAAACCAGACAGAACCAGGCTACCATAAATTCCAAAAGGGTTGTAAATAAAGGCTTTACCCTGAATACACGAAGGTGGTGTTTTTAGGGAAGGCCAGAGCTGTGTAAAGTGACAAGGTGCTTTAGCAGACTGGGGGTAGAGGAAGCTGCCATACCAGTCTGGGGGAAATAAAAGCAGGCCTTGTTGTCACACTCAGGTTCTGGCACACTGTCTCCTCATTTGTTCTTCCACAGTCTCCCATGGTTTAATGGGAGGCTACTCCATAAGCCTTGATCTTTCTTGTGGCAATGTACAAATTGAAATCATGAGATGAGAGTTCCAGATTTTCTTTTTTTTGGGGGGGGGAGGGAAAGAAAGAGACAAAAACTATGCAAAGGTATGAAGAGGTTCACTAGAGAAAGATTATACTTCAGTGTCAGTTTATAGATTCTCTGTGGCTTTTGACTTAATTTGACTGATTTACAAATCAATCAACAGCTGTCCCCTCTTTATTATTACACACAGAAAATAAACTTAGTTTGGCCTAAATTATGAAGAACCTGAGGGAGAGGTCTGAGTAAAAACATCTATTTCCAGATATCTAACAGGTTTTGTGCAATGAAGAATCTTTGATTTCTGCATTTAATTATGTCTCAATTGGATTATAATAATCCTTTTCCTTTTCCTTGTTTCTGGTATTCCACTTTCTATACTTGTCTAGCACTTAATTAAAAATGCAAGCAATGCAGCTCAAATGGTGAAATTAAGGCTGACACACAGGAGAATTGTTCATCATCTGGTGAATCTTATTTTTAACCTCTAAATACCTGAGCCTCAGGAGATCTCACTGGGTGAATTTTTGTTCTCATATGGCAAAATTTGACAAAAACAATTCCACTGGCATTGCTTGAAGGCAAGATAAATCCCCTGGGAGCTGTCCTGAATAAAGCCATCCTTCGAAAACTCCCCATGTTGTACATCCATTTGGAGCAGACTTTTGGCTTTTACAAGTTTTCACAACTTACAAGTTTACAAGTTGATAGCTATTGCCAAGGACTAAGGAAATTGTTTGTTAAAATGACAGAGACAGATAAGAGGAGAGAACTGTGCAGGGCACCTTGCACACAACCACTTGGGCCCTTTCTGTATCTTACTGTTTTCCAGCATTGTCCTGGGCATCATCCCGGCAATGCCTTTGTCAGGATGGAAGTGTGTCCTGAATGCTCCCCTCCGCATCTGGCCAGCTTCTGGTGGATGAGGAGTGCCGGTGACATGCTTCTTCCTTTCGCAGTGCAGCTGGGCTCTTCTGTCACTGTACTGAGGAAGGAAGGAACTTGACAGTGCTCCTGTCCTTTCTGCATGGCCCCAGCTGACATGATTGTCATGCCAATGGGGCCTACTACTGGATTTTTTTTTTCTGGTAATAGTATAATGTGTGATTGCAATGGCTGGGGATGCAACAGGAGCAGGACCATGGTGATGTTGTATGGTAGCATGCATCACAGACCAGTTTCAACGTGTCTGCATGCCGGAATGGGGCTGCATTACTGAAAGGGCCTTGTTTATTGCATTATGCCTGCTTTATAAGGGCAGCAATAGTGAAGTGTACACATTGATCACAAACAGTGGACAGTTAAAGGGAAGTAATATCTATTGTGCTATAATAGTTTTAAAATATAACCACTATAGATTTAGTTTGTATTTTATGCTGCTACCCCCACCCCTAGTTTGGAGCTGTGCCAGTAGAGTTATTATTGTCAGATTTTGACATAACAGAGCAAAGATTCCCAATACTTTCTCTCTCTCTCTATTTTCTCTCTTCATCTATATCTTTAAATAGCTGAAGGGCTGTCAGGTGGAAGATGGACTGAGTTTGTTTCTTGCTCCTCCATTGGATACTGCTTGAACCAATAGATGCAAATTACAAGGAAGAACTTTCTGACTCAATGTGTCCAGAGGAGGATAGCCAAGTTGGTCAGGAAGCCAATCCTTATGAGGACAAGCTGAAAGAAAGGATATATTTAGGAGGATAAGAGAGGTAATAAGAGAGCTATCTCTAAATAATATTCAGGAGAGGCATTGTAGATTATTGAGTGAGCTTGCTTTCTACTTGCTTGTGGGACAGAACCTGAATCAGTTGGATTAAATTACAAGGAAAAAAGATTCCACTTGAACATTAGGAAGAACTTTTTGATTGTATGAGCTGTTTGATAATGAAATAGACCACCTTAAAGGTCTTCTGCAGAGGTCTTTAAACTGAGATTGGGTGGGCACCTATCAGAGATACTTAAGTTCTAGATTCCTGCAATGGCAGAAAGTTAGACTAGATAGCCCTTGGCATCTCATCTGTTCTTCAGTCTATAGGCTGCCATAGTATTTCTATAAGAGTTGTTACTAGAACAATTGTTAATAGGCTGTACACCCCCATGCTTTGATATGGTTTAATTGGCAAAATATATTAATTGGCATAATTATAAATTATCCTCTGCTATGGCTGCATGGCCATGCTGGTCACGAGGAAAAGCTGGGTGAACACATGCATTGCAAAATCAGGTCAGGAGAGACCTTGAGGCATAGCTAGGTCATAGGAAATCATTAGGAAAACTCCAATGATAATAAGCTTATAGTTAGCTTTCAGTGACCCAACTTTTAGAGATGACAGTCTATGTGATATTCCCACAGGACAGCTGATTGTCTTAGTCCTTCTTTCTCTGACCATCAAACTTCCTTTTTGTCTCCATACCTTTCCAGCAATTAAAGAGCTATCAAGGCTACCATTAGCCCTTGATCACCTAATGGTTAGACTATTAGCTCATTCTGGACCCTGTTGTCTGCTTTCCAGACTCCATTGTTTACTCTGCCAGAAAGCCATTATCACCTTAGCTCTCCAGGCAGAAAAAGAGTATGTAAACCCCAGTTTTGGACTAGCCAACTCACAGTACACTGGTTGCTGGTTGTCACTCTGCTACTCTGATCCCCATTTGTGTACTCTCCTTAGACTCCTAGTCTAAGCCACGTCACTTCTTTGCTTCTCTGCTGGATTGGTAAATATCACCCACATCTCCCTGGATTCTTGCTATCCAATCTTTTCCTTCCTTTTCCTTCAGTTAGCTTTGTGTGATTGTGAGACACCACAAGTAGCTTTCTTTTCTTCTTGTTGCAATTGGTGGTTACCTTGACTCCTTCCTTGGCATGCAATATCCCATGTTGCTGATTTCCTGCTTGAGCATCTTCACTGCTGCTATCCTCATGAAGATGTAGGAAGCAATTGCATAGGAGGCAGTAAAACTGATATACTCATTCACCCACGCCAAGAGCTTTGCATTGTTGAAGGTTAGGTTTATGTTATGTACTTAACCATGTTGCTGCTTAAATAAGGTTGGCATCATTTTCCCCCTTTCGTCTTTAAGACCAGATGGATATAGCATGGTCTAATTTTACCTATTGAGTTTGACCAGTAAAAATCGGAGAGAATTTAATATCAATTTGCTTTTGAAGAATTTACCTAAATTTTGAAGAATTTACCAAAAATTTTTCCAAAATTAAACAAAATTTTGAAATGTATATATTTCCCCATCCTACAAAGCAGAGATGAGTGTAGTCTTCCATGCCAGTGAGGTGGTGACTCTGCTCTGGATTATAGTCTATAGGAACTGTCCAATGTGCTAAACCCATTCCCTCCAACCAAGTTTCAGCATTTTGGTCTTAGCTACACTGTTTCTTCCTGTATCAGTTAGTCTGCTATTAGACTGAGTTTGCTTATCCGCCATTTTGTAGTTCTTAGTTCTCTCTCTACTTTCCACATTTGACAAACATGTTAAAGCAACTTGTAGTATTTGTAAGTAAGCCTACTTCAAATGTTTTAATGAAGAGAACTAAGTCTGCTTTATTTCTCTGCTAGATCATCTCTGGACTGGAGTGGGACTGGTTATTGCTCACTTTGTGCTTCTGGACACTAATTACTTTGCTTGTAAGATATGCTTCTATTACTCACGTTTTCCAACAAGAAGATACCACAGAGAATTGTGCAGTCTTCCACAGGCATCTTGAATATATTGAAAAGAGAAGTTATGTGATACTTCAGAGCAACCACAAAAAGATGTACAATCTTTATATACCGAAAGCATCTAAGTGATCTGAAAGAAGATCTTCTTAATGAATAACTGCAGGAGGGAAATTATGTATTGGTCTTAACTGGAAGTCTCCCAAGGAATCCACTAAACAGCAGTGGGTCAGTATAACTTGGAGCACTGTAATCATGTTGTTGTTCTAGAATCACAACAGGTATGTTCATGACAGATGAACAATTATGATCACTCAGTTTCTTTATTTCTTCGATGATCTTTTTATATTGTTACAAGTTTTCTTC
This sequence comes from Iguana delicatissima, assembly GCA_948472985.1. Taxonomy (NCBI): domain Eukaryota; kingdom Metazoa; phylum Chordata; class Lepidosauria; order Squamata; family Iguanidae; genus Iguana; species Iguana delicatissima. The sequence continues at coordinate 131,616 of CAOKZL010001337.1, read as the reverse complement.
ATTTTGAATCTCATTGCAAATGAATTATAATTTATGTACCTTTGACCAAAACCAAAACCACAACTACAATCCATTTCATACATAAAAGAACCCTTGTTTTCCTAAGTTGTGCTGTGATCATTGAGGTCACTATGGATAAGGCAAAATATTGTTTAAGAGTGCTTTAATAAAGATTTATCAAAATTTGCAGATTTCCTCATAAGCAAGATGGAAGGAATTTCAGATTTTTTTTTAAAACTGTGTAGGATAGACCAAAACAGACCAATTCTTTGTCAAAGCATGGCATACAGACTAGCTAAAGTGCCAGCTGCAAAAGAGCAGGAAAAGCCTCAGCCGGCCTCTAAAAGAAGACATGACGTAATTAAGCTAGCTAAGCTGTTTTACAGCCAGCCATAAATTGACACAGCCAAGACCATGCCTTTGCTATGGTCGACAGCACAGAAATCTCTTTACTGCCTTGCTTTGTGTCATAGAATCATAGAATTGGAAGAGATCATAGGGGCGGGCGGGCGGGCGGGCGGGCGGGCTGGCTGGCTTTCTTTCTTTCTTTCTTTCTTTCTTTCTTTCTTTCTTTCTTTCTTTCTTTCTTTCCTTTCCTTCCTTCCTTCCTTCCTTCCTTCCTTCCTTCCTTCCTTCCTTCCTCTCCTTCCTTCCTTCTTTACCCTGACTTTCTGTTGGTCTATTCTTCATTGCTATTACCTGATTGGTTTTGGAACACAGGGAATTTTTAAAGAAATTGCTTCTGGGTGCCCATTCAAAAGCTTCATGAGTGGAAATTTGCTTTCAATTAACTCAGAAGCAGGGAGAAGAGTGGAAGGGGTGCAGTCTTGACCTTCCCAGTAGGTTCAGGCAAAGTCAAACTGGTGCAGCCTCTCTTAGCTTGTGTATTCTTCCTCATTAATAACCTTTTCCATCTTAACCACATTCTGATGTTGGTTGGGTACATGCACCTTGGTTTTCATCTGTGAAACGTTCTATGAAAAGTTCTATGAAAGGTAAATTCGCAGAGTTGGTTATGTTGCATGCTCACTTCATAGGCTTGAAAAAAAAAGTTTTTTTTTTTAAAAAAAGTGTTCAATTCAGAAGCCCAACTGATCTTTTAGGGAAAGCTGGAGGGAACTAGCACAAGGACATTGTGTCACTCCTGTACAAAAATCAACGTGAACTGGAACTGAAATAGCAGAAAAGAAAGCAGTTGCTATGCTACCTCCTACATATTTCAATATATGCCCAGAGGTCGATTTATATATGGGCTTTGTTAATAGGAATGTATCAGAGAACACTTCCCCCATCCTTTCCATTGTTTGCTGTTGAAAGGTTTCTTTCATCCTGAAGAGTTCTTTAATTAGCAAGCAATTAAAATTCCAAAAGGCTGTCATTCAGTTAAAAATGTAGCATCCTGTTGATATGAAATGCTTCAAGCAAATTTAATCAGAAAGAAGATAAAACTTATTTACATATTATATATTTTCAAAGCATTGCTATACCTATTATGTTTTTTTTAGTTGTGTTATCATTATCTGTTAAGTTATTAGCTGCCAATTATTAGCTGTGACAACGATGAGAAACTTAATATTCTTCGTCAGTCTGGAATCAGACTTGTCCCGGGTTTGATTTTTCCATCTCCAATGAATATTTTCCTTTAGAGCAGTGTTTCTCAAACTTTGGTCCCCCAGGTGTTCTGGGCTTCAACTTCCAGAAGCCTCAGCCAACTTGACCAACACTTGGGAATTCTAGGAGCTGAAGTGCAAAACATCTGGAGGACCAAAGTTTGAGAACTCCTGCCTCAGCTTCAGAGCTTTGCATTTACCTTAACACGTATGTGGAATTTATGTATGTGGGGATTGTTACTGCAGGTTAGGCCTCCTTGGAGGTAGCATAAAGATATCATTTTGATATCAATAATTTGGCTCTCTCCCACTACCCCACTACATGTTTGTGAGGCCCCTGGACAAGCCCAGAACTAGGCTTGGCCATCAAACGCTGCAATATCCCGAGACCATACAGGCAGGCAAGAAATAGCCAGATCCCCACTTTAGGAGACCTCTCTGCAAACACCCTCATTATGTATGCACACTGTTTACAAAGGACTCCCTGCCCTGAGCAGGTAACTTAGCAAGCTAGAAGCTTAAAGGCCAAGCACTGAGCATTTGCATACAGTCTACCTCTTTGTCAATTTGGACTTAACTCAATCATGCTAAATTGTGACCTTTCTGAGACATTGTTTTGCACCCAAAACTCAACCTGCAGTCCCAATTCACCCTATAAAACCCCCTGATTCTGAGACCTTCCTCGGATTGCTCCTGAGTTCCATCCCGCCTTGCTGCCGCTTTGCCTGGGTGAGCCTTCCCCTCAGCTCCAGTAGCTGAGACCACAGCAACCTCGGATCACTCTGAACTTCCATCCCGCCTTGCTGCTGCTGTGCTTGGCGAGCTCCCCTCAGCTAATCGAGCTGAGTTTCTTCTCTGCACCCCCGGATTCTCCCGCAAGGTCCAGGACAACGAGACAGGTGTCGTATCACCCATTTTCCCTGAGAATCTCTATCCTTACTTCAACCTCTAATTTCTTAGTTAGCTGTGTGACTCTGGTGTCTTTAATATTTGTTTATATGCAATAAAATATCATTTTTATTACTTTAAACCCGTCTGGCTGCTTGACTGACCTGACCCTGTAGAAGCTGGGTTGCAAGATCCTGCTAAGTTACCCTGCCTCTCGATAGCTTAAGTGAGTGCTCCAGCTAATTTCCCCCAAAATTGTGTGTTGTTGTTTGGTTATTTAGGTGTCCCTCCTGGGACCCCCAGTAAACAGGGTAACAGGATGCTATTAAAATATTGGAGAGACCCTACTACTGGCAGAATAGGGATTCTGTGATAGGAATAAATATATGCACCAAAGCCTCTGAAACCACACTAGACCAAGAGGGGGCGGTTGAATACTTTGGTCTGCTTTTTCTTACACTTCAAGGATTTTCTGATTTTATTAAAGCAAGGAAAACAAGGCTCCAGTATTTCCAGTGTTGTGGAAGTAAAGACTGAGGCAATTTTCAGATACCTTTTGTATGCTGTATTTCTTTCCTGACAAAAGAGTGGTAAGTCATCATACTTAAGAACACTTTACATTGAATAAATTCAAGTAAAATCAACATCAGGGTCAGGATTTATGATCAGTTACAAAAAATATGGAAGAAATTCTCCTTGCACATCAGGACTATCCTTTCCTCCTCACCCCACTTCAGCCCTCTAGACTTCTTCATATCAGAAACTGCTCCAAAAACTGGAGCAGTTTTTGAAGGCATGATGTAAGTTGGAGAGGGATGTGAATCAGAATGTATCAGAAAAGATATATGTTGAATTCCTTTCTCCTTTCCCAGAATCCACATCTCTGTGCTCCTTCCAGAAGACAAGAGTCAATAAAGCTATTCTTTTAGTATTACAGATGTCTGTAGAAGTTGTGGTGGAACTAGTGGTTTGCTAGAGAGCATTCTATGTAAAGCAAGTGGAGCACAACCATCTTGTTACATTTGCTATTCCATACTAATACTTATTGGACATTTTTACCTGTTAGTATCAATCCACAGTGGATGGGTTTTCAGTGGGTGTTTCCAAATATTAGCTAGTGTATGTATTAGCATCTGCATACTTTATGAAGTAACGACATGGTAGGGGAACCAATTTCTGGAATATTTTTTAGGATATGATGAATCAACATTTTGAACCATATTGTCTGATGTAATGCATAAAAATGACTCTTAAATTCAACTCTGACTTTCTTTGCCAAAGTGAAGAGTTCTATTTTGGAAGAATAGTAGCATATAAATCAAATTAGAAAAAAATAGGAAATTAAAGTTGCGTCTCTGGGTCGATTCAAGACTTGTCCACCTGAGACTGGCATAGGTAGAACTGATTGTCTGAAAGATCTCCATGTCAGCATATCTATTGCGGTACAAAATTTTTATGTCATTGAAAATGTAATGCTAGAGTGCTTCCCCTGACATTTGTGCAGGTTTTGCATAGGGTAGACTGCAATTCTCTATCTCTATCTCTATCTCTATCCCTTTGCCCAGGATACTAGTATTTAGGGTCTAATAATCTAAAGGCACCAGATCCTGTCTCATCTTGGAAGTTAAGCAGAGTCAGTGCTACTTAGCACTTGGATAGGAGAGGTCCTGTAGATTACACTTCAGAGAGAGGAACTGACAAAACGCTGCAGGTGCCGATTGTGCACTATTTCATTTTTGGCTTGTAGTCGAAAATGGTGTGTGATTGTGTGTCGCTCTGAGGCCCCACACACACTTACCATGCATGCGGACCCCCCAGAGATGCTGCCCTTGTGCTTCCTCCCCCAGTGCAGCCTGGGAAAATGCCCAGCTCTGCTGCCGAAGGAAGAGGTGGAGGCCTCACACTGCCTACCAGCCAGCAGGCAGCAGCTGCAGAGCTGAAGCAGCGGGGATGCAAGAGCCTCTCACAAGAGGCTGCTCGCATGATCCCTCGCCGGAAAGAGATAAGGTCCAGAAAGGGCCTGAGTTTTCCTTGCTTAAGAAAACCCTATGAAACTCATGGGGCTGTTGTAAGTTGAGAGGCAACTTGAAGGCACATACACATGCTTTCAGAGCTAATAAGATCCTTTTTGGAATGTTAGTCAGCTCTCTGTCTTACACAAATATTGCAATGCAAAAGAGTTGCTGCTAGTATCCTTAGTTATATGGTTAGCTCTTAGTGTGGTAGACTACCACATTTGATTCATCCTTCTTTTGTGGCAGTGGTGAAGAGGGAACATGCTTTTTATTAACAGCCACATAAATCTAGATTCCAGCAACCATTAACACAAGATGGTAAAATTTGAATGAAGGTGAACTCAGCAATTGAAAAGAAGCCACTGGATTTAGCGGGTCCCATTCCCAGATAATTTTGTTTAGGATTGCAGCTTAAATGGCAGGGGAACTATGTACAGAACTGTAGATTCAATGGCAAAGGAGCTAAGTGGAGCCTGTGGGAAGCAAACTATTTTCCATGTAGATTGACTTTGCTTTGGTGGCCCCAGATGAAACAACCAAATTGTTGACTATCAATATCATTTCTGTTGTCAATGGCTACAGGAGTGGAGAAATGTATAGTCCTCCAGCCATTGTCAGGCTGCAATTGCCTTCAGACCTAGCCACATAATGAAAAGGTGGCTAGAGAAGTTTAGGAGTTCAGTATCTGGAGAACATATTCTCTACCTCAATTGTACTGCTTTATCACCACAATCTCCTGTATTTTTTGTTCCTTTAAGTTTACAACGTTTGTGAAAAAGAAAGGAGTCAAAACAGAAAGGAGTGGAATACTTTGGGTTGTTTCCACAAAGCATTTCACTGTTTTGATTTTAAGTTTATAGTAAAAATAGCAGCAGTAGATACAAAGTTCAGTTTCCTGAGGGAACTGGCAGTGTGATCTGCCTCTAGGAAGGGGCATGCTGAAGTGCAAATGGTCAACTGTGTGCTTAGCACAGTTAATAATAGCAATAATACTTCATACTACTATAGAATGTTCTATATAAGAGCAGAAAAATGTCATAGGAACACAAACAGTGACTCTTGGGTGGCTGCGGATTTTCTCAGTATGCTTTTGGTATTTCCAAAAGCTCAAGTGGGAGTGGGGAGGGAAGGGAGACAAGTAGAAAACTGTTAAGGAAAGTTACTAATAATATGTTCCTGTGTTGATGAGAAATGGAGTCACAGAGACAGAGGCTAAATGCTGATCCAGGTTGGCCAAATGTTTTGGGCTTTGGTGGAAATTGTACTTGCTGGGATTTTTAAATTAACATTCATATGATTTACCTCCTGACCCAATCCATTTTTCATGAATTTCTGGCACTCACTATAACTTTTCAAACACAAGTAAGGGATTTTTTTTCCTTCCTTGATTTCTGATACAGATAGGAATAAACTCTCACATCTCACATTTTCTCAGTTCCTTCCCTACTTCTGGGTGGCCCACTTGTGAAGTGTTACCTGAGGGTGTGAACGTTTCCAAAGAGTTTGCCAGTGATGTAGACTTGAGTCAGTTGACTCGGACTCAAGTCAGACTTATGTCACTTCAGTGACTCAACTCCAACTTGACTTGGCAAAAATTATACATTGATTTGACTTGAGACTTGTATATTTTTAGTGACTGACTTGCTGCCCTTGGTTCAGTAACGTAACACATTCATTCAGAAACTTTACAACTTACTGGTCACATGACGATCTATCTTGAGCCCAAAGTGTAGACACAGAGGGAACAGTAAATGGGTTAGGCAATGGGCTTGACATGAGGTTGAGGTCTGGCTCAGCAACCTGTTCCCACTACATATAGGAGGAGATTTCTAAAACTTTTCCTAAGAGCAGAAGGCAAGACTCGTGCCCAGAGTGCAGTGTGCATATCTCAGAGGGGAACAGAAAATGTCTTAGGCAATGGGTTGGAGGAGGAAGGATCCTTCCTTCTAAAGCTCTTGAAGCGTCAGTAATGGGAATAAGAAGGATCTTATTCCCCACTTCTGAAAAAACCTCCAGCTTTACAAATGAGAAGTAAGAAGGATCCTTTTCTCCACTTCTGAAGATACAGATGGCAAAATCACAAAAGTGGAGGGCTGACTCTATTTAAATTGTTAAAACTGAGTTCATTGACTGTCCAGAAATTCTGGAATACAGGTGGGCTATAAAGTTGGCTCCCAGACTTGAGACTTGACTTGAGATTTGATGTGAAAGTATCTTGCAAGGACTTGAGACTCGAGAACTGAAGGTAAAGACTTGAGACTTGACTTGAGACTTGGAGTCAAAGACTTAAATACATCACTGGCTTAGTATGCCCCCTGACACTCCTTTTCACTTTACATTCCAGTTGCTAGACAAGATGTTTCTTCTCCTTTACTTCTCTTTTACTTTACTGTTATACTGCTAAAGTGGTATGGTACTTAGCACCATGATTGCAGCATTTTGTAAAAAAATATTAAATATGTGAGACAGAAGATGTGGATACAGTGGGAGAAGCATGGGAGAAAGTATTGAGTTCATGGAGGATATGATGGGCAGAAGAAGAACCTCTATGACACCATACCTCCGGTAGGAAAAAAGTGGAACACCAGTATGTTTGGGACACAACTGGATGTGGGAATGGGAAGAAACTGTTACAAGTCATGAAATCCAGAAGCAGAATAGTTGTGTTTACCAGAACTGTTGGGCCACTTTGAGTGAACAGGGAGAACTTGGGAAAAATATTTTTGTACAACAAAACCCATGAACCCATGAAGACCTATGCTGCCTTGGGTATTCTGGGATTTGTAGCTTCCTAACATTTCTGGGTTTTACTGAAGGCAGTAGCATTTATGAGCCTTTGAGAGTTGGCTCACTCTGCTTAATGGTAAGACTGATCCTGGCTTACACTCCTCATTGCTTCTGCATCGCTTTTGAGCCAGGACCTGCAAGATGATTGCTTGAAGGCCACTGATGTAACTGAGGTATCTTCTGAACCATTCATCTCTACGAGCCCTTAAGACACTGCACTCCCAGTGAACTCTAGCGCTGGCATGATTCATGTTCATGCTATACATTAATATTTTCTGTAGAACAGCTCAGGGACAAAGGCAGAGGCAAATTATTATTTACATAAAGAATGGGAGGGTACTTCCTTGAGTAGTGCAGCAGAAAGGTTTATTCTGTAGAAGTGAGAGGAAAAAAATACAGTGTATTTACAATTTTGTCTCCATTCCCTGAACAAACAAATTCCCAAATAAACTAAAAATACTCCAGAGGGATTGGAAGTTATGTCCCCCTCAGTTCTAGGATCAAGTATATACCCAGGCAAATGGGATTTTGCAACAGTTAGATAGAAAACAATCCATTTTCAAGGCAGTTAACATCAAAGTGTGTACTGAGATCACTTTCAACAGGATGACTGCATTTTCTACAGCGCGCGCTCTCTCTCTCTCTCGTAAAAAGACAGTCCTTTTTGGCAGATGTAGGAGTTTGTGTCACTTGTGACTTTTTATTCATAGCTGGAGATGCAGGAGTGATGGGGAGAATCCTCGGGTCCATATGTTAATAACTGCATGGAAAATATGCACTGGATGCAGAGAAAAAGAAGACAGTTAAACACATATAGATAACTGTGGCTTTCTGATTATATCTTTTCATTAGAAACTCTTATTCACTCAACTGCACTTTAACTGTTATGCCCTCCTACACCAAAAAGGATGGGAACTATAATTCCACGAGAATGCAAAGAGTTGTGTCTTAAGGAACCTTCATTGGGCCACCCCTTAGAACTATGTTTTCCAGGTGAGAGGGAATGAAATTGGTTTGGCATCTGTAGCATAGGTGTCCTTTAGTAGTTCCTAACTTTTGGTTCTCCAGATTTTCTGGACCTGAACTGTCAGAAGTACCAGGTAGCATGGCAATTCATATTTTGAAGTCCAAAATATCTGGAGTCCAAAGGTTGACAACCCCTGCTCTACAACACTTTTAAGAAAGCTGCATGCATTAAAACAATTGGAATATTAAGGAGCTTGGCAAGATACTGTGAAATGATGCACCTTAAGTGAATCTTCAAAGAAACATTAAAAGTTGTGTGTCTTTGTGTGTGTACGTGCATGTGTGTGTGCATGTGCGTCTCTCTGTGTGTGTAGATTGGCAGTGTGGAAAAACTCTGATCCTAGGACCACATCATTTCTTGAAATCTCTAGTCAATGTGAACAATTTTCATGTAAGATTGAAGGCTGGATCCAGGTTTATGACCAGTGGATTTCTGGGGGCACTGAAAGAAGCCAAGAGGCAGAAATGAAGTCTATTTCTGAATTAGCTCCTTCCTCTCGTAGTTCCTTCTGGATCTTGAAAATTCCGCTCTGGAGTGTTGTGAGAGGCCTCAAGCCAGGAAGAAAGATTCTATGTGTGACAACAGGGGTAAGACTAAATTGATGAAAATTGTCTGCCTAAAGGAAGCATCTGATTGTCTACAAACTTTTTTGCAAAATAAAAATGTCCCATCATTCACAGAATTGCCAGTATGGAAGCAACCTGTCGCTGATTATTATTATTTATTTATTAAAACATTTAGAAACTGCTTTCTCTCTTATGGTGATATATAATAAAAGTGACTTGAACACTAACATATAAACACACCATCACAAAAAAGAAGCAGTCAAAATAACAAAACAGACCAAGAATGTATCTTTAGCTATTATGGTCCACTTCTTTAGCATCATGGGGTTTCTAATTTAGTGTAATACCCAGAATTCTCTAGTAGTGTAATGCAAGGGAATGCACAGAATAATGCAAGGGAATGGTTTAGAGCTCACTAGTACCCTCACCAAATGGCAAGTCCCAGAATTTTATAGGAAGGAGCCATGACAAAGTAGCATCAAACTGCTATAACTATGTACTGTACATACATTCTGAGTCAGTTAACTAAAACAGACTTGTTCTGTGCCTTCAAGTCACCTCTGATTTTTAGTGACCCTATCCCAGGATTTCCTTGACAGGATTTACTCAGAGGCAGTTTGCCACCACTCTCTTGGCCAAAATCACATACCGGGTTTCCATGGTGGTTTGTACCCTGATTTTCCTGAATTTTAGCCCAACACTCAAATCACTATATCACATTGACTCTCAGGCCATTTCCACACTAGACTGCTATAGTGTTATTATTCCACTTTCAACATCCTGTGGAATCCTAGGGTTTGCAGTTTAGGGAGGGGCCTTTAGAATTCTCAGCCAGAGAGCTCTTTGGCCTCAGTAAACAACAAAGCCCAGGACTCCATAGACTGTTGAAAGTGGAATAATAGCACTATAAAAGTTTTGTGCAGAAATGGCTCCAGTTTGCAGCAGGCTAGCACCAAAACAATCACAATGACCATGCCAGGTATATTTCCATGAGGAATATACATTGGTTGGGTCACCCCAATTGAGAACATTCTCTTATCTCTCTTGTTGACACGTCTCCTTTGTTGACTGGCCAACAGCTTTGGGATTTGACAGGTGTTATACTTACTTTTTTAAAAAAATCTATATGATGTTTTTATGCTAATCCTTTTCTCATGAATTTCTGGACCTTGCTGCAACTTTTTAAACCCAAAGCAAGGAGTAGGGTTCCCCCCCCCCCCCGTCCTGGGAGATTCTGATACAAGCAGGGGTAAATTTCTATATTTATATCCATTGTCTCACTTCTGTATTTTTGTGTGGTCCAACTGATGATGTCTTGAATGGAGGTGTAACTTTGCCCCATAAGTTTTCATCTGATCTTCCTTCACTCATTAAATATCAGATTACCACCTTGAACTTCCACTGCACTTTACTTATTTCTTTCTTTATTTAATGGCATTTATATATCTTTTGACCTAGTAGGGTCCCCAAGACATTCAGACTATGATCTTTTCTTTTTGAAATTGTACAAAAAGTAGTCTCAAAATGATATAGTGCTTTACTTCAATGGCACTTTCACACTACAACTCTGTCTAATCTATCTATATTAAATAAGTGGTTGGACCAGGAATGGGGATATTGAGATAAGAGTAGTCTAGTAGAGTTCATGGAGGGGGTGGGACAATGAGGGAAGGCCCTCCCTCCAGTTAATAACAGATTAAGCATGAGCAAATTAATATTTGGGACATAACTAGATGGAGGAGGACAAACAGCTGTCACAAGCTGTGAAATCCAGAAACATAATAGCCCTATATTTTCCAAAACTATTGGGCCATCTAGATGAGCCCATGGTATACCCAGTGTGATCTTAAATCAAAATTATGAAAAAAGCTTAATGAATTCTCCAGCCCAAAGGGCGCTCAATGGTGAAATTGTTTTGAAGGCCAATTGATGCTAGAGACACCCCCATTTTATTTTGAGACAGTAACACATATAGAAAAGGTATAGTAAATTTCAGTTATGCAGTGGAAGCAAGTTCCTCAGTAAAAGGATATTGAATAGAAATGGATAATGAAACCATGTCAATATTAACAAGTATAACTTCCTGCAAATTTGGAATCTTGCTTTTAACTATAACAGTGTATTTTAAGTTGGGGCACTCAGAAGTAATGGGTCAGAAATATTAGTTGATTCAGAATATTTTCTTTCCAAGAATTCCATGACTGCTGGGGGATTCTGAGAGCTGTAGTCCAAAATGTAACCTTTTCAAGCTCTGCTACAGTGCAGGCATCCAGTCTCTCACTCCACTAGAAGCCAATCATGTTTCATCACCTTGCTTATTCTGATAACTTATCCATGGGAATGAAAATCAGGTAATAGGTTGATTCTGGAAAACTTCTAAAATTCTTTTATAGCCAGTGGACAACTTTTTGTATTGATTTTAGTAAACTATGATTTCATCCAAAGCATATTGAGATATTAAAATACATACTGTATACTATAAATCTTATTTATTAATTATTTCTTTACAGATTCTATACAAAGAAAAACTTGATACATAATACAATCCTGTACATATCTACACAGAAGTAAACTACATTGTGTTCCATGGGATTTACTTTATCCTGAGAATTGAAGACTTATTTTAAGAAAGATGTTATTACTTATGTGTATGACTAAAAGAGAACTATCTGTTCCTAAAACTAAATTAATCTCAAGGAATTTTCAGTGGAGATAACCATTTGCCTCCAAGCACAATTCAAACATGACTCAAAATTAAGATAGTAGATTGTCATCAAATGGGTCTAAAGGTATGGTTACGTTTTAGCCTGTTTGATTATTGCTTTGTGAGCTCTGATGACATTATGACAAAACTATTTAATAAGATTTCACCTCCCCAAACAGTGCTATCAGTGCTTACAAGACAAACTTTCTGAAATTTTCATCTCTTGGTGGCAAAGTGACTAACAACTAAGAATAAGGGTAAGAGAAAATGCACAACATTTTTCAGTTTGTGTCCCTGCTTAAGCAGTGCCTGAATTAGAGAAGAGTCTGAGGGTCCCCTTAACTTTTCTGATTTGCTACTTTTTTTTTTTTTAAGAGGAGGCTGTTTGGGCCACAATTTAGCTCAAATGTGGGCATCAGGAAGAGTCACGCTTGTGGAAGGCAGTGACAACCCCACCCCCTTGAACAAATCTTGCCAAGAAAACCTCATGATAGGTTTGCCTTCAAGACTCCATAAGTCAGAAACAACTTGAAAGAATAATACAAGAGCAAATCACACATATCACAGCTCTTCTAATTGAAGCAATATGCAGTAATAATCCCAATTTTCTGTTTCTTCTTGACAGTGAGATAAGGATTCTGAGATCAGTTTCAAAAGAAACTGATGAGTATTTGCAAATGCCTTCATATTCAGGAAGGAAGAATTTCAGATTAAAGAGATAACTCAAATTTAGAAGGAAAAACAAAACTAACAGATTTGTTCATCCAGCACTTTGAATACTTCATCGTTAAAAATCTAGGTATTATCCTTGAGCATTAGTGTAAATGCTGAAATAGAGTTAGCACCTTTTTTACTTCCTGATATGCTTCTTATCTTTATCAAGCTCTTATAACTTGATCGCTGTTGTACTAGAAATAGCTGTTGAAATTGTTTTATTTTTTTCAGTGTTCTTGACTTTTCACAACCATTGGTATTTCAGCAATCTGACATGTCCTTTCCACTTTTGTCCTTACATGTTTACAAAAATCACTGTATTGTCTGCTGGGGTTGGTGAGGGGGAGACTCTTCGTCGTTTAAATTCACATTTGATAAAAACTATTTGTAGTGTCCATGTGATATAGTGGTTTGAGTCTTCCACTACATCCTGGAGACCAGGGTTTGTTTCTCCACTTGGCCATGGAAACCCACTGGGTGACACTGGACACAGCACCCCAGAAAACCCCCAGAAAACCCAGTGATAGGTTCACTTTAGGGTTTCCATAAGTCAGAAATGACTTCAAGTCACACACCACCACCACCAATTTGTATGCATTTTTTCCCTAAATTTCTTCCTATTTGGGATGTAGATTTCTGCCTTTTGGGGAAATTTAAAAGTAATGTGGTAAAGTGTGAAACTGGTTATTCCATCCCTAAAATGATAGAATGCAGTGGAACACAACATGTAGTTATCAAAAGCCCTTCTTTCCTGCTTCTGCAAACAATACACTATCTTTGTTGCCATGGGAGGATAAAGAGTAGAAAGAGCTTGTGAGACTGAAAAAAAAGCCAGTAGTTCTGAAAGGTCAAGAACACTGAAGGAATGAAAAATCTACCTAGGGGGGCTGAACTGTGTGAACTATGAACTGGCCATGCACCCTATTCAACTAAAAAACAAAAACAAAACTTCTTAAAAGAAAAAAGAACAAAAGCTCTAATAGTGGAAAATACAGGATGATATAATGGGGGAAATTGCAAAAGAAACAGCACTCTCCCTGTCTATAGGCAATTTACTTTTTCACTGAGTAACTGTTCCTATTGCAGTGATCTTTGATCTGTTCTTAGGATCAGTCCAAGATATTTTGTTGTCTGAACCAAAGGACAAGAGATGGTTGAATCTTAATTTCATGCAGGTGGTAAGGCATCCGCCACTGTACCTATGCTATCCAAACATGTCAAATTAACTATGGGCCTTATCACACTACACTGTTATAGCACTATTATTCCACTTTAACTGCCATGGCAATATCACATGGAATCATGGAATTTGCAGTTTAGGGAGAGGCACTTAGAGTTCTCAACCAGAGAACTTGAGTGCCTCACAAAACTACAAATCCCAGAATTCCACAGGGTCCATCCAAAGCAGTTAAACTGGAATAATAGCTCTATAACAGTGCAGTGTGATAGGGACCTGTGTTAATTTGGGGGCTTCAGGGGCTTCTGGAGGTATTTGGGATTGCATGAAAAATGTCACTTATAGCAATATGCCATGTTGCTCATCAACTGTAAGCAATGAATTATGATAATAATAAAAATGCTGCTTTTGAAAAAGAAATACACAATAGTATTTCAAGCTGTGTATGTTTACACCTCTCAAAACTGCTAGAACTGGACTTTTCCCAGTTCAAGTCATATTTTTTGTCACAATTTTGTGATGCTCTGTCTTGAAGGATAATTTTTTTTATGTTAAATCCTAAAATACACACTTAGGTCTAAATCCTTATGTTAGTAGACTCAAACTAAATCATTTGGATTTGCCTATCTATTGATTCACCATTCAAAAGTAGATTGAATGGCTTTACTCTAATTGGGACTAACCTGAATGATTCTAACTAGTAACTTATTTTAAACATGTTTACTGTCTATCACAGGTATTTCCTTCATAGTTTATATGGGTTCCTTCTACAAAATCATTGTGGCATCTACCGAACATCAGGAATTTTTTTTTTCTGGTGGTACCAGAGGGGAGCCACAAGAAGCCAGTTTTTAACTGAATTGTGTAAATATTTTAAAGTACAATACAATACAGTATACTTTTTGTGTTGTTAGCTATTTAGGTGCTATCTGGAGTGGAAACATGGGATAAAAAATTAATAAATGTCAGCCAGTTAATTCAAGGTTTTCACACATAGATGTCAACTGCCTATTAGAAATGAGATCACAAATGCCTCATCAGACGTGAGATCACAAATGATCAAAAGCCATAGATCAGGGATCAAAAGAAGATGCTGTTCAGAATTGCACAATATGGTTATTCTATGAAGGGTACTGGAATCCACTCCATGTGGCAACTCTTCCCATATTTCACATGGCTTGTATTGTATGGTTAACCAGGCAGGCAAAGCCATTTTTATTATAATCATCCTGTAAGAAATCATTGTGATCAACATGTGATCAACATGTGCTTATGTAGTCCCTAACCAGTGTAGTGAGAGATGATTGGAGTTGCAGTCCAACAGCTTCTGGAGTCTCACAAGTTAACCATGACTAATGCAAAGTGGAAACCACACTGTCCCTTTGCTAAGACACTACACAAGACCTGGCAGCCTTGAGGAAGCATGCACCTACATGGAAAAAAAAAATGAAGTGCTCACTATTTAGCTACATTCTTAATCAGTATCATCCTGTACCAACAGACCTGAGCAGTTTTTCTATAACTATTGGAATACAAAAACATTTTTTTTTCTTGGAAGCTGGAAGTAGAATGGTTGTAATGTAAGTACCCAAACCAAGGAGAGTTGTCTCAGGGGTTTGTTGAATCTCCTGGGCCATCTACTGTGCTCTTTTCTGTCTGAAGTATATTCTGTATTATTAAGGAAGAAGAATAAAACAAATGGCACATAGCAAGCAAATATCCCTACAAAGGAAAGATCTTTGGATAATACGATTGCATTTATTTTTCCTGGTGGGGGTCAATCCAACTATCTTTATGATCAGTTCTAAAATAACAAGGGAGGGATGGGCCAGAAAGCTCACTCAAATTGCAGTTGTCAAGGAAATTACAAACCTCACAATCCACTGAGAGATGTTTCCATCCTTTTGCTTGTGTCTTGACAGACTGTAATTTGTCATATATGATGAAGAGTATTGATCATAAATACAGTTTCTGTGACTTTTCTGCAAAGGAGTATGTACGAGTCCCAAACCAGATAAAGAATTCCTCATAGCTCTGATTTTCCATTTTTTTTTTTTTTTGCAGAAGCTGACCCAAAAGCCGATACTCACAACTGTCATCATGTGCATTTATAACTTTCTCCTTTCCTTTTTGTGTGTGGCTTTATTTTTATTTTTTCTTTAATTAAAGAATTATTAACAAGGTCCTCTACAACTGAAAATCAGCCAGAAAGCAAAGGGTGGTAGAGTGAAGGAAGCAGGAGGTAAGAGGTCTGACTTCTTCTTGGTGCTATCTCACTTTCTGAAGCTCTTGTCTTAGCCAGGATGGTAAAGGTTGTCCCAGTCTGTGTAGCAATTTAGAGAGTTCCACATTGTGATCTCTGTAGTAGTTTGAAAGGAATGCCCTAGACTGTTGGTGAGGAAAACAAAGAAACTGTCAGATAACTAACCACAGTGGAGGCTCCTGTATTAAGACTTTTGTCTATAAAATCCCATAATGGGATTTTATAGATTTGGAAAGGATATGGTTATGATATTCATTCATCAAATCATGAATGATTTAAATAATCATAATTAAAATACCGAGCAGGAGTGTTGAAACTACAGTGATCACTATGCCTTACAATTCATACGTGACTATGATTCAAAAGGCATTATAAACCCTAGTCCTTGCAATAGAAATGCATTATTTCTGAAATTAATTCCAGTGTCTCTCTGAGAATACTTAAGGATATTGGCTAAATGGGTAGAATTTTTTCTTTCTTTGTCATGGCAATGCAGTGCATTGGCCATGGATAGAGGTAACAGTGTAGAAGAAATGGAAATAGCAGTTACTGGTGCTAAAATCTTAAACTCCTAGTGCCACCATAACTGAATCAATTGTCTTCTTATGCCAACACTGGAATTCTTACTTTGCATCTAAAAAAGGCTGCCTGATTTAGGATCATGATTTGTTTGAGTAAAGGTTTCTACATAGATTACTCTTCTGAAGTACAACAAACACAGCCATTACACTGGGACAGGGAAGGCACAATTCAGCTGCAAGTCAGGACCAGCACCAATAATCAGCAGTGTCAGGCTCCTATTGGAGATCATTGTTAGGACAGAAAAACTATCTTCATCATAGGTACTGCCAACCCATGGAAACTTTCTGCCCTAATATTCCCTCTTTCTGTTTCTCCCGGCTCAGAAGAGCAAGGATAAGCAGGGACAGCAGCTGCCACTGTTTTCCTTAGCCTCTCCCAGGGTCTAAAATTTGACTTAGCTTTGACTTAGAGAAAGGAAGCAAGTAAAAAGGCAGTTGAAATAGCAAGAAGGAAAAGGAGGCAGCCCACCCAAGAAAGGAGTTCCCACTGAAGGCATCCTTGCCAAAAATCTTCTGCAAACCTGCTCCCAGTGATGGTCTGTAATGTTGTTTTACTGTCCAAAGGCCCCATAATTGTGCTTAATAACAGTATAGTTTCAGTTACCAGGTTAGATGCATGAAAAAGGTACCTCTTGATCCATTGGTGGGTATTTTCGGCCTTTGCTTTTCCCCAGGCACTTTGTCTTTCCACTCTCAAGCAGCTGACACCAAAATCCTTTCTGTGGGTCGAACCTACAAATATTTGCCTAAATTAATTTAAGTACTACATATGATGGAAGAGAAATAAACAAACAAACAAACAAAGCCAGTGTGTCCAAGCTAAGGTAGCCCTATTAATCTGTTCACTCCAAAAAATAATATTGGTAGAGATTTGTAGTAGCAAAATTTGGGGAAAAGATAGAGATACTACAATGATTTTTAAAATATATACTAAAATAATGGTTGGGGTTTAATATAATGAACTAAAAGTCTGAGTGTAGTTTTTAATATATTGTTTTGGGATTTGGGGGACGTACAAAACATTTAAGTATTACATCATTTTGCATTCAAAGGCATGCATTCTATTTGGCAAATACTTGGAAAGGCTGAAATATTAGTTAGAATATTATAGCAATTAATTTCTATGTGTGCATGTGTGTGTGTGTGTGCGTGTGTGTGTGTTTGTGCATGCCCTGGACTTTTTCTGCTAATAGCACAGTGAATGTACATATATATGTGAGCACATTTGAGACAAAGAGGGATTTATTTTCTGTCTCAGTCTATTACTGTTCTAATCTACATCCACATCCAAATTATCCTTAGTAGGGGTACCAATTAAAATTAAATAAATCATTGATTAAATGGATACATTGAGAAGAGATTCATTTCTAACTTGGATTTCCCAATCTTCTTTTTGCATAGTAAAGTAGTTTTGCTGGCTTCTAGTAATTTCCCAAGAGGAGAAGCAATATTGCTTGCTGTGCACATGGAAAGAAATAAAGCTGTAGAATGATGCTTCAAACAATATATCTGCTTAAAGGAAATGTATTTAATTTTACCCATGAAATCTGCTTATTTGGAATGCTTAAAAAACACACCCCAAAAGTCAGTTGTTGAAATTAATTAATCACTCTGAATTAGAAATAGAAAGAATATTTCCTGGCTGAAAAGTAGGTTCTGACAGAGGTCAAAAGTTTGCAGTTTTTGTTAGGTATGGACACACATCCCCCCCCCAATATATGTGGTGGTTTTCTCTGGTTTGCACAAAACCTACCAATTTTGTACAAACCTTCCCCATGTCTGTGTTTCTGTAAAGAGGGTTGTTTTGTTTAAAAATGTCTTTTCTGCATCAAAACCCATTGTTTTCATTAAAATCTTCATGTGTTTCCACTGAATGGAATAATTCCCAAATCACTTTTGTAAATGTGAATATAAGGAAAAAACTGTGCAGAGATATTTGTTTTCACCTGCGCTAGGAGAAAAATACTGTAGAAATTATTTTCCCTCATGAGCAAGGGTGCAGCGACCAAACGTGTGCATCCATCCTCCTGGTGTTTCAGCTCCCCTCAGCACTAGCTATCATAGCAATGATACAGAATAATGAAAGCTGCCATCCAACAAATAATTTGTAGGCCCACAAATTTCCAGTTCATGATTGAGAATACATCCAGTAGACAAGGACACTCGATTTTGTAGGTAAACTCCTCCCCGCAATTCTTATTAATTGCATTTCTATCCTACCTTTCAACTAGAGAAATTTAGCTAATATTTTCAAAAGCAAACTAAACAAAAAACCATCACAAAACAATGTAAAGAATAAAATGAATTAAGCAAGTAAATGTTATATAGTTTTAAAATCCTGGAAAATGCTAAGTAGAACAAATGAGAAAGATTTTTTTTTTTAAAAAAAAGTAGATAAAAGGACTCACGTTAGGGCTTCAGAGTAATTATAATGAGGAGAAACTCCAAGAAACTTTTGAACTTCATCCATTATGCTAGCTGGGTCACTTCTTAGCTGCTGCCCATCAATAATTAACAACTGTATGGGCAGATAGACATAATTATAATACACAATAATATATAACTCTCAGATGATGTGTGAAGTGAAATAGTACATGTACAGCTGGTATCTAAGGAAAAGATAGGTTAGCCAAGGAATCTTGTATGCTATGACATGGCATGATATATGTACCTATGATAACACACTAGGGCCATTTCCACATGGGGCGAGGGAATTGCCCTGCACCGCTACTTACCGGATTTTCTGGTTCCCCGGTCTGGTCCAGGCTGCTCTGGAGCAGTACATGGTTGTCGATCTGCACTGCTCCAGCATCCAAAATTCTGGTTGGTCGTGGGTCTCGACCAACCTCTGAAGCTTGCCAGCCTAAAGCCCACCTCGACAGATCACAGGCTCGCATTAGTGTGAGCCTGCGAATCTGCACAAAGGAGCAGGCTTGCAGTGGTGTGCTCCTTGCTTTTGAAAGACCAGAAAAATCAGGTCTTTCAAAAGCACTCTGGAGGACCACCTGGGGTCATTCCAGGGTGGACTGAGGAGCGGATCTACACTAAGTAGTCTGGACCCAGTCTGCTCCAAGGTGCAGACGTCCTCCGCGGAGGATGCACTGCACCGTTTTAAATACCCCATGTGGAAATGGCCTAGGATCAGTGTAGTTAGCATAGCTCTGAAGTGGGTTCCTGTATATGATTGGGCAGTAACTGGCAAGAAAGTCAAGCTTCAGCTATTTCAGAAGCATGCATCAAGTCAAGTGAAAAACAAGAATAGTTACTTATAATACTTTTCAATAGATCTATTTCGTGAGGTGACCAAATACTAAGCACAATCATAACAGAAGAAACAAGAGCAACATCTGTCCCAATTTGCAAAAAGTAAAATCAAAATCATGTAAATTAAGTTGTGAAGAGATCATCAGGTAGTGCAGAGGAGGGCAATGGCAATCACAGTTTGTTGTGTTCTCTTATGAAAAATACACATCAGCATTTAATTATACATTTCCTGGCCTTAACACTAATAGGCAGGGGAGGCACTATCCCACTGTCTTCACAGACATGGTAGATGGGGGTGCAGGAAAAACCCTGGGCTACTCCCACACTTTGGAACTCCCTTCCTAGCAAAGCTAGGATGGCTCCTTCTTAAGCCATTTGAACACAGTTGGTGGATATTATACTAGCATTTTTTTTTTAAAAAAACCCAGATTACACTGAATTTGCCCACCCCTGGTTTAGATGCCTTAACTCCAGTATGCATACTTTGAAACCACAGAGGAAGCAATGCCCCACAAGTGATGCCCCATTCTCAAATCCATACAACCAGGAGATCTGACTATGGTGTAGTCAGACTGCTTCTAGACAGAGATCCCCAAAAGTACATGAAAATAAAATCCAGGGTATTTTCAAGGTATATGACACTTTATTCCATTTGCTCTATTAGTTACAGGTTATGTCAATTGGATTTAGGTGGGTCCTTCTGTTAGACTTCTCTGCTTTTAGCTGACAAATAAGAAGTTGTTATGCTGCATCTGTTAAGGAACCTTAGACTGCTTTTAATGTTCTGTGCTGAATATTGTTCCTGTGAGAGCTTAGTTTAAATTATTGAAATTTTGAGCACACATTATTAATTATGGGTGCGCAACAAATGCACTTTGGTACATTTGGTCAAGTGTTCACTGTTTCCAGTCCTGTAAAATGAATCCCAGCAGCCTGCTAAGAAGAAGCAATGGTGCAGCTAGGTACTTTTCCAACTGTTTAGAACTCTGGGTTTACTGGAATCCCATACTCTGCCTGAATGTGAATGAGATAGTGGGATATCTTGCTTCTCCAAGGCATGTTTGCAATGCCCAAACAACTCTCACACAAATAATTACTCTTAGAAAAACAAGGATAGGAAACATAAATCTAGAAACCAGCATCACTTTTTTAAAAAAGAAAAAAAATACACTTATCTTCCAGGACTGGGGAAAATATTTCAACATTCTTCAGCAGAAACTTCCTATTTTTAGGTGTCAGGGGATTTTTTTCTAGCATTTCCTAAAGTAATCTTGCATTTTAGTACTGAAAACACATACAGCTCTATGCTGAAGTGCTTTAGCTTTCAAGATAAGGCAAAAAATGTGTGCTTGAATTTATCAATCCATTATTAAAGAAGTTATAACATTACAATCCATTATTAAACATGTTACAATATTAAACATGCTACCAAGTTACGATGATCGTTTATCACAGCGGGAAAATACCCGAGGAGATGGAAATTACCTGTGAAGTGGGAAAGTATGTTAGCCATCTTTCTATATGAATAGCATACCAGCCAGGAATCAAGCATCTTTTCTGTAGAATCTTTAGCTCAGCAGGTGCCCAGTCATCTGAAGTAATCACTTCATAGAAATTGAACTTGAGAGCAGTGGAATCCTCATGAGAATGTTGGTGCTATTGAAGGAAATGGTTATACATATATATGTGTATAAGTTTGCCAACTCAGGTTGACATTTTATGCATCTGATAAAATGGGCTCTGGTCCATGAAACCATATGCCACGAAATATTTCTTATTCTTTAAGGTGACTGACACAAGACTCTTGTTTTTCCTGCAACAGATTGGCTACTGTTATAGAAATACTGAAAAAAAAAGAGAAATCTATCTACTGAAGTTTGATAAATAAATTAGACTACTACAATAGGTTCCATGGAAGGCATACCTTGAAAATGGTTAGGAAAGTATAACATATACAAAATGCTGCTACTCGACTTTGACAAGTGAAAGCATAGTGTGCCTGTTCTGAAATATCCTCCTCCTCCTCCGTCTTTATTTATATTCGTCAAGAGTGGGACTTAAGTAGTCTTATACATTAAAAAGATGGGCCAGAATCCTGTTGGCGATTTACATATGTGTAAATGCCATAGTTATGGTCCTATGATGTCAATCTTGTCCTGCTCTCTCCCCATGTTATAACCATGTACTAGCCTTACTTTGGAAGATATTAGATATCGTTTTGATATCACAGTTCGGCCCCATTTTGCCACCCTCAGCCAAGTGTTTGTGAGGCCCCCGAACAAGCACAGAACTAGGCATGGCCATTGATTGCTGAACATTCTTTTCTCCACTCACGCAGGCCAGACTCAGCCAGATCTTCACTTTAGGAGACCGCCCTAGACAAACACCTCATTAAAGATGCACGCTAATACAAAGAACTCCCTGCCCCGAGCTGGCAACTTGACGAGCTAGACGCTTAACTGTCAAGCACGCTGCATCTGCATACTGGCCATTCCATTGTTGATTCGGAACTAATTCAATCATGCTAAATTCTGACCTTTCAGAGACATTGTCTCGCTCCCAAACCTCATTGTTCTCTCCCAAGTACCGACTAGCCTATGGTCATATTTTCTCTATAAAAACCCCTGATTCTGAGACCTTCCTCGGATCTCTCCGAACTTCCATCCCGCCTTGCTGCCGCTTTGTCCGCCGAGCTTTCCCCTCAGTCTCAGTCCAGACTGCACAATTACGGACCTCCGCTGTGATCTACCCCAGCCTTCGGACAGGTGTAGTATCACCCAATTCAACAAATTCCTCGCAAAAATTCCTCTATACCACTCCTACCTTTATTTTCTATAGTTACTTGTGTGAGTGTGTTGCATACACTGTTTGCCTGTATTTAATAAAATCACAGTTATTCTTTCATATTTAGTGTGCTTCTTGACTTGGCTTGACCCTGTAGACATTGGGTTTAAAGATTCCACTGCGTTGCCCTGCCTCTCATTTTGCTAACTTGTGCTCTGAGCTAATTTTCCCCACTAATATTTGAGCACGTGTGGAGTCTCTCCGGGACCCCCAGTACACAGGGTGACACCCACATTTCCCACTTACTAGGAAGTAGTCACTGTGACTGATGGGAGTTTGTTCTCCTCTCGATTGGGAACAGCTGACTAACAGTATAATCCCCTCCCATGAGAGATCTCTGATGTGACAAGCAGAAACATGACGCCTGTAGCAATTCCCATTTGCACTGGATATCATCCACACAAGGAGGGTAGGACCATAATCCAGATGTTTTCCAGTTAATAGGGAAATGGGCCACCATTGGTCACAGAGGCTGCTTTCCAGTAAGTAGAGATTGGCAGACTTTCATGGTTCCTATGTAGCTCTAGGAGCTACATAGGAATTAGGAATACAAAATAGTTATGAGTGTATAACTCTAGGGGCCTTTCCACCCTACACTGTTATAATGCTATTATTCCACTTTCAACCTCCTCTGGAATTCTAGGGTTTGTAGTTTACTGAGGCCAAAGAGCTCTCTGGGTGAGAATGCTAAAGTCCCCTCACTAAACTGCACACCCCAGGATTCCAAAGGATGTTGAAAGTGGAATAATAGCACTATAACAGTGTAATGTGGAAAGGCCTTAGGTTACACATTCATAACTGCCCAGCAAGAGTCCAGCCCACATAATTAAAAACATACAAAAGGTCAGAATCAAAACCAAATTAAACTATTAACCATATTACAAACACAAAAGATGTTAAAAAGTGAAAAAAACCCCACACAATTTAAAACAATACAGGTCTTAAAGCCATTTCCTTAAAAACTTTCAATTCTAAAAGCATGTCTAAATTAAAAAAAAAAGTCTTCACTTGCTATCAGAAGGAGAACAAGGAAGAGACAGCCATAAAGAAGATCTTTCCTCAAGTTCCCACCAACCATACCTGTGAAGGTGATGGGACTATGAGAAGGTCCTCTCCTTTGAATTTCAGCATCTGGGCAAGCATATATGGAGAAATCTGTTCTACCAAATATCTTCATTGGCCACCAATTAATTTCCAAGTTGAACTTAGGATGCTAGCTCTGACTTTGATAAGGCCCTACATCATTGGGGTCCCAAGTTTATTTTGTTGATTTTAACTGCCTTAAAGAAACCTATTATGACAGGTTTTTATCCGTCATTTGTTTTCGTCTATATTGTGAGCTGTCTTGGATACAAGATTGGAAGAAAGGTTGTGTATAAATGAATGAGGTATCTTCTGCACTACACTGTTATAGTGCTACTGTTCCACTTTCAAAATCCTATGGAATCCTAGGGTTTGCAGTTTAGGGAGGGGTATTTAGAATTCTCAGTCAAGGAGCTCTTTGGCCTCAGTAAACTACAAATCTCAGAATTCCACAGGATGTTGAAAGTAGAATAATAGCACTATAACAGTGTAGTGCAGAACTGGCCATAGTATTTTAGGGAACAACTTTCCCTATATAAGATTCCTATTCTGCAAATGAAATCCTGCTCCATCTTGCTCTTTGTAAGAGAACCTCTAGCGACAACAGCCTCTTTTAGATAGGCTCCAAAGTGGCACATACTGTAGGTTGGAGATGACATTATGTTTGGGCTCAGTGAAACCATTTCTACTTGTCTGTGGTTCACTGGTAGTTTTGGTGTGCACAGTCAAAGCACGGAGGTACTACCACTCCATATTTTGAGATGAGACATTGCCTACTTGGATTGTGAACATGTCACTGTTGTATTAGAGCAACAGATCACAACCAAAAGATTTATGCAACAGCATGAAAGTTTAATAACAGACAGAGGTATCTGAGGTCTGATTTCTGCTTTATTGTAAAAAACAGAAGAGCCAATTCTTCATTCTTTCTCATAAGCTACTAATAAGAAAGATGCCAAATGTTGGCAAAGAAGGAATTAAGTTAATCACCTTGCTTATATAGCCCCTCCATCTAGTGATTAGATGGTCTGGAATAATAAAACACAAGAAAACATCTCCCTCCCATCAAAGCAGTAGATATGATTTCAGTTTATCACGTCAGTTGACCAATGTTCTTTTCTAACATACCTGATACCAGGAGTATGCTCGGTCTGATGGATCAATGAGAATGGTGATAATTTTTGCCTTGGGCATCAAGGAGACAGCCCGTCTGGGGGCATTTTCTGAATGAAAATAGTTGGCACTTTTCTCAAACAAGATATCAGTGGTGATGTTAGAAGGGGTAGGAAAGAAACTCATGTACCTACAAGTAAAATACAACAGCAGTATAAGTTAGAATAATTTTTCCTACTACCTCCAAGCATTTTAAATCTTTGAAACCTATACAGGTGTGTGTGTGTGTGTGTGTGTGTGTGAGAGAGAGAGAGAGAGAGAGAGGGAGGGAGGGAGGGAGGTAAAATGGAATTGGAATCAAAGGCATACATTGATGAAATGAGGTACAAACAAATATATGTACAAATAAAGACTATGATCCTCACTTGTGATACAAATGGTGTAATTAAAGAACATACAAAATGTATATTATTATTGTTGTTGTTGTTATTATTATTATTATTTCTTTATATCCTGCCTTTTTCCTGATAAATGGGACTCAAGGCAGCTAACAATATTAAAACAATACAAATCAAATCCAATACAAAACATTCATAAAGGTATAAATATAAGATTTAAAACTGATTAAACAATTTATGAGGGTAAAACATTATACATTAAGATATTAAAATACATTAAAAGCCTGTATTAACTTTAAAAACAGAACCATTGAGCAATAAAATCCCAGATGTAGTCAGTTTGTAAAACCCTGATGGCCAAAACTGTTTTGACCTGCCAATTGAAGGAGAGCAAGGACACAGCCATCGTGACCTACCTAGAGAGTGAGTTCCAAAATCTGGGAGCAGCCACTAAGAAGGCCCTCTTCCTTTTTCCTACCAAATGAGGTACAGCGATTCTGGGCTCATAAATATAGTGGCCCACAAGTTGCAAACCTTTCACTCAGATCATGCCTGACATTTGGCTAGGCTAAGGAGGATGGCATTTGAAAGACAATGGCATCAGTGGGCAAGAGCTTCGCTATCCATGCTTTAGGGTATTATCAGACTGCTCAGTGGGCACCCTTTTCCTCTTTTTGCACCCTTGAGCCCTTTGCATGCTGTTGCCCCTATAGCTGAATGAATCATTATTGGAGCGCAGAAAATTACTTTAAATCATAATTAGTTACAGTTGTTTTCCCAACACCAACACAATTAATCACCATCTTAATTATATTTTTAACTTTCTCGTTTCTCAAAAGCAACATATAAAAAAGCTTACAAAGATTAAAAGATAAAGTGAACAAGGAATGAAGTTATTCCTTGTTAAGTTACAACCATTTTGCAATGTAGTTACCTGAGTTAAAAAAAAACAACCCTAAGAAAATGAATTAATTCTAAGTATTCGGTTGTTTGTAACTAGCTACTTCCAAGTTCTGACCATCTTTATATGTTTGCTTGCTTTGTGTGACAGATGTGTCCCTCTGAGGTCCCCCAGAGGCCTAGTGCAGTCCCTTGATTTTCCATAGATGAACTCAGATTGTATCAGCTGATGAAAGCTGAGGACAAGGGAGGAAAGGTGAAGGAAGAGAAAGCACAACTGGGACATGTTAAAAGCAGCCGAAAAAGCAGGATGACAAAAAATTAATCAGGACTGTGCCCACCAGACCAGGACAGTTGAAGAGTATGCAGTATGGTTGGCCCTACTATGAGGCGTAGTGTGGAAGCTGCTCGAGGCAGTTGCGTCTGGCAGCTGATGCTGGGAGACGGCAGCAAATTGTTGGTGCTGACCTTGCCTTACCCTCCTGCTGCCTTCAGGTGCAGCTCTAAGATTCAAGTTGCAGTCCAATCAGAGTTTTTACATGGGAAGAGAAGGAACACCATCTTTTTTTTTTTAACTCAGGTAACCAAATACCTTGGGTCAGCCCTAGTAAGCAGTAACTCATACAAGTGGATGTTTCACTGGATTATAGCTTAGAATGTTATAATACTTCTATTTTTCTTTCATTCTGTTTACTGATGATTGCTAACATGAAATTTCTCATTTTCCTGGCTACTGATAATAATGTATAACTTACCTGAAACAGCCAATTCAAAACAAATTAAGAAAGGGAGAGAGGGAGCGACAGAGAACAGCATTTGTTTGTGGTAGATATAAATATTGGTATTTTAATGTCAGGCAAGGAGAAAAAGAAAAAAAGAGCAACATTCTGGAAGACATTTCTTCAGTACATGCTAATTTCTAATTCATTCTTGGAGCACCCCATACAGAAAATTCATCTGGAAATTATGTAGATGTCAGAAGTACTTCTATAATTGCTCCTCTGTGGTTTCGCATATGCTAACAATGGATTTTATTTTATTTTTTTATTATTCTTACCAGTCTATTCCCTTGCGATAGTTGTTTCCATTAAAGAACTGAACTTCTTCAAAGGTTTTTGGACTAGGGAGATTGCTAATGATGGAAGGATGCATAAGGAGGAATAAATAAAGTGCAGTTGTTCCTATAGGGACAAAAGACAACAACAGAAGGTTGGATTATATCATAGTCTGGGAAAGGGCAAAGGGTGTAAAGCAGTTACAAATGGCTTTGTAAGAAATATATTCCCCAAAGATGCAAAGAAATCCCAGTCATGCAAGAATATGCTAATATTGTATAATTTTATATCAATCCAAGTAAAAACCTATTTAAATTGCTTTTTACTTAAATTTTTCTCTCTGATGAGTTAATGAGGCCCCAACTGAATTGAGTGTCAAGTGTGTCTTCGTGTTTAAAAGAAAATTTGTCCTGGGATCTAAGACATCTTTTCAGCTTAATAATATACTTGTGGATGTGTTCCCTTCATTTAAAAGTGCTATTATTATTATTAGCTCTCACACACAAAAAAATCTGTTCCCTTTTCAAGGGTATATAATCAATATCCATAAATTCACACCTCACAGGATACTCATAACAATCTTGTGAGTCTGGTCAGATGGAAAGGAAATGACATCCAAGTATCCCAGTGTGCTGGGCATGAATGCCCTTTTTCGGGTTAAAATAATTAAGACCAGTTAGACCTACTCCCAATCAATGCGATTAGTACTAGGACTGTGCAAATGATTGGATTGAAGAAGGATGATTCAGGGTCATTTGGATTAGGTTAGCCCAAAGCCATTGGGGCTGATTTGGTAATCTGGACATCAAAACAAAGTGAAAGAAGGTCTGGTAGTATATTTCTCAAATATTAAAAAAAAAAAAAAAGGAAAATACTGGAGAGAGGGAAGGATGGAAATTTACTCAACAGATCTAGCTGGATCAAGAATTTCACCAGTGTGTTCTGATTGCAGTGCTTGAGGAGAAGGATGGTGAAGTTTTGTCACCTCTCTTTGGTTCCTTCCTCAGTTTCCCACAAGCAGCAGAAACATCTTTGGGAGAATTTGTTGAAGCTTGGTGGCACTTTTCTAGTAAGTATTGCTTGCAGTTCTCACCTTCATTCTACTAGTATACAATTTTCAATCCAGCTTTCACAATTGATTCTCATGCTCCCTTACTCATTGATTTACTGTTCATTTGAAAAGGTCTCTGTGTTGATCTCTATGTCATTTTGGTAAGCAGAGGGACTTCACTTGTCCTTTCCCCCTCCATTTTGACCCTTTTTAAAAGCTAGTTTTCATTTGATTCCAGACATTTGTTTCATATATTTCCTCTGCTTTTACTTTTTGTCTTGCATCTGTTCTCTGTGTGTCAGTTATAGATATATATAAGTGAACAAAAAAGGGCACACAGTGGAGATCATATATTAACACATTCTGTTAAAGCTAATTTTAAAAGTGGCTAGCAGAAATACTCATGGACCTACCTATCTGTAATTTGGTTTGATTAATTCCCTTTGTAAGGGTTAGTAAGTCTCCAAATTTCATAAAGTTTCATGTGTGGAAAAAAAAAAAACAAGCAAAAATGTCATGCCCATTTTGGTTTCCAAGTGCAAATCAAGGAGGGATGTGCAGTTTCAAATTTTTATTCAAATTCAGGTCTAGGTCAAGCCAAACCAAATTGTAGTCTGATTTTAATCACTGAAGCAGGCCTCCAACTGAATAGGGAGACTGTTTTTACAGCCTTATTTATAACTGAAGTATGGGGTTATAATCCAAGGCCCTTTCCACACAGGGTAAAAAAAACGGCTTAGGGCAACCTCATCCGGAGGTCGTCCACACCGTGGAGCGCGCTAGAGCGGTTTGAATAGTGGAGGTTCCACACCTCAAACCGCGCTAGCGCGGCCGCAAGGGGTGGCGTAGCGCGTTTTTTAAAAACCACATTTTATGTGGTTTTTACGAAACGCGAGCGCGCTAACCCGTTGCAGCGCCCTGTTTGAAACTGCAGGGACGTGCTAGCACGTCCCTGCAGAGCTGCCCGGGGGTGGGCTTCCGGCTGGCGCACTGCCCTGATTGGCGGAGCACCGCCGGAAGTCACTGGCCGCCATTTTGGGCGCCGCCGAATGCCGCCGAAATTCGCCAGCGTGTGGAGCGGCGAACGCGTGCTCCCCGCAGGGACGGAGCAACCCGTTTTCAGGTAAGATCCGTCCCTGCGTGCGCTGCCCCGTTTCCCCGTCCCCCGTGTGGAAAGGGCCCAAAAGGTACTTACTATATACCCTCTAACATTTCAGAGGTGAAATCTAAGATACGTGTGGCCAAGCAACAAGACAGTGTGTTAATATGGAAAAAAGTTAATAATGAGGAAGAAATACAGTCTATGAGATACTGCAGGAGTTTGCTTTTGACTGAATCTACTGGAAAGGGCAGGATTCCTTTTCCTCCTCACCTCCCTTTCTGATTAGTTAATTGAGTGCAAAGTACTCCTGCACCAGTTTGTATCACTGGAAGTAAGCTGAGGATAAAAATGGGAAAGTAGTAGGAAAAGAGAGAAACAAGGATATTTAAAGGGCGTTTAAAAAGTATCTGAAAAAATGAGATAACAGTGATTAATTGGGATGGTACCTGCCAAATTGGGACAGGTGAAGGATACGCTACTAGGGAATTGGCTTCATTGAATACAGTGAGAATAGCTTCTGCATAAACAGATGTAAGATTGAACTGTAGGTCTCCAAGCAAATCAACAGTTATGTTTTATGTTAAGAACTTTCAGAAAGTATGAGCTATTTGACATAGGAACAGACTGTTTCAGAAAGTGGTAGACACTTTGTTGGAGCTTTTAATTAGGGCCTTGACAGTTTCTCTAGTCGAGGATTCCCAGCATTGATAAGAGCTTGGACTCAGTGAGCTTTGAGACCGCTTTCAACTTTTTTATTTGTCTGGTCTGGTAAGCAAAGGTGTAATAGTGTCTGACTGCAGACAAATTTTGCATCACTGGTCTTTTCAAATTAGCTTTACTTAATTACATTTAGATAATTCTCAAACCTCTTTATTGTTTTCTTTGTACCTGGCAAACAAGCTTATCTGATTATGTAGTCACTTAATATGCAATTGTGGAGAAGAAAACTACAATAGTTTAGAGACTATGGCCATTTCTGCTAACAAGCAGATGGTAGGTGGATGAGTGGGAAGAAAGCCAAAGACTGACTTCTGGAGGAACGCCATGTCTTCCCTTTAGTACTCCCTGACTGGACCTGAGTGAAGTGTGCAGCTTCAGTCCAGCCTGGGAAAACTTTCTATCCTCCTCCAAGCTAGTCAGCCAGCCGGTTGGCTGTCCCTTTCTGAGCCTGTAAAAAGCACAGGGGCCTCTGGGAAGGAGGTTGATACAGGCAGGGCAAAAGATGGCAGGTCCTCACCACACTTTGCCCCCTTCTCACAGCCGTAGAGGCTGGCGTCCTTGGGCAAGTCTGTCACTAGAGCTTGTTGAGATGGTTTTAGCTGGTTATTGTTATTTCCTTTTCATTTTTAATGGGATGCTTGATCTGTTTTTATGTTGTATTTGGTTTCTATATGAATTCTACTGCTAGCCACCTTGACTGTCATTTTTTGGTAGGAATGGTGATGGTGATGATGATGATACTGCAAGAACATGCTGCACCTGATTAATATACCTGTATGTTATATACATAGACACCTGTCTCAAAGAAATGTTTCTTTTGTTCACTTATTATAATTTTAAGGGTACCCCTAAGAAACATAGTTGCATGTATTTTTAAAAGAATGACATGTGTCTTTTTATTAATGCAATGCTGGCTCACAGTACTGGCTCAAGGATGAATCTTTGGCACAGCACCTTCCTTATCTCCTTGATTCTTTCTCATCAAAATAGAAGCAGGCTATTTAATTTTTGCCTTTAGATCATATCATATTTGCTCAGGAGACTGCTTGGATCACAGAGTTTCTCTCTTTTGTGTATCAGATTATATGTTTCTCATCTCCTTCTTTATCAGTGTTGTCTCTTCAAATCTACAGACATCAGACAGTTCCACAATGTCAAGAAGAGAAGCATTTATATAAGAAACAGTGGGAATGATCTTACAGTAAAGATTGTTCCCTGATCCGATCTATGGATGTTTTATAGATGAAAACAAAATCACAGCTTTGGTGAATGCCATAAGTTCTTAAGTTAAAATTGACCAAAAGAGAGAGAAACAACTCTTGAGAGAATAGTACTTTCTAAATTTCTACATGAAAAATGACTGTGAAAGAAAAGTGATGACTAAAACATATGGCTCTTTTAGGATGACAGGATGTGGGTTGCAAACTTCACAGTCAACAGTTTTTCTATAGCTTCATAATTATTTGTGTTTGAATCACTTTATTGCCTACCAATAGCATGTGGTTAAGTAATGACATGGTGAACCACAGTCTGGACAAACAGAAGAATAATTAGATGCCCAACTCACTTCAATGAGGATTCACCATTCACCATAGACATACTCATCCATCAATCTATGTGTCTCACCATGCTCAAAGATCATGGACAAGACCTCTTGGTGAAACACTAGTGAGTTTGGGGAAGAGAAGAGAATTTTTTTTTGACTGTGGCTCTTTTTCAAGGCTCTTACAAAATTCAGTAAAGTCTCTTGCACAAAATTTTCTCTGTAACTGGGAAGGGTTGACTTTTTTTTTTTAAATATAGTGCAGTATTGGATTACCTGTTTTTTGGGGTCCAATCACGAGAAATTTTGGTAGGTGGTCACACGTTTTCTCTCTAGACCAGATATCCCTATGGCGTCTGTCATCACATGGATTCTGATTAAAAGAAAGAAGCAAATTACGTCCACAACATTTCTAAATAGTCAATGTTCTGCTCTACTGAAATGTCCTGTGTAGCAAAAGTTGTTTCTTCCTGTGCTGGAATACTTCCTCCACCAACTGAGCTGAGATCTAATGTGATGTCAGAGAAAGTCTTGGCGTTCAAGTGTAAGATGGAGTAATCCAATGATTATTCAGGTAAGGTGGAACACTGCCAAGTAACTTGTCTGAGAATTCACACTACTGTCAAAATGTTTGTTGTTATTCTTTGACATACACAAGTTTGCTTAATTCTACTGAACTCATCTTCCTCTTTATTTTCTATTTGCTTTGCTCCACTGAATTCTCTTAACTTTTACAAAACAATGCTACCTAATAGCAACTGCCTTGTGGCTCAGATCAACCCATCACACTCATCCATCACTCTGTTCTATACACACAACAGTACGCTGCTGATGAACAGGTTCTGTGACTCCCCTTCTCCCCATGCAGTTCAGCACCCATTAATTACTGTTCAGTATGAAGAAACATTGTCAGTATCCATAAGCTGGAAAATAGATTGGTGGGAGTAAATGTACCATATGCAAGCATGGGCATGCAACCCCTTCAATGTCGCCTCCTATCAGTTCTGCATAGAGAGGAAGAAGGCACACTTTAAGGCAGAATCATTTCTCTCTCTCTCTCTCTCCCGCTTCACACTTTTCCTGAAAAATTATAAAGTAGTAATGGAGTTTTGTAAGAAATTGGTTGCGAATCCAAAATGGATTAGCTATCTTTTGTGAAATATTCTGAAACACAGAGTAGTGTTGGGAATTCTTTAATCAGGGGACATAATGAAGCACATAAACAGCTTTGCATTTGCAGCTCAAAAATGAGCACAGTGAACAGAGATGTTACCTAGAATTCTGCTTGTACACTATGCTAGAGGTTGCATATTCTCCAGGGTCATCCAGTGGTGGTGAAGGAAGACAGCACAAATCTGCTGGTTCTGACAGACTATTTATCCAGAATCTTACTTTCTAAGTGGCTGATATACTAATTTTCTTTTTCTTTCTGCCACTGCCAAAGCCAGCTACACCAGTGAAGTAATGCTGGTGTACTGTACCAGCAGGTTTGTGGCTGTAACATTAGTTTCATACAAAGATAAACTTGTGATAGACCCAGTGGAACATATGTTATTCATGGTTAATTTAAGTTGCATGGCTTTCTATATATCTGCAGAAGGCGTGAGTAAATCTGGATCCAACCCAGACAGGTAAAGTGCACACTTCATATATGGAAGGGCCCAGGTTCAGTTCCTGTGATCTCCAGTCACAACTGGGAAGATCTGTGTCTGTAACTATGGAGGGCTGCTGCTGGTATGTGTCAACATACTGACCTAGATGTAGCAGTGACTGAACTCTGCATAGTGCAACTTTCTTATGTTTCTGCATTTCTGTCCTAGATCTGCTATAGCAGGAGTGGGAATTGTGTGGCCTTCCAGATGTTGTTGAAGTGCAACTCTTAGCAAGCCTCGTCATTGACTGTGATGGCTGGTCCTGTCAGGAGATGAAGTTTAACATCATCTGGAGGGTCACATGATTCCAACTGTTGCACTATGGTCTGTGGTAGATTATGCATTACAGCAGTGGAATGAAAACCCTTTGTATGACTTTATCCCATGATACTTACAAGAGTTAAAGGCTGTTTACATGAGTCAGGCTGATTCTACACATTGTGCATTCTCATTGTTTTGATGGGAAAAAGCATGTGATTGCCTAAACTAAATGGATGAACCCCTGGGAAAGTGGTTCCCATGACACTGCTGTAACGAATAGTGGGCACCCTACTAAAGAGCTGTTTTCTGTCAGTCACTAATACATTGTGGGGATATTAGTCTCCTTCTGACAGTCCTGTTATGAAGATGGGTGTTGTAAGGCAATTTTTGTGTGCAAAGTGCTATATAGCCAGCTCTTATGTTTGATTAACAAAAAGCTTCAACTTGTCTGGTTTCATTTCTTCCTTTAAAAGAAGAGATCAGTAAAATTGGCATATAAACTTAAATTTATCCCCTTCAAAGCCAGGTGGCAAATAAGTTTCCAAGATAAAGTATTTAGCAATATTTAACATTTGCACGATGACATAAAAAAAGGGGGAACAAATCATAGCTTGAGGTTATTCAGCAATTTATCTTTCAACCATGTGTTAATGAGAAATAAAAATGTGAGAAGAAAATGAAAGGAGCCTCTTCAAAAGAATTATCATGCTGGAATTTCCTTTGTACAGGATCCTGGTATGCAGTGGGCTAGATATTCATATGGCATTGATCAAAAGGCTTTATTACAGTCTACAGACACCATGGCTTGAAGCAAGTGGGTAATCCTTTGTAACGGCAATGTAAATTGTAGTGAAATTTCTCTTTTAAATATATAAGGAGCTGTCACATCAAATCTGACCATTGTTTCATCTTCCCTAGTAGTGTCTACTGGACTTCACGTGAGATACGGACTTGAAAAAAAAAGTTCATTTCATTTCCCTTTTAGTTTCATTTCCAGAAGCTGCATTTGGTACATTTCTATTTGCTGTTTCCTCATTCACTTCATTACTATCTTATTACCATTTATTTTATTTTTCATTCCTTGTTAGATTTGGATTACAATGGAGATCCGGCTTATCTTCTGATGGCTGTAATCTTGCAATTATCTGTCTAAATGACACAACATTTCCAGGTACTGTACTCCCAGTGCATAAGACCTGCCAAGTGCAGATGGAGTCAACAGAAAGTCCTAGTTCTAAGCAAAAGCAGGTGCAATACTTGTTGCCATGTCTTGTTCCTTGCAGAACACTCCATAATCCTCTCTTTCCTACAGAATTTTCTTTGGATGAATTAATTTGTATTTTGTCGATATAAATTTTGCTGAGACAAAATAGCTCCAGGAGGGATACTGTGGCAAAAAAGATGGCTCGTTCTCATTGCAAAAAGAAGCCCACTTCCACTGGGGAAAAAAGTTTAAGGAGTAAATTAAGAGTGGATAACACCTATAAGATTTCCAAGCAACATGTCTCTGGCAAGTTACTTCCTGTGACAGTTACTATAAAGAAAAGGACATGAGTGGTAAGAGAACAGGCCTTAAGGAATACAGTAGAGAAGGCCAGAATGGACCATGACTAGAGCACTGTCCCATACCACAAAATTAGAGCACTATAATTCCACTTTAGCCACCATGGCAACATTCTGTGCAATCCTGGGACTTGCAATTTAGGAAGCAGGATTTACAGTTCTCAGCAAGAAAGCTCTTGTGCTTCACCAAACTACAAGCCCCAGTATTGCATAAAATTTTGTCATGGCAGTTAAAGTGGGATATAGTTGTATTAGTGTGAAAAGGTCTTAAGACAGTGGTTCTCAACCTGTGGGTCCCCAGATGTTTTTGGACTTCAGCTCCCAGAAGCCCCAGCCACTATGGTCAATGCTCAGGGCTTCTGGGAGCTGAAGTCCAAAAACGTCTGGGGACCCACAGGTTGAGAACCACTGCCTTAAGACATAGGCCATTTCCACATGACAATGTTATAGTGCTATTATTCCACTTTCAACATCTTGTGGAATTCTGGGGTTTGTAGTTTACTGAGGCTAAAGAGCTCTCTGGCTGAGGATTCTAAATGCCCTCCCTAAATTGCAAACCCCAGGATTCCATAAGATATTGAAAGTGGAATCATAGCACTATAACAGTGCGGTGTGGAAATGGCCTGTATCTGAAGAATCAGAAAGAAGAGCTGCCAGAAGGGGATACTCATGACTATGAAGCTGTTCTCTGTCCATTATGTAAGGTAAAAAGAAATAAAGATCTATAATTGCGCTTGACTCCAAAGCTAGGAGGAGCTATAGGCAAGGATTCTCATATGTAGTGTGTGCACACATATATGTGTCCATGTGGGAGGCAGAAGCATCACAACTACTGCAGACTCCATAAACCCTTGAGTGGTCTTGCTATGCTGACTAGAGGAAGAAATACATTTGTGACCCAGGACACTATTTACTGTAGCACTAGCCAGTAATGTCACAATGAAATTCAAGGCAGTTCACATGTGAATCAGTCATAAGTGATGTTAAGTCCACCTGTTTTGGAAGCAAATTGCTTTGGGCAAGGGAAGGTACCACATAAATCAACCAGCTTCTCAGAAACAAGCCTGTGGGCAAACCATTCCATGTAGGTTCTAGGACAGTGGTTCTCAACCTGTGGGTCCCCAGATGTTCGTGGATTTCAGCTCCCAGAAGCCCTGAGCATTGACCATAGTGGCTGGGGCTTCTGGGAGCTGAAGTCCATGAACATCTGGGGACCCACAGGTTGAGAACCACTGTTCTAGGAGGTAAATTTTGATAGGATTCCATCCCAACTGCTGTAACAAACACCTTTGTCCCAGCTTTGCCTGTGACACTAGAACAACCTACCACACTAGAGTATCCTTCCCATGGTGCAAAGGATTACAGACCCTCTTTCCTGACAGAGACCCCATATGATTAATATTCCTTTTCTAATTACAAAGAATAGAATAAGAAATGCTTTCATATTTGGATTTCTATTGCAGTACAAAAGCAGAAGGGGCTGAAAAGATCCAATGAACACAATGTGAAAAAGAGAGTGAAAGTCTCAGTTTGTGTATACATGCCTCTATATGTCTGTATTTTTCTACATCTTCAGGTTATGCCTGGTCCATACATGTTTTTACATATGTATTATTCATCCGCTGAAAAGGGTCACACAAACAATGGGCTATTTTTGTGGAAAAAAGACTTTTACATATCAAAGACTCTGGCTTCCATTTTAGGATTACCTATGGGAATTGAAATCTCCATTTTGCAGTTGGAGACTGGTCTCCATACACTGAAGAGTGCTGTTCACATGTATGCAATCAAATATTGGCTGAAACTGAGAAAAGGAATATGTTCTTCTTTAGTTTTGAGTGCCTTCAAAGAAATGTCAAATTGCAATAGTAGAAAATATTTATCCTGGAATCAGAAAATTCTACATCTAGTGGAGGGTTATGGTCTCTCGCTGGAGTCTTTAGATGCTTTAAACTTTGAGCAAGCAGCTCGACATCTGAAAGCACACATTTCAAAAAAGGACTTCCAAGCTGATCGTGCTTCCATATGTCTGTCAAAATGTGCTCCTTGGTATGTCAAATTACCTATACAATTGCCTCATTCTTAATACTTAAATAGTATAACAAATTTTAAGTGGAGATAGGCTCTCACAGTCCTCTGTCGTAACCCAAAGGACTCAGCAGCAGTTCATGGAAGGTACCATCATATCCCTAGGGAGGACAGAGTCTGCCCATGTGGAAGCAACACAGTTGAAGATCTAGTACATTATCTATTAGTATGCCCAATTTACACAGACTTAAGAAAGGCCTTGTTTAAAGAACCTGACCTTACACCCAATAAGCCTAGCTCATTTCTAATTAAATTTCTTTTGGGGGATTCAGTTCCACACATTTCCAATAAAGTTGCTTGTTTTGCTTTCAAAGCATCAATTTTGAGAAGGGAACTTAGTAGTAGGGATAACAGATACTAGAGATGATGGATGGGACCATAAAGTACAACACTTTTTTTATTGTTTTAATGCTGTTTTTATCTGAAATACTTTGCAATGGCCTTGGTTATACAAATAAAGATTTAAGATTGACTCTGGTTTCCTTTTTGATATCCAAATCTATTTGGCTTCACCATTAATCAGACGGAGCCAACTACTTCAGATGTCAGAAGACAGGAGAGGTAATCCACCCCCATAGCCATTCCTCCTAATTCTGATCCATCAGCCTCTCCTCTAGCACAGGGCAAAGCAGTAGCAACCACCCAAGCTATTCCTTGTGACCCCTCAGGCCATTACTCTCTCATACAGGACAGTGCAAGGTGAATCTGTTGTGGACCCTGAGACTAGGCTGCTGTTCTATAGGAGGATGCTAACCTGTCACCCTTGGAGAAGTATGTTCAAAAAGAGTTTTTGACCATGGAAAGGGGGGTGAGTAGGAAGGGAATCTTTGGTTTTACACAGATAAAAATGCCCATGGGCTGTCCTGCACACTGATTGGAGTGCCAGTGATTTTATATCATAGCACAAATTGTCTGCTGAATCTGTCTCTAGGCATGGTGTTGGTGGTTCATCAAAACAAGTTAATGCAAAGCTGCTTTGATTTTCTAAATAAAATTGGAAAAAGAATTTCTCTCTCTGCTTCCCTCCCCATCCCTCTCTCTAGACCCTCTCTTTCTGTCTCTTTCTTGATGAATAACAGCCAAACTAACAGATGATATTTGCAGCCAGGCTCCAGGCAGGTGTTAATGAAGGTAATGTGACAGCCAGTTCCTTATCTGTTAGCTAATGTATTCATTGGCCAAATTGCTGACTTTGAAAAGGAAATTAAATGAACCTCGTAGGCCATTTAAAACTGATTAAAATGTCTTAATTGGTAGACATTGCTTTTCTAATTTTCCCCCAGTAGTCTTCCCTGCAACAACATTGAAAATGAATGTGGGGCTCCCGCTGTTCACTCAGCATGGGGTTACCTGCCAGAGTGGGTCTTTTTGCTCAGGGAAGAGCTCAAAGTACTTGTGAGCCAGCTGAACTGGTGGGAGGGTCTGCAGCTTCAGGTTAGTCCAGCTTTGAACAAAGCTGGCCAGGTTGACAAACGTATATAAACCTAGTCGGTCGTTCCCGTAGTTTGACAAATGAGTCATGAAGATACTGATCTGAAAAAGGTAAGCAGAGAGAAATGCTTGTTAGTTGTAGTAGCAGGTAAATATCACCAGATGGCAGCAGCTGTATTTAAAACCAGGAGTTAGATAGGTTGCTGGTATTTAAAGTTTTCCACAACCTGACTGCTTTTATCATAAAGAAACCTTTTCTGCCACAGTATTGTGCAGCTTTTTGTTTACTTGAAAGAAAAAGAAAAAAAATTAATAGCAGCCATTTGCATCCTCTTTACATGTAGCACAATACCTTTTCAGTTTGTTTTCCCAGTTGGATCACACTGAGTGGCTGTATTTTTTCAAATTTTCCATACTTTTAACTGTTAAATACACAGAGAGATTGGCTGATATGGTGAGATGGTTTGTTGCAGGAACAGGGGGAATCTAAGTCTGGCCTGTGTCTACTGAGTGCTTTTTTTTCTTTTTCCTATTTTCTTTAAAGTATAGCAGTATCAGAAGACACAAGAGATTTGTATAATTTGTTAGAATCCCCAAATGCACTATGTGGCTACAAAAACTGCCCTTAGCAATGTGGATTCCTTTGAGAAAGACATGGCTGTTTCATTGGGGAAATGAAACTAAGCGGCTGAGGCAGGCACATGTTTCTAATTACTCAAATATCACTAGTGAATGCTACTTGCCACCAACTGGGCAACTGATTGCCTCACTTGCTCTCTATATACTAGATTTCAGAGCATAGAAGCATTAGTTTCTTCCAAAATCCCCCAGCCAGCATGGCTACTAACCAGGCTGGCTAGGAGATTCTGGGATGTGTAATCCAAAAATAACATCTTCAAACTTTGTACCAGGTGGAAGACAAAACGTCACTTTGCTCTGATCAATGTATAGCCTTTATTTTGGATTTTGCAATGTCCACTGAGTAGGGATGCCACTTGTTGCTGATTTCATTCTCAGAGGAAGGAATGAGTAATTTTAGCAATTTTCTTCCTGTTGTGAAATCTGCAGGAAAAA
This sequence comes from Iguana delicatissima, assembly GCA_948472985.1. Lineage (NCBI taxonomy): Eukaryota > Metazoa > Chordata > Lepidosauria > Squamata > Iguanidae > Iguana > Iguana delicatissima. Next base: position 92,142 of record CAOKZL010001337.1, on the reverse strand, counting down.
AAAAGTATGATTTTCAAACACTATTTGAACTTCAAGACTTATTCAGTGCCATATAGAGATAGCATTGTTTTCCTGCAGAAAACAGCATTTTCTGTGCAGAAAACAGCAGTTCCGTGCAAATATATTATTTTCTGTGCATAAAATGCTGTTTCCTCTGTCAAAAATGTTGTAGTTGGGGTCTTATTTCAAAATGTGTACTTTTAGGTATAGAGAATGGCATTTTCTGAGCAGGAAATAAAAGTTTCTACATTTGAAATATTTCTGTAGAAACATTGTATTTTCTGTGCAGAAAATGTAGGTGGACATTTATTTTGTGAAAAATTCACACACGGATGCTCATACAGAAAACCCAGTATTTTCTATGCATGAAACAGCAAGTGCTGTTTACTGCTAAAAAAGAGAGAGAGAGAGAGAAATCTGTGCACAAATTGTGTACAGAATAAATCCTGAACTGCAAAAACTCTCATCAGTCCAATATTTTCCTCATCAGGGTTTCCTGAAACTTGAAAAACACTTTTTAAGAACCATTTTTTCAAATATTTTCAAATGTTATTCTAATATTATTTCCATCTCTACTACCACACCAGGAATCCGTCTCACCCTCCCCCTGCAATTGACAGGACTGATGGTTTACATATATATATAAGATACCCTGCTAATTTCAAACAAACAAAAAACAGTCCCCCAAATCTATTCATGTATAGTGTTAATGCTGCTGACAGTTTAACCAGACAGCTGTACAAGCTAGGCAATCAGCTGGGTAATTAGTAATAGTGAGTACAATTAGCAGATAAGTCATGCGACTAATATTTATTCTTGCCAGGGGATAAATTGGATGGATCAAGGTGGCATCCTAGTGGCTATTGTGGAGTTGAAAACTACAATACTGGTTTCTGATGATCCCACTTGTTGGCATGGAAGGACAGCAGAAGTCACATTAGCTGATCTCTAGCTAGTTATGAAAAACACTAGAATTCAGTGATGACACATATGTAATGCGTGCAAAAAAATTCAAATTCAATAGCTGGGGTTATTGATCCAACTAAATGATCCAACTAAATGATCAAGTGATAAGAATGATCTATCAGTGGCCCTGGAGAATTGCTACCAACCCAGATGGGCAGTACTGAGCTAAATTGATCTCATTTGATTGATGAATTTATTACTTAATATCCTATCTTTCAGCTGATACAGTGTAGGCCTACAATATAAGTTAAAACAAAATATGACTAAAACAGTATATGGATCAAAGATTTATGAAAACCATTAAATGAACAACCCTTTTAAAAATAATTTTAAAATATTTTAAAATGCATTTAAAACATAAGATTGAAGTCCAACACATCCCATTAAAAACCCTTCTACTGCAAACAATGAGCCCGTGAAGATGATCGGATTGAGAGATACTGAGAGATAGCCCTCCCCAGAAAATTGCATGACTCAAACAGAGAGATACAGTCTTTCAGATAATCTGGATCTAGGCCATATAGGGCTTCATAGGTCATAACCAGAACTTTGAATTATTCTAGAAGACAGATCAGTAACCAGTGACGCTGTTTCAACAAGGAACATATATGGTCCCTATAATCATCTGTGGTCAGAGTCTGGACACACCATTTTGGATCCACAGAAGTGTGAAAACATTTTCCAAAGTCAGCCCACACACAATAATCCAAATGATGTAATCAAAGTATATGTTGCCATAGCTAGATTTGACTTCTCAAGGAATGGGTGCAGCTGGCACACTAGTTTTTGGTGTGCAGATGCACTCCTGGCTACTGGTGAAACCCAGGCTTCAGTGCTCAGGGCTCAATATAGGAATACACCCAAGCAACAAACCTGAGATTTCACAGAGAAGGTAGCCTTATTCAACACAGGTTGAATCCTTGCCCCCTTTAGGCTCACCAGGAGTACTTTGATTAAGCTTCACATTGTTCAGTCTCACCCAGTCCATTACTGACAACAGAACCTGATTAGAACCAAGGCAGCTTCCTTGGAATTGAATGAAAAGAGAGGTGAGAGTTGTGTGTCATCAGCATACTAGTAACACTGAACTCCCAAAGTCCAGATAACCTCTCCCAGTGGTTGCATGTAGATATAAAAACTGCATGAGAAAAAAAAAAATCTGAGCCCCAAGGGACACTACAGGATAATGGTCAGGGTGTTTAATGGGTATCCTCCAGAAACACTTTCTGAGTTCACTTTGGAAAGATCAGAGCCACTGTGGCCCTAATAGCAATCCAAGCAAAGTGACCCAGAAGGATACTGTGATTAATGGTACTGAAAACTATTTAGGTACAGCAGAGCCAACAAAGACACATTCCCTCTCTCAAGTTCCCAGCATTAGTCAGCTATTAGAGTGACCAAAGCTGTTTCCATCTCATAGCCAGTCCTGAAGCCAGGTTGAAATGGATCTGCATCCTATTCTTGTGAGGCAAATTGTAGAAGAAATTGAAATATCTTTAATAGCAGAGAAGTAAGATATTTCTGCTGCTACCACCACCACCACTAGCACCGCAGAAAGGGCCTCCCAGGGCTACCAGTTTTGGTTAGACACAAACACAAATGCAAACACAATTTGGATCCATGATTAATTGGATCGAAGCACTCAGACAGACTGAGTGAATTTTGGAGAGAGAAGCCTCCACCCTGGACTATGCAGGGCTGCATTCTAGCCCACTGGTGTGTTATAGACTCCTCCCTAGAGCTCTGTCCCATCCAGTGAGTAATCCTTGAAATTTCAGATCTGAGATTGGAGGGTAGGGGGAATTTCCCTATTGTGAAATATAGCAGAGACAGTTTATTATAGACAGAAGAGATTCCACATCTTTCTCTTAGACTGTTCTTCCAGGCGAGTCATAATACCTCCCTAAGTGGGGAGAACAATCTGATCTTCACACTGTGTTCCCTGATGCTGATGACCTAAGAGGCACTTTTCTCCTACTTTTGGGAGTTCCTGGCGTGCTAGCTGAGAACTGATGCCCCTCTACTTTTATTTATTTTTGGAAAGAAAAGATGAGCCAATCTTGCTGCCCCTCAGCTGGCACTTGCAGAAGCTCCTGCTTCCCAGGACTTGAGAACAGATTGCTTCTCCCCCACCCCTTTTTTAAAACCTTGTGGAGAAATAAGAGAAAGGTTATGAACCGGCCATCTCTTTGCCAGTACCTTCAGGAGCTCTTGGAAGTATTGGCTGAAAGTGAACTCAGTGATATAGGGGAATATGGTCAGCATTATAGAGAGCTTGGGGTGATATAATGTACCTCCCAGTTCACTTGCCCATCTCTTCTTAAACAATGGCTTCAGATGTTTTACTGATGGAGGACCCTTGCACTTTACACTAATCCAGCCCCCAATTATAAGATCCAAACTTAAAGTAAGCAATTTTTCTCTAAATGTATATACATAGATATAGAAAATGCATACATGATACATACATACAAAGCTGCTTCATAGGAATCATTTTGTAGTCATAGGCTGATTGCCAAATACAAAATGAAAACAAATTATGACAATTGCTAAAAAGCATAACAATGAATGAATCTATTTTTTTCCCTTCAAAATACAGTCAAACTGACCTTTTCCAGTTGCCTGCTTAAGTGTGTTCTAAAAAGAAGAGTATATTGATTTACCTATTTGTGACGTTCTTAATTTCATTATAGGTTCCCGATGTCCACATATAATATATGGAACACGTATTATTTTGAAGCCACGTCTTCTGGTCAAACACAGATATGTCCCTGCTTTTAAAGGAAAATTCCCAAGAATACTATTTTTTTTATAAATATATAGCTAATTTGGGAGATGTGCTACAAATCCCACGTTGATTCAGCATAATAACAATACACGTACTATTAGTGTAATAATAATACATGGATAAATATTTTAATCATACAAATGCAATGCACATGTGAGACAGAGACAAGGGATGGGGATGTATTTGGATCACATTGTAACTTATGAAATTCACACTCCCTGAACTAAGTGAAATCCTTGCAATCTGTCCTTTTTTTCAGTTTTGGAATTCAATTCTCCAATAAAAAGTTTGAACAAATATGTATATATTATCATTGTGATTCTTCTTGTTGTTGTTTTTAGAATAATATTGGAAACTCTGTACAAAATGTACATCTCAGTGAAACATGTTTTTAAAGGCCACAACTTAGAAACTCGATGAAATGAACTTAAGGCTGGAAAAAGGAGAAGTATCTCAAAGTGAAAATTAACAGATTTCTTCTTCTTTGCTAGTTCTCTGCTAACCTTTGCCAAAGTTATGACTAAGTTTAGAATCCATGCAAAAATCAAAATGTCTTCTATTGATATATAGGGAATATGTTGATTTCCCCTTCAAAATGAAGCCTCACAGACCTTTGGTGAATCCCCCAAGAAAAACTTTTAGTGGGCTGTTCTGGCTATATGAGAAACAGGGGAATTGAAAATCACTTTGAATCCTAATCTACTTCTTGTGTGCCTTTAAGTTGTTCCTGGCTTACAGCAATCCTAAAATGAACCTATCATGGGTTTTTATCAGCAAGAATTGTGACTTTGCCTTCCTCTGAGGCTGACAGAGTGTGATTTGCTCAAAGTCCATCCAGTGGGTTTCCACGTTCAAGCAGGGATTTGAACCCAAGAGTCATAGTCCAATGCCCAAACCACTACATCACTCTGGCTCTCCTGGGTCTGAACTAATGAATAACAAAATGTGATGGATACTGAATTATTAGATGGAGTGGAAGCAATCAGTCTAAAAATAAACAGAAGAGACAGCATCCAGGTAGAATAAGACAGTAAATAAATATGAGTTTTTATACAAAATATTGATTCTGTGTTTCAAATATTCATTTAAAAAAATGTTTGCCCAAAACGGTGAGAGAGTGAGGGTCTGGACATTTCTCTCATTCTAATGCTTCAGATATCATCTCCTTGTCTGTGTTGTTTTGCCATGAAGGAACAGGAATGGGTGGGGAAAGGCAGTGAGAAGAGGGAGTGGGGAACTTTTTTGGAAAACTTTACCCTTCTCCAAAAAAGCTTACTTCCACATCATAAAAAGATCACTATTGAATCAACGTTAAGCTTAGCCTTGAATCTTCCCACAATATGTCTGGTTTTCCTAACCCTGAGTTATTATTTATTTAATGCTTCATGATAATTCATAGGTAACCTTATAATTTTATAAGAATCATAGCTCATTGTAAGCGGCAATGATCTGTCGAATTTTTATTTGAAGGAATATTTTTCCTCCTACAATCTTTTCTACATTCTTATTTTATTTCTTTTCTCTATGATAATGGTTTTTCAGATAGTGACATCTCTTTCAAGTAGGAACATCATAAAGGATAATTCATGCAGAGATAAAAATTAACTTTCATGAGTGCAAAGTCACTGTTTTATCAATAGATGTTCTTTATCTAGCTTTATGTGGATTCAGTCTATTTAAAGATTTGTTACTTGCCAGTGTGTATAACTGGATTAACTGAAATTATGATGTACATAGAAAATGAGTTAATTACACAGTTTTCAAGAGATAACAAGAACAGTAACTGATTATTATATTTTACTTTTGTTTCCAGCAGACTCACTTCTGAATTAAGCAACGTTAAGGATGTTGGTGGAAATGTAAATGTACTTATGCCATGTTTGCAATTAAGGAAAAAAATATGCTACATTTTTGTAGTTATTATGGAATGCTTTGGGTGGTATAAAGAAGAAGGAAAGTTGGAAGGAAAGATTTTTTCCTTTCAGCATATGAGAAAAAGAGTGGCTTCTTAGTAATACACTTCCTGGTGTTCTCATATTATTGTTGTCTGCTAATGGACTCCCAATGTGGAAGGCCAAAGAACATAGCCAGACGTCTGCATTCACTGGGCTTTCTATTTTAATTGGAGCCAGTGTCTACACTGCTGTCAACTTTCCAATACATATACAGGAGCAGGTGACTCATGAAGGAAGGAATGTATGGAAGATTGTGGCTCCTCTTCTGCAAGTATGGAAAAAAAAAAGTGATCTGCCTGAATATAAGTAATGATGCATAATGCGGTTTGAGGGTTACACTTGGACTTTGGGGACCCAAATTCCCACTCATCCATGAAAACTCAATGGCTGACCTTGAGCAATTCACACTCACTCTCTCTTTAGAAAAAGGCAGAGGCAAGCTAACTCTGAAGACACCTTGCCAAGAAAACCTTAGAGTAGAGTTGCCACAAGTTGGAGTTGATTTGAAGGCATATAATAACTACGAAGTAGTGATGCATTTCCCTTCCTCACTCTGGATCCTTTTCAGCATTTCCTAAGGAAGCTTGGAAAGATGAAACCCAGCATACTGTGGATCATCAGTACACTAGAACAGCCATAATTCTGGTCAAGGAAAGAAGACTTGCATGAAAAATTCAGAAGTGCTAGAGGCCTTAAACCTCAATTTCTGTAATACTGGGAGAAACAATAGTACCAGAACTTAGAAATAACATATTAGTTATAATGCTAGAAAAATATCCCCTCTCTGCACATTCAGATGGTATAGGAAAGTGATTTCCATGTGTACTGGTGTCAATGTAAAGAGTTCTTCAACGTATGAAAAGAGTCTCATCCTATCAGGATCCTTTTCACATGGAGGAGCTCCTTGTTGTATAAACTAGTACAGTGGTTCTCAACCTGTGGGTCCCCAGATGTTCATGGACTTCAGCTCCCAGAAGTCCCAGCCCCTATGGTCAATGCTCAGGGCTTCTGGGAGCTGAAGTCCACACACATCTGGGGACCCACAGGTTGAGAACCACTGAACTAGTACATATGGATAGCCATTCCCCAATGCATCCAAATGGAAGATCTCCAGGAGAGGTCTCCTTTGGTCAGAACTTACCTGGAATACTGTGTCCAGTTCTGGGCACCACAGTTCAATAAGGTTATCAACAAGATGAAGCACACTCAGAGAAAAGTGACCAAGCTAAGTCAAAGTGTAGAAACAAAGCCTTACAAGGAACAACTTAGGAAGCTGAGTATGTTTAGCTTAGAGAATAGAAGACTCAAGTGACATGATAACTATCTTTCAATATTTGAAAGGATGTCATGAAGAAGATGGAGCAAACTTGTTTTCAACTGCTCTAGGGACTAGAACATGAATCAATTAAAATCAAAAGAAATTAAAATTACAAGAAAAAAGGTTCCACCTAAACATTAGGAATAACTTTTTTAAAAACTGTAATTGCTGTTTGACAGTGGAATAGATTGCCTCAGAGAGTGGTGGACTCTCGTCTTTGAAAGTCTATAAACAAAGGCTGTATGAGCTCTTTCAGGAGTGTCTTTGCTGTACATTCTTGCATGGCATGGGGTTGGACTAAATGGCCCTCATGATCCCTTACAGGTCTAAGATTCTATGACTCTATGAAGTGAGTAAACAGTGGGGAAGCATTTAGGTCATGGGCTTTAATGATATGAAGTGGTACGGTTTGCAGGGTCGTTAGGTTTTCAAAACAGCAGTAAGGGACAGTTGAAATTCATGATGAGTGGTGGTGTGACACAGGGTTGACCCTTTTCAAATGAATGCTGATGGTTATTCCCATAACTTGGGAATGTTTCTTTGTTGGACTATATCTCTCAAAATCCCATAGCCATTATTTTAGGATCTGGGGTTTAAAAAGCAAAGGAACTTTTCCAAGCTCTTGATTATCCTACACAACCAATTGTGTCACTTCAGGCTGCATCTTCTGCCCTCTGGAATCCAAAAAATATATTTACCAAGGCTGCTCCAATTTGAATCTTCCCCAAGCAACTTCAACCTAGGACTGCCCCATCACTGGGATGATTGCCACACCATTCTCTACCACAAATGGGTATAAAATGGATGACAAGGCAAAGGGAAGTATGAAGGCAAAGGGAATGAAAACTGAGTCAGTGTAGAAGGAAAGACAACACACACCGACTTTGAAAGTAAGGGGAAGAAAGAGTTATCGTGCAGCTGTGAGGGAAATACAGGAAAGCGAAATAGAGAAAGGTGAAAGAAAAACAGGTCGACATGAGAGTTTGGGGGTGGGATGGGGAGAATAGGAAATATTTGGTCCTTGGAATCAAAACAGTCGATACTTCAGGAGGAAATGACCATGTAATGGTAGGTCATGATTACAGGATAACCCAAAGAAGAGTATAGTCAAAGATGGACTCTGGATTAAAGAAAATATGATTTTAACAGGCTCAAGGATAGATTCTGGGTAGAATCTCATGGCTACAGACACTGAAGGACATCCAACCAAGGTGGATATTTATGAGTAGAAAGTTGCTAAAAGCTGAATCACAAATAATGAGATAAGATGTCAAAGGATTGTAGAAGGACAAATATTGTCCCTCTGTTCAAAAAAAAAAAAAAAAAAGGCAAAAGAGAACTATTGAGGTCAGCCTGACCTTAATATGGGGGGGGGGGGGAATATAAGAACAGATTATACAGGGATCAGTTTGCAGTGACAATGCAGTGATTAGTAGGTTTTGTCAAGGACAAATCCAGTCAAACTACAAATATGATGGTAATGATGTGGATGTTATTTATCTGGATTTCAGCAAAATATTTTCATAAGGTCCCCCATAATATTTTGATTAGCAAACTGATTAAATATGGAATAGATGGAAACATTGGCAGATGGATTCATAGTTGGTTGGAAAACCATGTTCAAAGAGCCATCGTTAACAGCTGTGCTTTAAACTAGAAGGAGGTCTTGAGTGGAGTGCCATAGGGTTTTGTCCTAGAGCCATTACTCTTCAACATTTTTATTAGTGATTTAGATGATGAGATGAAGGATATCCTTATCAACTCTGCAGATAATACAAAACTGAGAGTGGTAGCTAACACATCGAGAGAGAGAGAGAGAGAGAGAAAAGAATTCAAAAGGACCTAGATAAACTGGAAAAATGTACAGAAAATAACAAAATGAAATTCAATTGAGATAAATGCAAAATTCTACACTTAGGCCACAAAAACCAAATGTACAGGTATAGGATGGAGGATACTTGGCTTGGCAGTGCTACCTCTGAAAAGTGCCTTGGGATTGTGGTTGATCACAAGTTGAACATGAGCTGGAGCAAAGAAGGTACGTGCTGTTTTAGCCTGTATTAATAGAACTATAGTTTCCAAGCTGAGGATAGTGTTAGTCCCCCTATATTCTGTGCTGGTTAGGTCTCATCTAGAATACTGCATTTAGTTCTGGGAACCTCATTTTAAGAACAATATAGACAAGTTGGAGTATGTTCAGAGAAGAGCAATAAAGATGATAAGAAGTCTGGAGAACAAAATATATGAGGAAAAGTTGAACGAGCTGAGCATGTTCAGCCCAGTGCAGAGAAAACTGAGGGGTGATATGACATTCTTTACCTCAAGGGCTGTTAGAGAGAGGAAGTTGCAACTTTGTTCTTTCCCGCCCCCGAAATTAGACGAGGGTCTAATGGTTTTAAGTTACAGAAGAAGAGATTTTGATTGAACATAGAAGGAACTTCTTGACAGTAAGACCAGTTTGGCAATGAAACCAACTGCATAGAGAGGCAGTGGGGTCTCTTTCATGGGGCGTTGTCAAAAAGAGATTGGACAGCTACCTGCTAGGGATACTCTAGCTGGAGATTCTGTACTTAGCGGGGATTGGACTCAACGACCCTTAGGACACCTTCCAAGTCTGTGATTCTATGTTAAATGTTCTGCATGATAGGTCAAGAATCTGGCTTAGCGTGTCTGTTTTTGTAGCAGTTCCATACATTTTATATAATGCATAATTCTACTCTAAGTGCTTTGTGAACATGGAACTGAACTGTAGCCTTGAAAATCTTCTGTGACTGAGAGATCTGCCTTCACACCCTTCTTTTCTGCTGTCTAGAACAGCCATGAGAAAGAAGCCATTTGCTTTCCATTTTCACTCTTCAGCTTCTGCCAATGTGCCACTTCCTTAACAGTTGGGGTCACAGTGTTTAAAAACATGTCCATTACTTTCCTAAATTATTTATCAAGCTTTTAGTACATCCATGAGGTGAAGATGGATAGAATTTGGGAGAGAATGTCCCTCATGACCCATCCATAGCTATGTTAGCACTGTATTCACTTTATTTCACAAAGGTCACTCAGACTATTTTTGTCTTTCTCTGAGGCTCCTATGAGGAAAACTGATGAACTTACTGTAGTTTTTAAGTCACTTGATTGAGGTATGGCCATTTGGTTGAAAATCACTGATAGAACAGGGGTACAATGGTTGAGATGTGATCAACATAATAATTTTAGCCCTGGTTTTCATTCTATAATAAGTAATGGAAATGTTTATAGGAAGCCTTTTAGAGAGTATCCAGAAGAATGTCCTGGTAGCACTGTGCAGCATTACAGCCAATACAGAGCAAATGAGTAACAATTACTTTTATTTTCTATCTAGTTAAAGTGCTATAGATAAAACAGTTTAAGCAAATTTGAATGAATATGCCCACTAATAAATAAAACACTTTGAACCAGCTGAAACTATATATTGCAATCAGAAAGTGGCTTTCACGGGGACATATAGTGTTAAAGAATTTGTTAAACTCTGGTCCTTGCCAGGATAGCCAATACTGAGGATAGTGGGAACTGCAGTCCAAGAACACCTTGAAGGTCACCTATTACCCATCTCTGCTCTAAAATGATTTTCAACCAACCATGGAAATAAAACTATACATGTCAGCATTCCAGGGTCCACCTCATTCTTACTTTTCAAATCTGCCATCCTGACTTTGGCTTTGTAGGTTAGTATCACCTTATTTACCATTTTCAGAATGACAAGATTTCTGACACTTAATACATTCTTAAACGTACTAGGAAGTAAAACTTCTTTCTGACTTAAAATGGATAGAATTGGACTGTATTTTGTGAATATATTTTGTAACTAGGGTTCAGCTAAATGTTTTATAATGAATGTTTTGAAGGGTCAAAAGAATTGCTTTTCTTGAGCGGAGGTACTAATAAGCTTTTCAAAATACTGCCCATCACATTCTTCACTGTCAAATGAAATACATTGCAAAGATTTATAAAACAGAAATCGTGCTTCTAAATGACTAATGCTTTTATGTTCCTCTGCTCAGTCTTACTTTGTCTACCTGCCTGGCTGCCTGTTCTCCGCCCGTGTCTTGTTAAAAAAAATAGATAACTGAACTATACTCCCTACCATTGCCAAGAGTCATTTCCAACTTTGACCTAACTTGGATTTGGCTTTGGCTTTGGATGTCATCCCATGTGGCATTGTCAAGAGGCCAAATCAAGCTGAGGATGGCATTCCTTTCCTTCCATCTTAAATTTCTTTGGTAAGCTTCAGTGTAACTAAATCCATTTGGTTGATTTGTCCTGAAACCAAGAAAAATTCTTTCTGTCCTCACTATAGAGAAGTGAAGTGGGGATTGCAAGAGAAGATAGCTGCTAAGATTTTGAGGAACACCACTACTGCTGCCAATGTATCTGTGCTTGTAGGATGCAACTTAGATGTTTCTGCAGCACACAATCTATTCCTGTCATGCACCACTGAAAAGAAGATGTATGTACATTGTTAACTGGCCTGGACAATGTTCTGAATATCCATTAGAACATACTGATAAATTCTTTAAAGTGTGTAAGGGTTTTGTTCTGCACAATGACTGAAAAACAAAACAAAACCCCCACAACCCATTTCATTGTCCACACATGCCTTTCCTACTCTGCTGCAGATTTTATATCTATCTTGGGCAAATATCTCATCTCATAATTTTTGTTTAGTGCAAGCATATGGTTGATGCTACATACATTAGAATTCTGGGGTTTGAACTTTCTTGAGGCCAAAGGGCTGTCTGATTGAGAATTCTAAATGCTCCTCCCTAAAATATAAACCCCAGGATTCCATAGGATGTTGAAAGTGGAATAAACACTATTAACAGTGTAGTGCAGAAAGGCCCTAACTACCTACAGAAAATCTGTTTATGTTATAGCTGAGCCATATGTTTAACTGACCAGACTAAGGCCCTTTCTGCACGAGGCGAGTGAATCGCTCCGTGCCGTCACTCACACTTCTTCTTAGCTTGAAGCAATGTGGACTCTCCGTTAAGCCCTTCTGCAGGGGTCCTCTGTTTGGTCAGGGTGAATTGGAGCAGTGCGAGAGCTGTAGATCCGCACAGCTCAGGCTAAAAATGGCGGCTTCCTGTTCTTCGTGGGTCTGGACCAACCACTGACAGTGGCCATGCCCACAGCCCACCCTCCGCTGATCGCAGGCTTGCATTGGTGCAAGCATGCACATCTGCACAAGTGAGGAGGAATGCAATGGCGCACTCCAGAAGATTTTTCCAGTCTTCACGTAGCGTGCTGGTGGACCACTTGGGGGCGTCTTGGATCAGACTAAGGTACGGAACTAAGGTAAATAGTCTGAACCTAGTCCGATCCAAGGTGCGGACAACCTCCATCACAGGACACCTTGGCCCGTTTTAACTTCCTGGTGTGGAAAGGGGCTAATTCAACTAAACAAATTAATTAAATTGGACACCCCCCCAAGCACATATAAATAGAACTGGTGGGCAATCTGTGGCCTTTGCCATGTTATTGACATATATACTTCCTATCATTCTCCACTATCGACTATGCTGAAAAGGACTGATGAGAGGTACTGTTCAACCACATTGGAAGGGCCACACATCTTTAGGATTGCAATCTCAGCCCCTTTTTGATTTCATAAATAGCACATTCATCAAGTTCTTGGTCCACCTGTACCTTTCTCATGCTATGTGAAGCTGGTTAATTATCATTTGCCATTTGGGTTGCTTTTTACAAATTATTAACATTTCTTTTAACTGACAAAATGCAACAAAAATTATATCCTACATTTGGTGATTTAACAGGTTCCCAGAATCTCACTCATAATATTTGGTTAGTGAATTATTAACAAGTAGGAACTGTTTTGACTTGAGACAGATGAGCTTGTAAACACTGATCTTCCTGAATAAAATGCCCGGGCAGTGACTTCATTAAAGCAACTCTAAGAGGGCAGCTGTTTGAACAAAGAACAGAAGGCTCTTGCTATATTTCAACCAGCTACTGCTTGACAAACCATTTTTCTTTTCCTGGCAGCACAGGCCTGATTCATTAAAAAGGCAATACATGCTTAAACATAGTGTAATTAAGTCTAGGCTAAACATATTTAGACAGCATTTGGCCATATATTGAGCACTATCTCAAACATTATGGTACCCCTAAAGCAGCGCTCATTTAGAACTAAGGATCACTCAGTAAAGTGTAATGAACAGTACCAAATTTTACATAAACAGAAAGTGCTGTGACTTGAACCAGGATTGTTCTTTGGTAGGGAACAATCCTAGAAACTATTTTGAAGTCTTTTTTCTCCAGATAAACTATGAGGAAGAAGCTTTGAGAAGTTACTTTTTCTTTTTTTAGAATCACAACTTCCAGGATCTCCCAGTTGGAAGTTATGACTTCAAAAAGTAACTTTTTAAAGCTCTAAGAATTATGCAAATTGCCAAATGATCCCCCATCCAAAAACCTGGGCCCAGTTTGAGTTGGAGTCAACCTCCTTCAAGTGTGCGATATTATGGTGAACTCTTATGTTGCCATTATACTTCAGTGTGATCAAGAAGGAAAATCCAGGTTTGAAATCTAAGGTTGAGTCTATACTAGTAAGGTCACCTTGGTTCTCAGTTACTTCAACTGAAGAGAAGCCAGAGTGAGAATGCCATTTAGGAACCAAGAGCCATGTTGCCAATTTTAAATTGGCTGTGAAGCAGCACGAGAAAGTATGTTAGATTTCTCTATCTCACCCATATAAGTTAAACAAATTCTCTGACATGCTATTTTCATTGCTTTTACTGATGGGCTTTGCCTTTGTTCATAGAAGCCTAAGAATAAAAACTGTACTTGGAATTTACATTTTCTCTTAGGGAAGCTGTTTTACTACTTCCTTTTCTTTTTTTTTCTTTTAAGCACACCATTTCTTCCTTTCCTGCACCTGTTACATAAACTGTAACCAATAGGACTTTTTCATGCTGTAATGTTTTGTGTCATTTTCTTTATGTGCATTACTCTTCTACTCTTTGATGCCTCAAGCAGAGAGAAACAACAGTGTGTTATCTCAGCATATGAATTCCAAATGCCACTCAAGGGAAAAATGCAGACCTGTCAAATCTGCTACAGTTTTCTGGTAGTAGACATCTGCCCTCTCGCTGGGTAACCTCTGTCCCCTGAATTCCACCCACCACATTCCAAATTCCTTTTCCATGGATGTCTTGAGGGTTTTCATGGGTGGTTTTGGCATTTCCTGTGGCATGTTCCACAGATGAAATTAATGGGACAAGGCAGAGGAAAGGAGAGGTCTTCCTTTATAAAAGCCATAGAGGACCACCCCAGAGAATGTCATGAAATAAAAACCACACAGAGAGAGAAAGACTAAAACACAATGTGCAAACTATCTTTCAAGTAGGGATGGAAACTTTGTGGCCTTCCAGCTGTTGTGGCCTGCCAGGATTCTAGCTAGAATAGCCAATAAGGAGGAATACTGGGAAATGAAGTCTAACAGTAGCTGGAAGGCTACATGATTTCTAATTCTGTTCTAAAGAAAAAAAAGTCAATACATATATAGGACTATCTTTTTCTCTTTAGAACAGGGGACACCATCTTGTGGCATTCCATACTTTGTTGGAATGTAACTTCAAAGCTTCCTTTTCATTGGCTATGCTTACTTGCCTGACTGGAAGCTGCAGTCCATTAATGTCTGGAAGGACACATGATTCTCATCTCTGAACAGAATTTTGGCAAAGTTACTGTTATGACTAGATTCTGAATATGTTTGCTCCCTTTGTGGAAAGTGTACAATATACTGGGCATTTTAGCTTAGAACAGTCCAAAGAACATGGCAGAGGTCTATAACATTATGGACTGTATAAAGAAAGTAGAAAAGGAGTTGTTCTCCATCTCCCATAATACAACAACACACAGTTAATAATGACACTGAATGGTGGGTAGGTGATTCAGGACCAGTAAAAGGATGGTGCTATGACTAAAATGAAATTGAGTACTCTGCAAAACATAAAAAGATGTACTTAACACAGTGTACAGTCCAACTGTGTTAGTTTATATGTAGTGGTGATTGACAGCCTTTAAAAACAGATAGAAAAATTGATGGAGGATAAATTTATCAATGGCTATGACAAATTAAAGTTGGATTTGACTATTGAAGGCTACATCTCATATTGAAAGGAAGGACAACATGTCTCTTACTTATACTTCTTACCACAAGTAGCTGGGAAACATGAATACAAGAGTCCTATTGCGCTGATGTTCTGTTTGTGAGCTTTCTAGAATCTGGTTAGTTAATAAAGGAATGGGATATTGAATTAAAGAGACCTTTAGTGTGTCATTATGTGTGGTGTCCTCCCTAAGAAGGGGAACATAAATCCTCCCCATCTTGGAATTCAATGAGCCTATATCAGGTTCTTTGAGCTATGAGAGTTTATTTATTTGTTCAGAGAGAATTTTCTTTCCCCATACTTACAATAGTGGGTCCTGTCCACAGAGGGCCTCTTTGAAAGCACTGTTATGTCATAGGTTTTTTTTCCCATTTCTTCTTCAAAGGCAGTAGTTCCCAACCTTTGGTGCTCCAAGTGTTACCACAAAACATGGGTGACTCAGGGGTCCACCTGCAATGCCAGTACCTCCATGAAACTGTGGAGAATATTAGTTCAAAGAGGAGGCCTGCAAGAGGGGAGTGATCTCATGAGATCTTTTAAACCTATGTTTACCAGTACTAACGCAGGGAAGAACCAGCTGGAGGTCCAAAAGTGTTTTAATGGGGGAATTGCAATCACAAATACAAGATGCAAGTGGTCATGCAATGACAAAGGCTAACTGAAGGAAAAGACGAAAGTTTCAGACAGCAAGATTTTAGGGTGAAGTGAATGATATTAAGCAATCCAGAAGAGCAGCAAAGAAGCAATGCATCTTAAATGCAAGTCTAAGGACAGTACACAATTAGAAATCAGAGCAGCAGAGTGCTACCAGAAATTGGTATACTGAGAGCTGACTGCCCCAAAACTGGGGTTTAAATACTCTACTGATGCCTTTAGGGTAAGGGTGTCAATGTCTCTCTGGCAGAGTAAACAGTGGAATCCTGAGAGTGGACAGTGGGGTCCAGAATGAGCTAATAGTCTTAGTGTTAGGTTACAAAGGACTAATGGAAGTCCTAATAGCTCAGTACTTGTTGGACAGGTGTGGCAACAAAAGGGAAGCTTGCTTGGTCACAGGGAGAGGAGTTAAGACAATCAGCCATCTTGTGGGAACCCTCCAAAGTCCAGATGCTATTGTCTCTAAGAGGTTGAGTCATTGGAAGCTACTTGCAAATCCATTATCACTGGAGTTTCCTGGTGATTTCCTAACTATGGCTTGGCTACATCTGAAGGTCTCTTATGACCTTACTCCCAACGCACATGTTTGGCCAGCCTTTTACTCTTATCTAGCATGGCCATATAGCCATAGCAGGGTATAATTTATACTCATGTCAATTATATATTTAATATAATATATTTTGCCAATTAAATCAAATATTACCAATTAAACCATATCAAAGTGTGAAGGTATATGGCCTGGTAACACTTTAGCTCCCAGAATGCCTGGCTGTTAGCCAAGCTGGCTGGGATTTCTGGGAGTTGAAGTCCCAAACAGCTGGAAGACCAAAGATTGGGAACCACTGCCCTAAGGCAAAGAACCCCTGAGATAAGCCTTCCCTTGAGGATCCCAAGCTCCCAGTCTCTTAGGCCATTTCCACACTATACCATTATAATGCTATTATTCCACTTTCAACATCTGATGGCATCCTGAGTTTTGTAGTTCAGGGAGGGGCATTTGGAATTCTTAGCCAGAGAGCTCTTCAGCCTCTGTAAACGATAAACCCCAGAATACAACAGGATGTCGAAAGTGGAATAATAGCACTATAATAGTGCAGTGTGAAAATAGCCTTAGAACCAGTGCCCCTCAGTGGTTATTCAACCCTGTTGCCTCTGTGCTCACCAAGTGCAGTGGAGACTCCTAGGCTTTCTCTGTTGCTGAGCTGTCTATCAGGCTTCCTGCAAAAACATGTAGCCTAGTAGTCCTGGGAAGACTTACTGAACCTGATGTCTCCCAGCCTGGCCAGATTGCTCAAAAACACAAGCTGATTCCTTCTTCCTCCTCTTTTGCTTATTTATCCCTCTCTTTTTACTCTCTTCTTCATGAGTAGCCTTTCTGAGGTGGTCTCCACAGCCACGCCCTCTCCCAGCTGTTGCAGATTATCCTGCTCAGGTCAACAGGCAGATGAGTTGCCTTCTTTCTTTTTTGGCCTTGCTGGTTCTACTGCAGGGTTTCCCAAACTCTGGTCTTCCAGGTCTTTGGCACTTCAGTTTCCAGAATCACCTATCATTGCAGCTGGGACATCTGGGAGTTGAAGTCCAAAATCCTAGAGGACTAGGGTTTGGTAATCACTGCTCTACTGGATCCTCTTGCTTGACACAGATGCCGTCACTATGCCTCCAGTTCCTCTTGGATGCATGGGCAAGGTCTGCTGTGGTGAGTCCCTCCATCTTCCTACACCATGGCTCTTCTTATACTTGAGGTCAAGTAGTATGTTGGAGGAAGAAAGAAGGGCAGAAAGTGTAGAAAAGGAGATAATCCTGCTGAAAGTGTCCTCCCTGCTTGGGAGTAACTTCAAAAACTGCCATCCCTTTCTTGGCAGGTATAAATTATAGGTTATCCTCTGCCTAGGTCCCAGTCACATTTGATGTATTTCCCTCTTTACTAGCTGCGTTCTGCTTGATCATCCAATACAACCTCTGCTCTGGCTCTCACAGAAAATCTCTTCTTCCTCTACATGTGTGACAGAGATGAAAGTCTCAGCACTGATCATTTCTGTGGAGATAAGGCTGTAAGCTGCCCTGAGAAACACTTTAAAAATGTATCCCATTTTTCAAATTTGTGAATATAATGCAATTATTTGTTGTCTTGAATGAAAACATAAATTCAATTTTTTCATGAGGAAATTCATAGCAAAGTTCCCCAAGAGCATTCATTACTTTTGCAATCAAATTACTCAGATTTTGATGCAGGTGCTATGGGAATGCTGGATATATAGCCTTGTCTATAGTTGTGATCCAAGCAATGACATTTTAATTTCCCAACATAAGTTTGTCAATACATCTCAGACCTGTAAATTCCACACTATTTTAGCCTTAGGTTTAACATCAGTAGATCTGTCTTACTTGAGGGGTTTATACTTACAGCAAGTCTTATTACTGAGACTCAGGAGGAGTAACAACCCTGACAAAATATAATACATGCACAAAGTATATGAAATGTCATCTATCATACCAAGATACATAAATACAACTATTAGAGTTCATAGTGGAAAGTATGCCTACTATGGGAAAAGGCTAAATTGCAACTTATTATTTTTCTATAATACTGTAACACTTGGCTATAGAACTACTCTTTATTGATGACTTGCAAGTTGCAATTTTCAGGAACTTTTTCAAGACAGAACAGAACAAGGACACAGAACATTAGCTGAGCACCAAGAATATGGAACAGCACCACTTGTTGGTTGGATTTATTGCTTTGTTGATCCTTACAGTCCATTTCACTTCTGATATTGCCTTGATGATACAAGCCATGACCCAGCAAACCCAGTCTGGAAACAATGTGAGACAGTGGGATGTCATTTAAGGAGAGGATGCAGATACATTTTTTCCCACAACCATGTTTCATATTACTTATAAATATTCCTCAGAAACACTCACATATTTGTTGGGTTCATTGTTTCAATGTGTTAGTGCTATGAGCAGCCAGATGGTATGTGACTGTTTGGGCAAAATGGATAACCTTGCTTTAATTTACATGAGATTTAAGACTACTGTAAATGCTGTTAAATTGCATCAGTCAGCTGTGACAATTTGAAATGACTTCCTTATAGGACACAGATCACATATTACAAACCAGCATTCATACTCTCAGGTTTTTATTTTTCCCTGGGAACACACCAGGGTGGTGATAACACAATGCCACCAAGTCCCAATAGTGCCTCCAGGCCTGGACAGGTGTCTTGGGATGATACTATGCTTTATGCTTTCAAAAACCATTGAGATGTTGACCAGAAATGGCAGAGAAATGCTGCACCTATCCAATATCCAGTATAGATTGTCCATCAAAGCAATTTGTATCCTGCTCCATAAACTGGCAGATTGAAATAAATATGCATAGTCTGTCCTGAAGAAAAGAAACTACCAGATGATCCAGAACTTTGTTGAAAAGTGGAATGTTGGAGACTGGCTGGAAGTTATTTAGTACAGTAGGATCCAGAGAGTATTTAAAAAAACACAAAATATAGGTCACACTAATGACTTTTTTTTTTAAAAAAGGGTGAGAAATGATAGATCTGTGCCTTGCTGTAAAGAGGCATTCACAATAATAACCTACTTGGCTATTCTCCATCTGGCCACTTCTATAAGCAATGACAGACAAAGGTCAAGCACACACATGGTACTCCCATATCTCTAAGAATCACATCCAAGAAGAATCACATACAACAAAGTTGTCTAGAGTTAAATTTAGGGTTATACTTGGGAAATGATATCGGAAGGATGCATTTCATAATTGTCCATGACTTTAAAAATGCTCAAAATCATGTACATTTCTTTTGACCTTCTTGATATTTTGTCTGGCATCCTGTTAGGGACCTACATAGTTTTATGTCCAATCTATGCCAGTATATGCCCTTTTTTGTCACTGGAATTTTCTAGCGACCTCAAGCAATGCCCAAACTTCCACCCCAACCTACATTTTACCTTCTGCTGTCCTCATACATTCAGCATAGCTATTCAGTAGTAAGCAGAAAGTAGGAGGATGGCATAGAGATGCTTCCAAGTAAGATCTTATAGATAGACACACAGCAAAGATATTATCTGGGACCTCCTAACTAGTGATTTGAGTTACATTTGAGAAATTGGAAAGTGTTATTTTTCAAAAACTACAGTGATATTATTAACCAGTTGCTTTTCTGAACCTGTGAATTGAACAACTTTTTACAGTAATTTTCCAGGCTCTGGACCAAACACACCTCTTTCTCTCATCCCATCATTACAACAGTGTGGCTATGGTAGTAGAGATCACCATGGCAATAAGGAAGTTTCCAGTGATATATTTAAATCTTTTACTCCAAGTCTCAAGTTAATTCTCAAGTTTCCACCTTCAAGTCTCAAGTTTCAAGTCCTTGAAGATACTTTCAAGTCAAGTCTCAGGTCTGGAAGCCAACTTTACATTCCAACGTATATTCCAGAATTATTGGATAGAGTGAAATAAATTCAGGTTTAACAATTTAAGCAGAGCAATTTTGCCATCTGCAGCTTTGGAAGTGGGGAATAGGATCCTAACTTACTTCCCATTAGTGAAGATTCAAAAGATTTAGAAGCAAGGATCTTTCATCCTCAAGCCCATGCCTAACACATTTGCTGTTCCCCTCTGAGAAATGCTCCCTGCACTCTGAGGCAAGTCTTGTTTTTTGCTCTTAGGGAACATTTATAAGGTTCCTCCGATATGCAGCAGGGACAGGCTGCTGAGCAGACCTCAAGCCTGCCTCAAGCCCATTGCCTAACCTTTTTGCTGTTCCCCTCTGAGAAATGCACACACTTTGGGCTTGAGAGAGACTGTCATGTGACTAGTAGGCAAAAAGAGATAGAGGCATTGTTCAAAGTCGTAAGGTTTCTGGATGAATGTGTTATGTTACTGAACCAAGGGCATCAAGTCAGTCTGTAAAAATACACAAGTCTCAAGTCAAGTTGAGTCAGTGCATCATTTATGGCTGATTCGAGTCTGAGTTGAGTCACTGAAGTGACTTAAGTCTGACTTGAGTCTGAGTCTATTGACTAAAGTCTACATCACTGGAAGTTTCCAGGGCCTTTCTTTTTGTGGCCTTCCTTCTACATCTAAGGAGAGGGAGGTAAAAAAAAAGTTGAATCAGCTGTCCTTCTCAGGATGTTAGGATTTCTCCCATAACCTAATATTTAAGCTGTACAGAAAATATTTTAAACAATGCAATTCACTACACTCTACATACTACACTCCTTCCTCTATGTCTATCTGAAATCTTACATCCAGTTTGTGTTTTACTTTGCTGGTAACAGACTACTGTTTTCTTCCTTGGAAAAAATCTAAACATGACATCTATGTGCCAACTAGTATTACATTTCAAAGTTGTGAAACCCCCAAAGGACTCAGTGTTTTCGGAAGCCCTATATAATACCTTTATACTTATGATTTTTGCATAAGAACAAGAGAGTAGGCCAGTCAAAAACCTCACAGCAGCAGTAGCAATGGAACTATGCTTGGTTTTGGAAGGAAATTAGTAATGCATTACCGAGGTGAGAGTTTATCTACTCAATTTTTTGTACTTACGCTCAGCAGTAAATGGACCCTGCCTGGCTAATGCATATTGTCCAAAGCTAAAAGGGACATTCCCCCCACCCTATGTGTACAAAGGAGCTTGGAAGTAGTTTCCTATGTTGTTTCATGGTTGTAAGTTCAGTCCTTTTTGTTGTATGGTTATAACCTCTAATTAGGTAGGCAACCACCAGGCAACCATAGGGCTGGTGAAATGGGACAATTATGGTGCCATGAGAGGAAGCTTTCACATGCCAGCTCAGATCACCAAATGACTTTGTGAAGTAATGGCAACAGATGACTAAGTGTTCTTTATTGTGCTCTCCAGTGAAGTATTTCAATGCTGAATACACAGTAGAATGGTGCACCTAATGCCCTATGCTTAGATGTAATGCATGTCTTGATTAGATTTGGCTGCTTCCTACTCCATCTCTCTGGCCACCATTCTCTGCCAAACACTGCTGCTTGTTTCCCCCAGTGTGCCATCTTACAGAGCTAGACTTGCCAGTTTAGGATCATCCCAGGTCCTGAGGTTTCTGGGCCAAAATCTAAGACCCAGAGATGTAATTATCCATTAAGTACCAACTAGAGTTGTTCACGGCTTGTCATTCAAACACACACACATGCAGAGAGTCTATTTTCTTGTCTGAAAATTAAGAAGGAAGTCATAGCTAAAGGGGCTTTTCCCAGAGAAGGTGAAATGATAGGGTTGTTTCTTCTCACTTGCTCAGGGAAATGGGATAAAGAATATTTAATCTATTTACTTGCTTCCAGCCAGAAGGTGGATGCAGAGTAGATCAGAGCAGAGGGCAAGCCTGGTGCCAGAATTACTAGGAGGGAAGGAGGCAGCTAACTAAGTCAATACACAGACCCTGCAGAGAATCTTGGCATGTTGCAACAAGAAATCAATGAAGCCTTGCAAACTGTAGAAAGCTTCAACTCTTTTAGCTGAGCTGGAGATGTGGATTGTTTTTGTTAACTACCATTAAGTCAAGTTCAACTCATGGCAACCCTATGAATAAGAACTCTCCAAGCTACCACATCATCAATATCCTTGTTTAGGTCTTGTAGACCCGGGGCTGTGGCTTCTTTTATTGAACCTATGCACCTGTAGTGTGCTCTTCTCCTCTTCCTACTGCCTTCTACCTTGCCAAGTATTATTGTCTCTTCTAGTGAGATATGTCCAAAGTATGATAGCTTCAGTTTATCTTGAGTTCTAGGGAGACTTCAGGTTTGGTTTGCTCTGGAATCCATTTTTGTTTTGTTTTTGGCAGTCCATGGTATCCACAGAACTCTTCTCAGCACCACATTTCAAATCAGATGATTTTTTTTTCATTGTCTAGCTTTCACAACCATACATAGAAATAGGAAGTACAATGGCAAGGACAATCTTGCCTTTTGTATTCAATGATATATCTTTACACTTCATTATCTTGTCTAGTTGCTTCATATTGCCCCCCAAATCCTAGGCTTCTTCTGATTTCTTGACTGTAGATTTCATTTTGATTGATGATTTAGCCAACATATAGGAAATCTTTGACTATTTCAATGTCTTCATTGTATGTTTTAAAGTTATGTAAATCATGTGTAGTTATTATTTTTGTTTTCAACTATAAACCTGCTTTTGTACTTCCTTTCTCAACTTTCTTAATTTTTCCAAGTCTTTGCTATTTTGTGCTAGTAGTATGCCTATCTTAAATTGTTGGTGTTCCTTCATCCAGTTTTCACACTTTCTTCCTCAGTGTATAATCCAGCTTTGTGTATGATATGTCCAGCACACAACTTAAACAGAGAGTCTATTTGATTTCTATATTGGCCATCAAATGACATCCATGTATACAGTCACTTCTTTGATTGTCTGAAGAATATGTTTGCAATGAACAAAATGTTGGCTTTACAAATTCAGTCAGTCACTCTCCTGCTTCATTTCTTGATTGGAGTTCATACTCTGACTCTTGGCTGTTTTTGCTACATCTCTCCTCACGATTAATACTACTACATTTCTTCTTAGTTTTTCATTTCCTGAATAAAACACTATGGAATTATCTGACTCAAAATATCCCACTCCTGTCCACTTCATCTCACTCACACCAAGTATTGCGACATTTATATGTTCCATATCTTGCTTTACTATGTCTACCTTCTCCTGATGTATAGTTCTCACACTCCATGTTCATGCAATATGTGTTGTGCAACTTCAGACTTTCTTTTCACCTCTGAGAATGTCAACAATTAAATGTTCTTTTGGCTCGAGCCCAGTTGCATCATTAGCCGCAGAACTACTCAAACTTGTCCTCTGTTCTTCTCTAGTAGCCTGTTGAGTGCCTTCTGACTTGGGAGTTTCATCTTCTGGCGCTATATCTTGGTTCATTTCGGATAATGTCATTACAGGGTTTTCAAGGTAAAAGGCTTCAAGAGTGGTTTATAATTGTCTTTTTCTGTGCAGTACTAGCACATATTTACTATGATACCAAAGCTGTTCATGCGTTCAAGGTTGAGTTGGCTGCTGCCTCAAAAAACCACACAGACACCAACATTTGGGAAAAATAATGCCACAACCTTATTGGCTACAACTGTGACAGGGTTGACATGTGAATGGGTAAGGATCCAGGCATCAGCCAACCCTCCAGTTAGCTGATGAACCAGACATGAAGCCTGGCCGGGACCATCTGGCGGCAGGCCTAAGGAGAGATCTTCTTCCAGTATGAAAACCACCCCACTACTGCCCTCGCCACCACTATGATTGTGGTCCAGTAGCTGTTTAACACATTTAGTCTGTCTCCTCAGCAGAAGTCTGTTTGAGATGGGAGATCCTATCATCAGCATAGCCTCTTGTCTCACAGGAGCATGCAATCCCATCAGCATAGAAAGGAAGTGCCACACTGTGGGTCTCTCTGTACAGTACTGTAATCAAACCTAACTGTTTTGCTTTCACTTTTCTTTCTTGGTGCAGTTTTTCATTTGTAAATGTTGAGAATGCTCTATGGTTAAGGGAACAGTGCTAGGACACCATGAATTGGTATGATTGAACACACTGCTGAATGTAGATGCTTTTAAAAATTATACATTCTTTGAGAGGGGGGAGAAGCAAACTTTAAAGTTTCCTATGACAACCCCCTTCCCAAAGCTACCTTTCTGTAAAACTACAGACATTTTGGTAGTGCTGCTCTACTCTTTGGTTCTATTTTGTCCCATACTTCATAGAAAGGTAAGGAAAATAATGGAGGAGGAGGAGATGTAGCCATTGTAGTTTCTCATTCCAATGCATGTCAATGAAAGGAACTGTGATCCAAATTTCTGAATCTTGTTTCAGATCTGGGGCCTATCATAGACTGGACTAAAACAGCTACATCTGGTCAGGGTGAAAATAGTGAATGGAAGAACTCTGCACATCCACAGTGTTGGGAGCTAGCATGATCTTAGGAATGTATGAGTTAAAGACAACTACACTAGTGCCAAGAGATGCTCCTACACTGGGATGGAATAAGAAAGTATGATCTAAATCCATTTAGCCTGTCTGTGGAGGGGATGCCTGAATGGGATGTACTGTATACTGGGGTTTTTGATTCTAAAAATCTATATACCAATATATCAGGCCTCACAGTCAGATGATTCCCTATGAAATAAGTAAGACTTTCTAAAGAACAGTTAAAAAAACTCATAAGAAAAGAAGCAAAGTTAGTGGAAATAGGAGATAAAGAAAATGTATCATTTCCTTTCATAACTGCTTTGCTATCAGGTTGCAACTCTTGCAGTTTTGTGAAAACCCACCTGTTTCATTTCATGTACAGTCCATAAACAATGATTAATTTATCCATTTTGGTGCACAGCTTCAAGCAAACAAACCACTGAGCTAATCTGATCTTTCTTTATTGGTTCAGATTATATTATATTTTGAGTTTTCCTACTGCAGGTTACATACTTTCATTGCATGTCTTCCAATTAATACTGAGTACTAGGGGGGGAAATGCAAAAACGTTCTGTTCCCATCCATTATGGTTTCATTTTTGTTAATAAGAAAATTTTGAGTCAGCTTCCTCCTTCTTTTGAATATAACCTTTTAAGGATTTCTTTTGACACTTTAACAAATGATCTTATGAAGAGTGCTGAAGGTAACTGATTTTTTACACTTCCCTTGAAACCCTCTAGCTGACGCATGGCCATTTATTCCTATATCTATCATCATTTAAGTTACTCAGGACTAATTCTGTCTTCAGCCGGGGCACAGGGCTAATACTTCTTGGAGAAAAATGTTATGAAAAGGAATTTACAAAGAAGATGAGGTAGATTAAATGATTAAAAGGAAGGCAACCGCTAAGGTGCAAGGGATTTTCAAATAGCTGTATGTATTTTATTTTATTTCTTTATTTTTTAAATGATACCGCTAACCATGCATGCATCTGTATTGTACATTACGTCCCTGTCCAGAATGAAAAGGGATGAGACAAGAAAAGTGTAAAAAAAGAAAATGTTTTATAATGAAAAAAATGGTTCAGTAACTTTGAGAAAAGAGGGTGTTGATTTGATCAGTGGTATAATAAAAGGAACCTCAGCTTTTATTTATCAACAATTCACAGCTCCTGCACACATTGTTTCCATAAAATATATTGTGGAAATATTAAAACCAGCAGCAGATAAAAGTCAAAATCCAAATCTGAAATCACAGCAGAATGCACACAATGACTGAAGTCCTGCATCATTTGGCAGGACCCCACTAAGTCATATCGTCTCTCCCTATGTGGAAAATTCACTGTCTCCCACAGCACCTTGCCATGGTCATTTAGGCTATTTATCCATGTAGCTTCCAGCTATGTTCCTACAGCTGACTGAATGAGAATGACATCATTTCTGGGACCTATAAAAATCCTTTGGGAGCTCTCAGATGTTGTTGTTATGGTGTGTCCAGCTATAGAAACATAGCTGGATGCAGTGTGGCTGTCCCTGACCCTCACCAGCAACTAAATCGCTGGTGAGGGGAAAATTGTTCAAGAAACTAAATTCTTCACTCAGTTTCTTCTTGAAGGTACTGATGAATAATTTCAGCAATTTTCTTTCTGCAGCAAGGAGCAAGAGGGTTTTTTTTTTTAAAAGAACCCACAGTTTTCTAATGTTATTTGCATTTTGGGACATTCTGTATAAAATTTGCACATGGTAAAATGTGCACATTTGCATAGAAAATAGCATTTTCTGCATAGGAAACAGTATTTCAGGCATGGACAACAATATTTCAATGCAGAAATATTAAATCCTGCACAGAAAATGCTGTTTTCTCTGCAGAAAATGGTGTTTATGCTGCCTTGGAGTGTGGCGGAGTCTCCTTCTTCGGAAGTTTTTAAGAAGAGGCTGGATGGCCATCTCTCGGGAGTGCTTTGACATGTGTTCCTATGTTGCAGGAGGTTGGCCTGGATGGCCGTGTGATCTCTTCCAATTCAATGATTCTATGATTTTCTATGCAAATCAGCCATATATGAATTTTGCATAGACTAAATCCTCAATTACAGGATTTTTTCAACATAAAACAGCATTTTCTCTTCGGGAATTAATATTTATGCATTGAAATAATATCTTCCATGCAGAAAATGTTGTTCCCTGCACAGAAAATTATATTTTTTATTTCATAAAAAAAATATGAAAATTTTGCTCAGAATAAGTCCTGAACTGCAAAGATTCTCATCAGTACAGTACTCTTCTTGTCAAGGTTTCTTAATGCTCAAAAAACATGTTTTTCAACCATTTTTGGAATACTTTGGAATATTCTTTCCATCCCCATAGGAGACAGCTAATTTCAGTAGTCAGAGGGTGGTTGTGTGAAGGAGATATTGAATACCTTCCCCTGAGAAAACCATAAAATGTCATAGGCAGGTATCCTGTTGCTTAATCACAACTGAAATAGACCTATTGAATCAATAGCTGAATGATGACTCAGTGCATAGCTAAATCTTCTTGATTCAGTGTGTTTAGTTTCATCAAGACTATCAGTAATACAGAATTTAGGAATTATACAAGCATAAGTTGGATTTAAGCCTGCGTATGTCACCAAAACGATGCCAGCCACTCACTTGGATCCAGATCATCTGGAAAAGATCCACTGACTCCTGACTAATTTTAGTTCCACTGATTTCAGTGGGTCTACTTTAAGCATGACAAGGTCTATATGTTTCACTTTTCTGCTAAATGTACACAACAGGTTCATACCATGGTTGCAGGCTACATGGTACATTGAGCTGTAGAAGAAAGTTTCATTTTTATTTTCTCATTGCTATCAGGCTACATTGGAACTCAACTATTAGCAGGATTTAATGCATTCTCTATATGGTTTGTGCCTGGGTAGTACTGGAATAGTTGGGAAGTATGAACACTTGGAAGCATGTGGACAGGGAAAATCTAATTCACATTTCATTCTGGGATCATGTCAGCTATATGAACATTTGCAAGCTGAATTCCCCAAACATCTCTAAAATCAACTTTTCCTCTGCAGCAGAATTTGGTATGCATGAGACAATTAAAGGAATAAGAACTTCAACTGCATTGTCTTTATATGCAATAAACAGTCCATGCCAGATGTTAGTACAGATGCAAACAAGAGATCACCTCACAATGAGAGATGTGCATCTCCTTGATGCAATCATGTCAGGTAAGCCAAATGATGCAAAGATCTACATGATTAAAATGTTTTCTCCATCTATGACTGTTCTGTCTGTAATATTTTAATTAGAACTGCATTATAGATCATAATCCCCCTGCTTTTTTTTATTGTGCTCAAGGTTATTTTTATGCATGATTTCCAGAGGTACATTCCAAGAAACAGCAAATTAAGATCACAAATTTTTATTAACATTTAGTTTTATAGGGTAGGGACAAATATGTCTCCTGTGGAAAGCATAGCTTAACATTTCTCTGCATCTATTTTAATATTATGCAATGAAGTTCACTTCTGTCTAAATGATGAGAAATAACTAGGAAGCAAGACTGACCAAGTACTACATGTGGGAATTGCACAACCTAGGTGTAATAACTGGAAATCAACAATAACCTTCTAGATAAACAGAAATGCTTATAATGTAACTGTATTAAAATGATCTGGAAAATTAAAAAGGTCCCATAGCAGCTAGAAAGAGTTTAGCCGCTATTAGCCATGAACGAATATACTTCCCAATTTTATTATATGGATGTTGCCTTTGTCTGAGCTAATGTGTCATCTGATCAAACACCTTTTTCCCTCTGCCCACTGATCTCCAGCCAATTTTCTGAAAAGTAAAGGAAAATATACAAAAAGTAATTTATGATGGATTTGAAAAATAATTTATGATATGATGGAATGTGTCACTATTCATCTCAAAACAGAATGTTTAAATGTGTTTGGTGAAAAATAACAGAAGATTTTATTTTTTCTGTGGAAGAGAGAGAAAAATCAGTTTGGTTGAAACCAGTGACAAACCTCCCATTAACTTAAATAAGTCAAGGTACTCCCCAGAGTATCCTGGAAATTAAATCACACTTCAGATGATTTCTAATTGGCACTAAGACTTAATATCCACAGTAGCTTGGCCTAGAAACACCAGGTCATTTTTTAAAACAGTTATTAGCTCTGCTGAGGAGAGGACCCACTTACTTTACCAAAGAAGAAGCAAAGACAAACAGGTAATATGATAAAGAATCTGACACAACTTGACTAACATCCCATACTGCCTCCTGTTTTGTGCAACAGAGTTATCAGTATACAATTGCATACATCATCCGCAACAGATAAACCTTTTTCTTCATTGGAACTGTAATAGATAACATGACAGATTGTTCTTTCACAATTTAACTTTCTTAGGTTGAGCACACACAATCCATGGTGTGAAATTTACTTCTGTTTGTTAGTTGTTCATATGGTGATAGCAGAGTATTATGCATTTACCCTTCTATTTTAACAGGATATATGTAAGTGGATTACAATTAGGATATTCTACCTCCAGTTTCAAGTTTGGAGCTAGGGGAGATTTGTTCTCAAAGTTGTCCTGACATTGCCAGGACTTCTAATGCTCAGTATGACTGCAGGGATCCTGAAACACTCACACCAGTCCCAAATGTAAAATTGGGTGAAGTGAACAGGGAATTGCCATTGACCCCATGCAGCCTGTCTACTCCAAAGTAAATCAAACATTGATCATGCTGACTGGGATTGACATTCAAAATAGGTGGAGAACCAAAGACTGAGAAGCATTGATTTAAGGCTGTGAAAGAAGCATCACCTATTGCACATGACATCTGGATTATCACAGGCAGGTTTTCAGGAATCACCAGTGAGGAGATTTCTTCATAGAGTGGAGTATGAACAGATTTACAGTCTTACTGTTTTAAATGTTTAGCTTTAGCTTAAGAGGAGAAAAGGACAGGATAATCAAGACTTGAAATTAGCCATGGATCAGAGTCTTGACAGAAACTAGTATTTTTCAGGTTTTTAAAATTAATAATTTTGACAACTTTTTCTAAAAAAAAGAAAAATAAATATGTATGTGGGCACTTTGCTTTCTGGAAGTCATACAGCTTTGTGATACTACTTTGTGATACTGCTAGAAAGATTAATTAATCTTTCCAGTTTATTAAGAAGCTAGCCTTGACATGCCTACAGGATGATTTCAGGACAAATGACTATCTTATTCTTAGTTGCAAGTGAAAAATATTTAGAGCTGTATTTATTAGCTTATCTTCTCTGTTAAACATTCATGAGTCTGATCTTTATAGTCCATGGAGCAAGAGAGTAAAGGAGATGAACTGGAAAAGAGATAGTGTGAGACCTTGTGGACACTGAACACATACAATATATTTCCCTGTCTCAGAGGATGCTTTAAATATGCCAGAGCACTTCTCTGCTTGACTGAATGAAGAGTACTGGTCAAGGAGCACAGGGCAATCTCTTCACTTTTCAACCTGATAAGGTAAAAAATTACAGAAAATTGCCTTTGCACAGGCTTTGGGAAATTATTAGTCTGCTATCCTGTGTCCAGCTTCCCAAACTGATACTTTTTTTTTAAAAAAAAATCACTGATGTATGCTAGTTGAAATATTTAGAGTAAAAGTCTTGATGACTTCTTTCCAGTTTTATAGAAATTGGCTTTCCCAACACTGAGAGGATGATATCTGTTTGCCATGTAGCTGGCAAGATGTGGGTCCCTATTAGAAAGAGAAGCAGAAATCCTAAGTTAGCACAACAAACATGGGAGGAATCAGACAGATAATGGAAAAGGCACCTCTGAGTATTCCTTGCCACAGAAAAACCTATGAAATCCTTGGGGTCACTGTAAGTTGACAGGTGACTTGAAGCCACACACATACAAACCCAATCGGAGCTCAGAGCCTTCTGCCTGGATAGACAATTTTATCAGTTTAAGATCACCCACATTTTTCTTTTTAAAACACAAGTTCTTCCTCTCCTGCCTATGAAGAAGTTGGCAAATTTAATCAGATTATGAAGAGAAAAAAAAAGTAAACAAACCAAAGAAAAACGCTCATCTATCCCTTTGGGGCAGAAACTTTTCTTAGCAAAGGACACAAACAGAAATTGCACATGGATTCTGCAAAAAGTAAAGATTGTTATCTAAATCAACATTATCTTGATATTTCCTGTGGGATACATTTAAAAGCAAAGTCACTGTTTAATCCAAAAATGAGTATTTTGCCTTTCTAATGCAGTGTTCAAATAGAATGTTAATTATGTTGATTACATTTCTTCTCCCACTGTCATTCAAGGTCATGTGGTTGCTAGTGTTGTAGTCAGAATGAGTTATAATAAGAATTAAGTCTCTGCAATGAACTAATCCCAAATGCTACCAAAATTAAAGATTCAGAACAGTATTTCACATGGTCATAAATACTTGTGTAGTTATTGCAACATAAAAATTGTACATTCCATACAATGAATTCTAAAGCAATATTTTATTCCGACTGAGATGCATGTGGTGCTCAGATGCCTCTGAAACCACACTGGGTGCTGGAAATTGATCTTTCTGCTACAAAAGCTACGAACCATAATAAAGCTTGCAGGGAGCAGATAAGGGTAACATAAAGGATGGAAAAAGAGGCAAAGTAGATGATAGTGATTTGGCAGGTGAAATGAAAATAGCAGGAAATTAAAATACTAGGGAGGACAGATGGCTGCAAGCGTGGGAAATGAAATACACAGAAAACATAAGATAATTAATATACTAAAATGGAGGTGATCACCTTCTCTGATCCCACTCTCTGAAATGTCAGCAATCAGTGTTGTCACATCTCTGTTACAATCCTCAACAACATGCTGTTTTTGCATCCTGGCAGGGGCTCAGAATAAAACTGACTTCTTGTGCTAAGTGTTTATACTATGCCCAAACTCCCTTCCACCTGATTGTTCCTTCTTCCTGGATTTTTTTTTTTTTTTGATGGCTCGAAGAGTCATCAACACCACCCATAGCAATGACACTGCTTATTCATGGTGAGGTCAAAATAGTGCAAGTAAAACCAAAGGAGTTTAGAGGGAATAAGATCAGACTGAAGTGATGTCTTGGTGTGGAGTACCCAGTAAAGAGACCTGGGTGAATTGGGGACAAAGGGTTTGGAGATCAAAGTGGCTTCTGTAAGTTACAGGTTGTTGTAGGAGACTGCAATGGTAAACCTCTATGTACATCACTATGGGTAGTAGAAGAAATAAGGATCTGGCCTTCTATTCTGTGAAAGGTACTAAAACTGCTTAATGAAATGGAGATTTTTCACCCTTCACTCTCCAGCATTTTCTCCCTTTCTATGAAAATCATTGCTCATTGTTCAAGAATCATCTGCAAATGAATGGCATGTGGTCCCAGGGCTTGCACAGGGAGGAGAAACAAATGAAAATTAGGGGGTACCTCTCTCCTCCCTGTGTTCAACAATGCCTTTGTGTCCAAGCCAAAGTGTCTGAAAACTGCTTGGGGCTACTTAATCCTGTGGCTTACCTCTCCTCTCCAACTAGAGATAGGGGTGTCAACTCAGATAAAACTTAGAATTGTTTGTGTCCTCCATGAAATGTGTCTCTATGAGTCCCTACTTTCAGCCCCTAAAGGCTGAATTCAATTTCAGATAAATGTATTTATTATTTTTTAAATATTTGTAGTTTATTTTTCTTTATTTATTTTTCTTTTTAAAATATATATCCTGCTTTTCTCTCAACATGGGACCAAAGGTAACTTACAAAGGCTAAAAAAAATGGTTATTTGAAAACCTAGATTATGGAAATTAACCAAACTAACCAAACATCATATTAAAATACCATTTAATTTTTAAATAGGTATGAGATGGTTTAAAAAATAACAGTGAATTTAAAAATTCAGCGCATGAACCCCATGAACCCTTTGCCACCAATTAATCATTGAAAGTCTGTTTGAATAAAAAAGTCTTGCCAGTGAATGGAAAGCAGAGAAGGGGCCATTGTAGGCCCTTTCCAGATGTCGGAGGGGAAACGACCACAAACGGAGCTCACTGGATTTTTCCTTTGTCCGGGCAAGTCCATTGCAAAGAGCAGCAGCGCGAGTTCATCGCTCCACAGTTCTTCGGCGTCCCAAATGGTGGCCTCTGGTTGGTGGAGGCTCTCCACCGACCGGAGAAACTCGCCAGCCGAAAGCCCGCCCCGGGAAGATCTGCAGGCATGCACTTGCACATGCTTGCAAATCTGCTCCGGAGCCGGGTGACAGACCTACACAGCTTCGCGCACTCTGTGCTTTTTAAAAACTTCAAAAAAGAGATTTTTAAAAACCATGCTGCGTGACCAGAACTGGACTGAGGTGTGGAACTACAGAAAGTAGTCCACTCCAGTCCACTCTACGGTGCAGAAGACCTCTGTTGGAGGTCGCTCTGCACCATTTTAAAATCCCAGTGTGGAAATGGCCGTAGTCTACTATGGAAAGGAATTCCACAAACTGATAATAACTACTGAGACAATTCATTCCAGTGTCCTCACAAGAAGGGCCTATGTTGATGGAAGGATGGAAAGTAAACCTTCCCCTGAGGATCTCAAGACTCTGGCTGGTCCATATAGAGAGCTCAATCTTTCAGATAGCCAGGACCTAAACCATATTGTGCTTCATTAGTCTCCGCCAGCACTTTGAATTGTGCTTGGAAACAAACTGACTGTAAGAATAGAGGGCTATATGCTCCATGTAACTGGTCCCAGTCAGCATTCTGGCTGAAGCATTTTGATTCCTCTCAAGTTTTTCATAGAATCATAGAAATGTAGAGTTGGAAAAGACCACACGGGCCATCCAGTCCAACCCCCTGCTATGCAGGAACACCCTCAAAGCATTCCCGATAGATGGCCATCTAGCCTCTGCTTAAAAACCTCCAAGGAAGGAGACTCCACTACACTCCAAGGCAGCATATTCCACTGCCGGACAGCCCTGACCGTCAGGAAGTTCTTCCTGAGGTTCAAGTGGAATCTCCTTTCCTGCAGCTTGAATCCATTGCTCCTTGTCCTGGTCTCTGGAGCAGCAGAAAACAAGCCCTCTCCTTCCTCTACATCGCATCCCTTCAAATATTTAAACATAGCTATCATATCCCCTCTTAACCTTCTCTTCTGCAGACTAAACATACCCAGCTCTCTAAGTCTATCCTCATAGGGCGTGTCTTCCAGGCCTCTCACCATTTTGGTCGCCCTTCTCTGGACTTGCTCCAGCTTGACCATGTCCTTCTTGAATTGGGGTGCCCAGAACTGGACACAGTATTCAAGATGAGGTCTAACCAAAGCAGAGTAGAGTGGTACCAGTACCTCTCTCGATCTAGACACCATACTCCTATTGATGCAGCCGAGAATTGCATTGGCTTTCTGGGCTGCTGCATCACACTGCTGACTCATGTTCAGCTTGTGGTCTATTAAGACTCCTAGATCCCTTTCACACGTACTGCTATCCAGCCACTTGTCCCCCATCCTATATTTCTGTATTCCATTTTTTTCTACCTAAGTGTAGAACCTTACACTTCTCTCTGTTGAATTTCATCTTGTTAGCCTTGGCCCAGCTCTCCAATCTATCCAGGTCATTTTGCATTTTGATCCTGTCCTTGAACAGTTTCCAAAGGCAGTCTCAAGTAAAGTGCATTACGGTAGTCTGAAAATGTTTCAGTCAAGGCATGTGTGAAGATAGCCTGTTCTAACGTCTCAAGGAGTAGGTACCACTGGCTCACTAGACTTAACAGTGTAAATGTACTCTTGGTCACCTCTGAAATCTGGACATCAAGACTCAGGGTTACATCCAGTAGTACAACCAAGCTGTGAACCTGAAATGTCAGTGGGAGCCTAACTCCCATCCAGCACAGGATGAATCCCTATTCCCTGATCTGCCTTATGACAGGTCAAGAGCAATTGTGTCTTGTCTGGATTAACCTTCAATTTGTTTGCCCTTATCAAGTTTACTATTAACACCAGACATTGGAATTAGATGAGAAGAAGAGACAGAGCTGGGTGCCATCAGCATGTTGGTGACACTGAACCCTCAAACTCTGAGTAACCTTTCCCAGTGGCCTCACATATACATTAAACAGCACTGGGGGACAGAACTGTGCCCTGAGAGACCCCCCCGCCACAAGTTGGTGTGTTCAGCAGGAATTGCCCAGCACCACCTCCTAACTCAAAACCTCTAGGAAGGATTGGTACCCCAACAGGGACACACTGCTCCTGTGCAGTTCTTAACATAGGTCGTCCACCAAGGCAACCAAGGCCTGTAATTCTCTAGGCTGGTGGGATTTTTTTTCCAGTCACAGATTCACCACAGCCTCTTTTAGGCATGACAGAAGGTTGTTCTGCATCAGTGAGGCATTCACCACTCCCCTTACTCACTCAGCCAGTCTTCATCCGGCTGCATTTAAGAGCCAAGAAGTAGAAGGGTCCAGTATGCTCTCACCCCTCCAAGGATCCTGTCCACATCCTCAGGCTCCATAAATTGAAAGGTATCCAATAATACAAAACAAGCAGGAGCCACAGTTATATCCACTGCACCTGTATCAACCACAGCTTCCAGGTCAGAGGAGACTAAAGCAATTTTACTTGAAATGTGTCTTGCAAATTCTTCATTTGTGGACTGACAAGTGATCTGTGTTCCTTTCTTGTAAGATAGAGTGTAAAAGGTCCCTGACCACTTGAGACAGCTCCACTGGATGATACTGTACAGGCATAATGATGGCAGACAAGGCACTAGGCATGACACAGAATTTCCAATGGGCTGTAGGTTTTGTTTGGTTGGACTTATTCTGAATTTTTCACCATTGATGCTCTAGCTTCTGTCCCACTTGTATCATCAGTGCTAGCATCCTAGTAAACCAGGGAGCTTGTTCAGCTCTATTTCGTGGGAGGGAGTGCTTAGGAGCAATTGTGCCCACTGCTCTGGCCTTTTCCCCATTCCAGAAGTCATCCAAGGCTTTGACAGGCTCATCAGCCAAGGAAACTCCTCAAGAGCCATCAGAAATCCTTCTGGATCCATAAGCCTCCTAGGGCAAACTGTCTTAATTGGCCTCTCAATCCCTGCCAAGTAAGTTTAAACTCCACCAGATAGTCATTTGTCCATGACAATGGGGCTATAAAAAATTCTCAGAGACCACATTATAATGGTATGTTTTAAACAGGTTGAGACCAAATATATGTCAGTATATCTTTTATTAATGCTTTTACTGACTTTATAA
Source organism: Iguana delicatissima (assembly GCA_948472985.1). NCBI lineage: Eukaryota > Metazoa > Chordata > Lepidosauria > Squamata > Iguanidae > Iguana > Iguana delicatissima. The sequence goes on along the minus strand of CAOKZL010001337.1, from coordinate 56,078 downwards.
TGTTTTAACAACTTTCAGATTTTTTTTAAAAAAGTACAAAGTACAAAGACTGGGAAGCTACCAATGTATCATAGGGAAGAACGTATGGCCATCTGAGGAACCCCAGAGGCCTAGATTGGAACTGCAGGAGGATTAGATTTGGCCCTAATGTCTGCAGTTCCCCACTGCTACATTAAGGTATCCTGGTTAGATGTTTTCATATTTTTTTAGGAATTGACATGTCTGCCACATTCAGGTGGTGGAAAGGGCTCATGAGAATGGCACACAGCAAGTTAGGGATCACAGTCCTATCACACTTAGTATTTCTCACAGCAGGTAGGGTTGGATGAGGAGATAATTACCAAGCAGGTCAGCTGCCCAGTGCCTGTGGGCATTTCAGCACTATACTGTAATAGTGCTATTATTCAACTTTCAACATCCTATGGAATCCTGGGGTTTGCAGTTTAGAGAGGGGCATTTAGAATTCTCAGCCAGAGAGCTCTTCAGTAAACTACAAACCCCAGAATTCAACAGGATGTTGAAAGAGGAATAATAGCACTATAACAGTGTAGTACGGAAATGGCCTGAATCCAGGCAGTGTTTCAGGTAAACCAAACCATTGTGAGCTGTGGCCAGTAAATATTTCTGCCACATCCTCTGTCTCCACTCAAGCCTCTTCACTGGTATGGCAGGGGCAATCCTCTTTTTACCTGGGAAGAGAATTGTCATGCTGCAAACTGTGATTAAAATGATTAAAATATTTTTCTTAAAAAAACCCTGTCAATTATGTATGCCAGCAAGAGAAAAATATTACTCGGCAGCATTGTGTAAATATTGTAAACAGTTAATGAATTAATGAATTGGGTGAAATTTGAAAATAATACCTTTCATTATAATCTGATTGAACCTTGTATTTGCCACTGTTGGCATTATAGGAAATCCTTTAACAGAAATATCTAAGTGCAGCATTTCTTCTGAACAAACACAGTTAAAACTTTTAATTCCATATTGCAATACTTATATTCAGGAGATGAAAGGTGGAGACTTAAAAGACTATGCAGTATTGCTTTCTTTGTCTGTCAGTATCGTACAATTATAGATGACACACACAAAACACTAATTGTTACCTGACATTTTAAAACTGATGGTTAGATAATCTGTTCAATGGTTTTCTTGCTATTATAGTGAATAACAGGATTAACAGCATGCCATTGGGGATAACAAGTTGCTCAGCATTGTTGAAAACTTCAGTCTCAAATTTACTGAAGAAACAACATAACATTACAGCAACCATGTTGGGGCAGATGAAATGGTCCAGTAAGTTGACCATCTTACTGAGTAGTTATAAGCATACAGTAGTAAATTACCATCTGGCAAATGGTAATTTGTATTCACCCTTCGTTAAACCATGAAGGCTATTTCAACTGACCATCTGCAAACCAGATGTAGGACTAAACTGGCATAAATGCCAAAGGCTTAACTGAGCCAGGGACAACAGTGAGTACAAGACTGGAGAAAGTTGTTGACATACAAAGTTTCTGGTGGATAATGGAGACTGAATTTGGAAGCTGTAGTGATTTTCACATAGGCAGCATTTTTATTTACACTCCATTTGGGAGATGTCATGCAGAGTTTAACTGGTTGTAATAGCAGTTTTGGAAGAATAGATAGTTCACTTGGTCCTCTTTTATATTTTGCTCTGCTGATTCTTCAAAATTCTCTTAAGACACAACTATAAATCAAGGCAATATTGTGAGCTTTGAAAACCTATATTCTAAATCATCCAACCCAGTAATTTCCCAAAGCATACTGGAGAGTGAATGTAAAAAGGTATGCCTGTTCATTGAACAGAACTGCAACTTTTTAAACTCCACTGGGTGCCGTCCAAGACATAGTCAGTGTATTTGCCTAAAGATAATTGCTCAGTGACCTGTTGCATTTATGTGTACTTTGTAAAGAAATCTATTGGATCAATACGTTTGCAACTGTGGAACATGCTATCCTCCAGTGACTGATAATGGAATTTAGCTTTGACAATGTCTCAGGGTATATATTGTGCCAGGGGTCTCTATTCATTCCAAGTGTAATTCAGTCATTGGAATTATCTACATAAATGCTATCCCTCAAGGATAATGTATATCATCTGCTGTGCATGCAACTATATGTTTTCCTTACTTCTAATGTACTGTTATTTACTGAATACATTTTGTATTGTTATTTCTCTGGATAAATGCAGCATTATTTGATATCTGTCTCAATAAACTGTCCATTAAATGTTTATCATATTACTATCCCCAGAACTGAATGAGTTTTAGATTGGTAGTGAATGTTATTAGCACATACATCTCTCTTTCTCTTTCTCTCTCCCTCTTTCTCTTTCTCTCGTTCTCTCTCCCTGTAAAAGGCTGCTGACAGCACAGTTAAATATTAAACTAAAGACCTGAAGCCAAATATTTGGCTCTATTTCAATCACTTCTGATTTTTTTTTTTTGGTTAAAATTTGGTACCCTTGGCTGTTTGGCTTCCTGTCTCACCAAGTCAAAATTGCCTTCTTTTCCCCTTCCTACATAGAATATGTAGGGGAAAAAGGCAGTAGGACTGTTGGTAAGTGGCTAAGGATTTTCAGGAGTAAGATATCCAGTGTCTTAGCAAGAACTTGTGCACACAGACCCTGTGAGAACTGTGTCTAGAAATGCCTTTGCCAACATTGCTAGATTTGGTAACTGCAACAATTCTTAGCTAGGGTCTTTATTTAAAAACATGGAAATGCCTTAATGCCTTTCAACAGCAGGAATAAAGGAGTAATTGCTACTACAAAACAAAACATATTCTAACTTACAAAACACCCACCCACCAAGCTGTATTTTCTCTAAAAATTTTATATGTTGTTCTATTTGTTCTATAAGCTTTGGAAGCAAAATGATTCCTCTACTACCCTTATAGCTGTTTGGCCAGGTTACACTGAAATCAGGGGCTCCTGACCAGTGGCATCACTGTGAGTTTTGGTTTGCTTTTTTCGTTTGTTTGTTTACTATTTTATTTTTGTAAAAAAGAAAGAGGAGGGAGAGAAGGAGGGAAAGAAAGAGAGAAGGATAAAGGCTGGGGCAAAATAGGAAACTCTTTCCATTCAGTGCCCATGTAGAAGATGGGCTGCACATAGAAACTGTCACTTAGTATATGAGGATCAGAAAAACCTGTCACAATTCCCTTTCCCACTAAATGGTTAAAGATAGAGGAGCTCTGCTTTCCTCATCACCTTAAAAAGATAGAGTGTCAAAAGATGGAAAGTGAATCTAATGCCAGACTGTGTTTTGGGGTTAAAAGTGAATTCTAGTTATGGAAAAAAACTCTGAATGCCACCATGCTAGGTTTTCACTCATAAATAAAAACTATCAGCACAAATACCTACTAAGAATAAACTTTATATTTTTACTAAAGCTGTACTGGGTATTGGTTTTGTTCACGCAGGAGGCCAAGGGAAGATTCCAAGGAATCCTGCCTTAGTACAACAAGCTGCATGTTTTCATACACAGCATGTTTGCTCCCACATTGCTTTTCCCTCTTAGCATTATTACTACACAAAGTAGATTTTTTTTTAAGTTTAGTACATTGTCTAACCCTGGTATTGTAGCTTGTTTAATCTCCTAAAAAGCCACAGTTTTTTCTTCGCTTACAAGTCCTGGCTTCTTTGAGAACAAGCCAGGATCCTACACCAAGATTCCTTTAGTTGATTGCAGAAAGAATCTGTCCATTTGAGAAATAATTGCTATGCAAACGTGCAAAATTCAAACTATTGTAACTACTGATTTTTTTTCCCACAGAGTATTAAAAAGGGCAAGCATTAGGTAGGTTTTTTAAAAATATCTTTAGGAGGAATCTGCCTGTTTTGTTTTCTCTGTCTGCACACTTAGGCCCTTTCCACATGGGGTATTTGAAACAGTGCAGTCTGTCCTCCAGGGAGGACGTCTGCACCTGGGAGCGGACTGGGTCCGGACTATTTAATGTAGATCCACACCTCAGCCCGCTCCGGAATGACCCCAAGTGGTTGTCCAGCGTGCTTTGAAAAACCTGTTTCTTTCGGTGTTTCAAAAGCATGGAGCGCACCAGTGCGAGCCTGCTCCCTTGTGCAGATTTGCAGGCTCGCATCAGTGTGAGCCTGCGATCTGCTGGAGGTGGGCTTTAGGCTGGTGAGCTTCAGCGGTTGGTTGAGACCCTCAACCAACTAGAAGCCGCCATTTTCGATGCCGGAGCAGTGCGGAGTGATGAGCACGCACTGCTCTGGAGCAGCCTGGACCAGACCAGAGAGCCATAAGACCTGGTAAATAGTGGCACGGGGTGATTTCCTCGCCCCTTGCGGAAATGGCCTTAGCTTCAAAAAAGACACAATTTTCTACAAACTGAATAAGGAAGAAAGGAAGGAAGGAAAGGAATAAACAAGCAAGCAAACAAGCAGGAAAGAAGAGAATGGGAAAAAGGAAATTGTTGTCTCCACTGGAGATCAGATTTCATGTCTCACCGTGTTAGGACAGCTTGTCTCAAAGACAATGAGACTTTGGAATAATTTCTTCCCAACCCTATCCATTGGGTATCTCTATAAAGTAGCTGTGACAAAGCCTGGAAATGTGATAGGACTGACAAGCTGTCTGGCCTTAGCAAGACGTTGCTAAGGGACCTAAACAGTTCTGCATAAGAGAGGAACTCAGCCCATTGGTGCATGCGAGAAGCTGAGCTTTCTAGGAAGGAGTTCTGTGTAAGGGCATCACTTGCATTTTTGAGGCAGATTCCTTCTGGGAGAGGGAAGGAAGGAGGGATTTGGTGAATGGAAGTTTGTTTTCCTTAAAGGCCTAGTGAGAGTCAGAGGAAAGACCAAATTATCCCTGAGTGGGTTAGAAAGTGAAACCTTGATTTAAGGATTAGGACTTTGAGCTAGGGAAGCCAAAGGTTTAACTGGGTATGAAAACCTTATGCCTGAATACTTTTGGAAATTCTAGTTTGCCTGTATATACTTACAAACCCCAGTACCTTTTTCCTGCTTGTTATTTTAATAAAGATAGCATTCTATTTTTATAATTTCTGAGTCAGCAGAATACTTTTCTTCAGTTCTAACAGTACAGAGATATGCTACCACAGATATTCAAATCCCTTTAAAGAATAATAGAAGGGCTTTACTCCCTTTCTACTAAGGTGGTAGATTTGGGAAGGAAAGTAGGATTGAATCAGAATGGTGGGGGATGGCAGGGTGCTGTAGAGAGACTGGGAAGGCAGCTACCATTTCCAGTCTGTAAAGAGAAAAGCAGGCCTGGTCTCTATAGTAGTCTTTACGTATTGACAGAAGCTAATGAACTCTGCTGTTGCTTAGAGGCTGGAGCAGTCCAAGGTGTGCACTTTCATTCCCCACCCTTGGCCACCAGTGCTGCTTAACAAAGCTTCATAGGATAGGATTAAGTTCTCCCCCAACTGACCAATTTGTTTGCAATGAGAATATAAAACCAACACTGGCTCAAATGTACATTGCTATGAATCTATAGTTCTCTAATCTCTTCCCATTTTTATTCTGTCTTAGCAGTATCTACACAGAGCTGGCACAATTAATGTGAGAAACTTAAAGAGGCTTTTTAATGGTACCTGAATGAACATGTTTTTACACAGTGGTCCTTCAAGCTAATCCATTTACAGATCTGATACCTTTATATGCAAACACAAGCCTATCAAAGCTTAAATTGCCCTTATCTGGTCTCTCTCATTCCAGGAACAGAGAGAAAGGAATGGGGATATATCATGTACACACATTTGCATGTTAGCCCCTTCTACATTTTTGGATTACTTGGCTATGTGTAACTGAACACATATTATTGCCCCAAGTGTTTGTGTTCTGCCAAGTTAAATGGTCTTTTCTGCAACATAATAGGAGCATTTTCCTTACACTTGCCCAGGTTAATAACAAGTAATGATAACAAGTAAAGATAACAAGTAATATAAATGGAATCCTTTCTAAAACAAGAAATAACAATAATGCATTAGACTCACAAAACTGAAATTGTAGTTCACTGTGCTTGACTTCCAGCATGTCCCTATCAACCTATTTTAGCATAAGCAACTGTTTGTGTCATGGCAACTGAGTGAAGTAGTACTTCAAGGCTAATATCCTTAGCTAGCAGATTTATTTGAAAGTAAACTCCTTGGAAGTCCATCATATTTACCTGCAAGAAAAGTGTTTCAGCCCAGACTGTAAGATCAATAAGAGATGAGCATATTTTTCTCAACAGCCACAATACCACAAAAAAGGCACACTTTCTTACTAACAGTCAGGTTTGAGTTTCTCAGAGACATAGCCATTTTTCAGTAAATGAAGTTGTAAAAGAATCCTGCAGCATCCTTGTGACTAACTGATTTTTTTTTCCTAGCATGAGCAAAACGTGGATGTGGTGATGGGGTGGCAAGTTCAGTTTTAACATTAGTCATAAAGACTAGTTAAAGGGACAAATGTTGTGATGAGCTTTGCATACAAGCCTAGATGAGCAGGAAGGCATATGAACAGTGGAGGAAGTTCTTGGTCTACTGCATTTATAGGGGTACAGTCACTCAAATGAACTATATTTGGCCATCCACCCCTGGTTTGCCCTCCCGTATGCTGAAAAATGTCTTCACAGTTGTGCTTGAAGAAAAAACAGATACAATAGAAGAGGAACATGAGTCAGCAATGTGATGCAGCAGCCAAGAAAGCAAACACTATTCTTGGTTGCATCAATAGGAGTATGGTGTCTAGATCAAGGGAGGTAATGGTACCACTCTATTCTGCCTTGGTTAGACCTCACCTGGAATATTGTGTCCAGTTCTGGGCACTTCGGTTCAAGAAGGATATTGACAAGCTGGAACGTGCCCACAGGAGGGCATCCAAAATAGTGAGACCACGCCTTGTGAGGAGCGGCTTAGGGAGTTGGGGATGTTTAGTCTGCAGAAGAGAAGGTTAAGAGAGGACATGATAGCCATGTTTAAATATTTGAAGGGATGTCATGTCAAGGAGGGAGCAGGCTTTTTCTGCTGCTCCAAAGACTAGGACAAGGAGCAGTGGATTCAAGCTGCAGGAAAGGAGGTTCCACCTGAACCTCAGGAAGAACTTCCTGATGGTTAGAGCTGTCTGGCAGTGGAATATGCTGCCTCAGAGTGTGGTGGAGTCTCCTTCTTTGGAGGTTTCTAAGCAGAGGCTAGATGGTCATCTGTTGGGAATGCTTTGATGTGTGTTCCTGCATAGCAGGGGGTTGGAATGGGTGGCCCTTGTGGTCTCTTCCAACTCTATTATTTTATGAGTCTATGAAATTATGGGTGTAACAAGGCCCACAACACTTTTTGCACTGGCTCAGCTTTAGGATGGATCTCAAGTCTATTAGAATAGTACCAAATGCACCCCTCTATAATTGTTCCCGACTAATTCTGTCTGCCTATAATTGCATAATGAACTGCATCTTTCTGCCAGACCTGTTCTGTATTACCCATTTACTCCACATTACCCATGCTATTTATATAACATGGTTTGGGTCCAGCTTACCTACAGCATTACCTCCTCTCATATAACCCACACCCATATCAGGCCCTCTGGGGGATATTTACTTCAACCAGCCAGGACTAGACTGGCAATGGTTACCCAGAGGACTTTTTTTTCAGCCGCTCCTAGATTGGGGAATGACCTGCTGGAAGAGGTTCGACAGCTGAATATGCTATCCAAATTTAAAACAGCATTACAGAGCAGTCTCTTCTGGCAGGGCTATCCAGATGATTTTAGTTTGTGAATTTTAATTATGGATTTTAAATACATAGTGACTGTTTTCATAGGTATTGTATTATTTCTTCTTTTAAACTGAGATCATGTATTTAAGTTGTTGTTTTTTAACTGATGTCCTGTTTTTGAAAGATTATTATATATTTTGTGTCAATTTGTTGTTGGTCCCTGCCTCATTCCATGCACAGAGGCTGGGAAGAAATTAATAAAACCAACAACAACAACAACAACAGCAATAATTGATGCAAACAACTTCACATTGTGTATTAGATTCTTGGATCAGCTCAGACTGACAAACAAATATGAGAAATCCTTATCAATCAGCTGGTGTTGGTTAACTTTAACAACTATAAGGGGCAGTTGAATTTTTGACTTTTCTTTTTCACCTTGAAGATGGGCAGTGATATTTTTGAATGGTCTCCTATGCGAAAAATATACACATAATTTCTCCACATAATAGCATAGGTATAAATAAAAATGTAAATGTTTTTGTTCATTTTAGTAAAAATATTTGAAAATATACTCTGATACAGCCAACAGTTTCTTGCATAAGAATGATATCACATTGTCTGGTCTGCAGTAATGGCTGGTGGCTTCTATGAATCTGCTTCAGGTTTTAGTCTAAAGCTATCCAAAATGCTAAATCCTATTGCCAAACTAGGTTCAGTACTTTAACTCCTTTAAAGTTCATACTAAAATCCAGACTTGTATCATTGGCCATTTCTGCACCTTACCTGATATAATTGTCTTTCCATTGTGATCACGGCAGTGCCTTTGCCAGGAAGCGAGTACAAATGGGAATGCTCCCCTCTGCACCCCACTGGCTTCCTGAGGAAGGGAGCACAGATGATGCATGCCTGCCTTCTCCAGCACAGCTGGGCTCTTTTCCATGCTGCGCTCAGGAAGGAAGTGCCTCCGTCGTGCTTCCTGCCCTTCTACATCACTGAGAAGAATGGGAGTGTCATGCAATTGGGGGTCATTGACAGAGAAACTCTGTCAATGTTATACCCCATGATTGCTTTGGCTTGTGATACGAGAAGGACAGCACCACAATGACGTCATGCAGAAGTGTCGTCGCAGTCTCACTTCTCTCACATCCTCATGCTGGGACGCCATCATTATGTGGAAAGGGCCATGGTCTTGCTAGCATAGAAGTCATCAGCTGCCAGCGTTAATCTTGTGTGTCCCATTGTCAGGAAATTATTTGAAAAGTTATCTGGAAATGTGTAGGAACACAAAATATGTAGGAATAACAAATTGAAGACCAACCTAGCATTGAGTCATCCCAAAAGGAATTTGAGAAGATAGGTGTAACACAGAGATTTCCCTCCAGGCTGGCCCTGTAATTTGTCACTGTCACCCTGCCTTCCAGTCCCCTTTATAAAAAAAACAGCAACAAAAACCCTCCTTGGATTTGATGTCCTAAACCTTCAGGTGACCTCACTGTGGGTTAGTATGGGGGTTAGTTTTATGTTCTCAATGGTAAGTGTGCTTCACCCTTTTTTCAGGGTAAATAATACTTTCCAGAGTCAGGTTTACAAAATAACTAACAGATTAATTTTATTTAATAACAAACAGAATGAATGCTTTCAGGTTTCAGTTCTTATGTCAGAGTCTTTTCTTAAGCCAGTCAAATACCCAATGGTCAGTTACTCTCCTCAAACAACTGACTCTTCCAAAACTCTGTTCCTGATACAAATGTCTTTCTCCAACTGTCTGTCTCCAACTGTCAGAAGTAAAAACCCTTTTTTAAAAAATTTTCCTCCCTCACAGAGCTCCCTCCCTTCCATCACAGAATTCTCCATCCTGGGATTGGCTAGCCACTGGTATTCGCTACACGGCTTTTATCCAAAAATTCTTAGGCAGCATTCTATCTAATTATCTGCCTCTTTAAACTGAGCTACAGTACCACAATGGACAAGAGATTATGCTGCAGAGAATGGCTTGAAAGTATTTCACACAAAACATGAAAGTTAAGAGAGATCTGGCAGACACCATTATTCTAACTACTTAAGAGTGATCAGAATTCAGGTTTACTCTAAAATAGGGATGAGCAAACTGCAGCCTGAGAGCCAGTGCGGTATAATGTTTGAGCACTGGACTATGACTCTGGCCATTTCCACACTACACTGTTATAGTGCTATTATTCCACTTTCAACATCCTATGGAATCCTGGGGTTTGCAGTTTAGGGAGCGGCATTTAGAGTTCTTAGCCAGAGAGCACTTTGGCCTCAGTAAACTACAAACCCCAGAATTCCACACGATGTTGAAAGTGGAATAATAGCACTGTAACAGTGTAATGTGGAAAGGCCCCCAGAAGATCAGGGTCCAATTCTTTGGGTATGTCACACACACTCAGCCTCAGAAACCCCCATAATGGGTTCATGTTAGGGTTGCTGTCAAGTCAGAAATGACTTGAAGGCACACAACAACACCACCAAAGCTGCAGCCCTTTCACTGCAATTCCAATCAGCCCCAGTCAAGCATAGCTAGTGATGTGGAATGTTGGGAGTCATAATCCTTTAACACCTGGAGAACATTTTGCCCATCCCTAGTCTCTAGAAAATATGTTCCAAAGGGATTTCTGTTTTTGGATTAAGTGGGAGTGTATCTTTAGGAAGACAGGAAAAAGTAATGCAAGACCCAAGGGATAGTCAACTGAAAGTGCAGGATTCAGGCTAGGACATACTACTGAAGTTAAGTAGGTCTGCATCTGGTCAGTATTTGGATGAGTGGCTACTGTTTTAAGATCTGGGAGGAAGAAAGGCAGGATATAAATAAAGAAAATAAACTTGTCATTTAATAGCCTGTTGTTTGAACATTTCTGTGTTGGTATGCATGGCAGTGCCCCTGCTTGACATCAGTCAATGGCTTCAGTAAATTACTACATAAAGTAAGTGAAAAAGCAAGTTTTAGAGTTCAGAACTTCATAAATTTTACCAAGCAGTAGTTCAGGGAAATCATAAGAAGCTTACGTAGGAAGTGGAGGTACACAGCAAAGGATTAAAATGAAGTGAAGGCATGGTCAAGGAAAGAACATTTTCTAATCATAGTGCAGAGACAGTGATAAGCAAGTCAAGAGACAGAAATATCTTCTAAATAATAAAAGTGTGGTTAAGAAAAAGCAATTCTTTTTTATATGGAAGCGGAGGTCATATTATATATAACAATTCTTCAATAAAAATGCTCCACATATCTAAATGGACTCTAAATCTCTTTGAAGTCAAATCATACTTTACTCCTGAGGTCCAGAAACCGTCATTTAAATATATAGATGTCTAAAACTAGACTACAAAACCCATATTTAGAATTTTTGAAAACACACAGCAAAGAAAACCAGTGATCTACTTTTTACATTTTCCTTCCTTCCTTCCTTTCTTCCTTCCTTCCTTCCTCCCTTCCTTCCCTGTTCTTTTTTGAGGCACTACATCTTTATCTATTCTTTCTTTTTTTCCCCTAAGTCTGAACTGCTAGAAGATGGCTCATCTTGCATGACACAATTCCCTAAGTGAGCAGAAAACAGTCAAGAAGAAAAGGGAAGAAGAAACAGATGTATGCATGCTGGATTCATTTATTTAAAAAGTTATGTGAGAAATACCCATAGCAAAGATACTAACAAAATAGTGATCAAAACACAGTTTATTCATGCTCTTTAAATGTGTAATTGTTCAATAACAGTAGTAAGTGTGAATACATCTGTTGGAAGATTGAATTATGGGGCCATTTAATGTAACTATCCAAATGTTTGATATACCCGAAATTTTTGGCAATGAACCCAATCTTTTGGTCTAAAAGCATGTCATAACTATGTTGGGATAAATGAAATCTTGATAATCCAAAAATATGTGAAGAATGGTAAGAGTAAAGTACTAACTGAAGAACTGTTAAGAAAACAAAGCAGAAACAGCAAGTTATTTTGCAGGGTTAAGATTTAGATTAGTCAGAAGTAGTAAATTGCTGAAAATATTTGATCAATCAATGACACATTACAAGCTAGTCTAGAAAACCAAGTGTATATATATAGCAATGCTATGAATGGCAACAGAGAAGTCCCAACAATAATAAAATCTCATGGCTGTGCCAAACTGTAATGGAATGAGTGAAGAAGATTATACATACAAATATATGGATATGGTCATTGATGAAATCGATGCATCTTCAAGGGAAAGATAGACAGATGTGTGAAATCCATTTACACATATCTTTTCCATTTCCTATTTCCTAGTCCATATAGTTTCAGATCCGTTTGGATATTCTTTAATGGGTGAAATAAAGTATCCATCAAGTCCCCACATCTCTCTCTGTAATTTCTTTTTCCAAATGAACACATTTGTGGGCATATTCCCCCTTAATTAAAGCATGTTTGTATGCATTTAGAATGCAATGTTTTTGCACATATTTCAAATGTGCACACACTGAGTGCACTGTTTTTTCCTTTCTTTCAGAGATGAGCAATATACAAATTTCTGCCTAAAACTTGTGTCTAGTTGCATATTCAATCTGGGAGATGCATAATTTAAAATCCTTTAGAAAGATGAACTGAATTTCTCACATATCTCTGCTTAGGAGAAGGCCTAATACACTTTAAGAGAGTAAGGCAACCAACAGTGACAAAGGGGATGGGTGGAGGGAGACAAGATATATTTTAGTCAGTGAAAGGAAGATACAGCTGCTGGAGGTTGGCAGATCAGTGCTGCTTCAAATGAAATTTCAGAAAGGAGGTTGACAAATCAGTGCTGCTTGAAATGAAATTTTGAGTAGAGTTAAGGAGGCAAACTGATGGTCAACAAGAAGTGACTTGTCTCCTACAGAGAGCAGCGCTATAAAATGATATTTAGATTGTGAAGTCATTTGAGGAAGTGAAATAACCCCACAAATGGAGCAGGAACTATATTATAGGAATGGTTGGATGGCTGGAAGTATATTGGCAAGGAAAAAGCAGTGTCAATTGTAGAAAGCAAAGAAGGGGAACTTGTGGCCTTTTCAGGGGGTGCTAGAATACAGCTGCTACATGTCCTCCTCATTGGCCATTGTGGCTAGGGCTAATGAGAGTTGGAGTCTGACAACATCTGGATGGACACGTTTCTTATCTCTAAATTAAAGATTTTCCTAGTTTAATCATTTTGTTCTTGTTAACTAGTTTTGTTCTTGTTAACTTGTTAACTCAAAAAGAACCATATGGAAAGTAATCAAAGGTATAAAAAATTTAGAAAATAAAAAAAACCTGGATGGAGTAATGGAAGGAGGGATAATAATAAATGTTAAAAAAAAACTGAGAGAGTATTACAAAAGTGGAGAAAAGGTTGCAATACTGAGTGATGTAGCAAGGGAATAGTATTTGACGTGCAACTACAGCCCCGTTACTCATTATTTTTGTATGATGTATCAAAACTTGGGTGCCAGTGTGGTCTAGTGGTTTGACTCTGGAGACCAGGGTTTGATTCCCCTGTTCAGCCATGGAAACGCACACACTCAGACCTAAAAAATCCCATGATAGGTTCACCTTAGAGTCACCATCAGTCAGAAATGACTTGAAGGCACACAGTAACAATCAAAACTCAAGGAGGGCATGCTCTAGACCCTGCCTCCTTCTCTCCTCTCCACCTCTAGTTTATTAGGCCCGCTCCACATGGAGAGCTGCAAGCCTAAAGCAATCTTCCATTATCCATGGACACTCTACATTTGAATTGGGACTCTGATGTTCCAGGGTTCCAAATCATACAGAAAGCCTCCCACAGATAGCAAGTTTCTCCCTTTCTATGTTCACCACTTTCCTCATGAAAATGGTGACAGAAGTGATGATAGTACTCCCACCTCATGTGTCAATGTGGCGTGCAAAAATAATGAATTAATAGGGCTCACATGCAACCAGCATGGTGGGCTGGTTTAAGTGTTGGATTATGACTCTGGAGACCAGAGTTCAAATCCCTATTCAGCTGTGGAAATCCAATGGGTGACCATGGGCAAAGCACACCTTCTCAGCCTCAGAGGAAACCAAGGGCAAACCCCTCTGAACATATTCTGCCAAGAAAACACCGTGATAGGTTTGCTTTGGGGTTGCCATAAGAGAGAAATGACTTGAAGGCAAGCAACAACAACAGCAAACTGCTACAAGGAGAGTTTTATTTTTAGCAGAATATTGATGGAATCTGGACAAATGAGATTTAAGCTAAGCATATTGAGTTTGGTACATGTAATCTGTGGAGAAATTGTGCATGCTATTAGCTCAAGTGAACCATCTTTGATCTGGCATTTGTCTCATACTTATTCTGGAATAAGCTTGTATTAATTGATCATGTTCCTTATAAAAGAAGTGTTGTCAATAATATATTAATGTAGAATAGCTCCTGTTTGGCAGTGGGAAAAGGCAGAGGAAATCACGACCTGCTGGTAGGATGAATGGTACCTCATTTTCCCTGGCAAGCTTCCTCTGAGCATTGATAGATCTATTAATATACAACTGTATAACATCATAACAGACTGCAATATATCACATTTATTTTTGTTTTAATTTGCTATCCATAATGGAAGAATATTTGAATATATTTTGTTATATAGGCTTTTACTTTGGAGATCATTTGGATGGAGTCTGCAGAAGGGCTAAATTAAACTGAGTCTTGCTTCCTGCTATGTAGGTCCTAATGGGCATTTCTGTTAGGGTTGTTTTCTTCCAATGCAAAATGTATCTGGTTTTTATTCAACTGAGAATGAAAGAGGTGGTACTTCTTCCAGAGTAGGAAAACTCTCACTCAGGCTTGGATGACTTGTAAACTATTTATTCAGCAGAAGCAACAGTTATAGCAACACATTATTCTTGGAAATGGAGATAAACTTCTTGAAAGAATTTACAGTCTTGATGCTCAGTTATGCTACTGGGGAGAATTTTAATAAAGTAAATCCAGGGTCACATGCAAACATGAAATATTTTGTGACGTGTTATAGACGCTAAGAGACTCAGCTACAAATCAGAAAGTCCGTGGCTTGAATGTCTTTCCATAAATTCACTAGAGATTCTTAAGTGAGTCTGGATGAATCTGCCAGTTTTGCCTTCTCCTTCATTTATTTCTTTTTAAATCTTACATCTCTTTTTTCTGTCAAATTCATTATGATATTTGTGAATGTTCTTATGAAAGTTGAATGAAATGAAATTCTGAAGCATCTATACTAATCATATTTAATTGATAACATCTATTCCCAAGGTAGAGAGATTTATCTTCTATCTGCCTGCCATATAGCTGTTAAAGATGAAGATTCTGCTGCAAAAAGAGGTTTCAGTTCTAATCCAAAGTATCAAGATGCAGCAATCCAAAGCCAGAGCTTTATGAAGTAAGCACAAAATATCCTTTCCTTAGAAGTACAAATGTGCTTTCCTTCTCAATAACTTTTTAATTTTTTTCCTGTTTAATTAATGAGAAATTTCTTAACTGTGGAATTTTATAAAAAATGGATACAAGCAAAGTCTTACCCATACCTAGTTTTAGGCAGAGGTCAGACAGATTTTAGTGTCCCCTTTCCACAATTCACCTGTATCTAAAATATGGGGATAATAATGCATTGTAGGATCATTGCAGGATTTGCAATAAAATAATGTCTGTGAAATGTTCTGAGCACTGTGCATAAATATACCATCACAATCTGTTGATATGTCCACTCTGCCAGGCTGCATCTTTTCTTTAGGGACATAGTTCATCATTCAACAAAGTCCCAAAAAATAGTATCAGCTACTGAATTGTAATTAATTTGAATGCTAGAACACAGTCTGTATCAAACAAATGTTATTTTAAATAATATAGAAACAAAGACTGAAGCATCCAAATCCCACACTTGTTTTATCCTCACATAGAATTTTACTACCGTTGTAAAACCAAAGGTACATACGGGGTTAAGAAGAATCGTAAGAAACAGCTCGCCTCCTCGGATACTTTTGTCTAGTTCTTGAGGCCCTCCAGGATATTCTTTGTAAAAAATTGTATGGGTGAAAAGTCCACATGTCTGTCGAGGGAGTACCTGAGAAAGACAAAAAAAGATCTATAGGGACTGATATGTACTTATGGGTATGTATGTGTGTATGTATCTCTCTCTGTTAGTTCTTTCAGATCCTTCCAAGATCCCCTGGCACCTGGACCTCTTTGAAGTTTTAGTCACTGACTTATTTTCTTTCCAGCATATGAACTAAGCAGATTCCGCTAGCTAAGAGACTTGTAATAATATTGATGTACTTAATCTGTACCTCAGTCTCTCAAAGTAAACTGCCAGTAAACTGGGCTGATTTTCCAGAGCAAGATCCTTTTAAGAGTAATAAATGTAGCCTGACATTCTATGAATGGCCTTTCTTTAAAATATGAACATGAATACAGTTGCTAGGGCTACAATATTTATTTGTTTAAGAAGACAGATGACTTGATTAAGAAGCTTTTGCATCAACTAAAATAGTGTCACAAAATAATCAGATACCAGATTACTATTCTGTTAGTCTAAACCGAACGATGATGACCACCGATTCATGCTTCATATTTTATGTACAATCCTTACTTAAGATTTTTCAATAATTCTTTTGTATTGTTATATAAAATCCTTAAAACCTCAGATCCCATATGTTTCTATTCCCAGTTCTATTGCCAATTTAACTCTTTCATCATACTTGAATATGAGACTGGTTTACTTTTTATGGCAGGATACAAAAGCCTGGTTGGTTAATGAAGAATAAAGTTGACATTTAAAACCTCAAAGATGAGCTGATGGTCATTTTCTTTTCCTTTGGAGCACTGTTAAGTATGCACATACATACTTAATTTTTTAAGGTGAATTACTTTTGTTGATATAACAATTTCTATAAACTGCAACCAGCAAGTGTCGTTTTGGAGAATGGTTTCTTATTTCTCTCAAATAAAGGCCCTTTTCGCAGGATGCTGTCATCCCACAATGAGGCAAGAGAAGAACAGGGCCACAACAACGGTTACGGATGATGCCATCACAGTTCCATCCTTCTCCTGTCCCCAGGTGGTGCAATCATGGAGTAAATCTTTGATGAGTTTTCCCTGTCAATGACCCATGATTGCATCACCATCCCACACTTACCTGGGATAGTACCCAGCTGCACTGCAGCAGGAAGAAGCAGGGGCATTGTGCTTCCTGGATCACGGAAGCATCTGTCATGGAGGGGAGCACTCCTTTCAGGCTCCCCATCCTGCAGAGCTGCTGCTGGGATCCCCACAGGAGACCACTGGGATACGTAGGTTGTGGAAAGGGCCAAAGACTATCTTTTATGACAACACCTGCTGGAAGACATGCAGTTATCGTTGTGGGCCTTCAAGTTGTTTCTGACTTGGGACAACCCTAAGGGGAACCTATCACACAGTTTTCTTGGCAAGATTTGTTCATAGTTATTTGCCTTTGCCTTCCTCTGAGACTGAGAGAGTGTGACCTGCCCAAGATCATCCATTGGGTTTCCATGGATGAGCAGGGATTCCAACTCTGGTCTGTAGAGTCATAGGCCCTTTCCACACCGGGGGGGGACATGGGATAACATGGGGTGGGACGACCTTACCTGGAGGTCGTCCACACCGTGGAGTGCGCTAGGGCAGTTAGAAATGTGGAGGTCCCACACCTCAAACCGCCCTTGCGCGGCCGCGGGGGTGGCGCCGTGTGTTTTATAAAGACCACATTTCATGTGGTCTTTATGAAACACGCGCATGCTAGCCCGTCGCAGCGCCCCATATGGAATTGCAGGGGCGCGCAAGCGCGTTCCTGCAGAGCTGCCTGGGGGCGGGCTTCCGGCTGGCACGCTTCTCCGATTGGTGGAGAGCTGCTGGAATCCGCCAGCCACCATTTTGGGTACTGCTGGGCGCTACCGGACGCCGCTGCTGTGTAGAGTGGCGAACGCACGCTGCTCCCCGTGGCAATGGAGTTATCTGCATCGAGGTAAGCTCCGTTTCTGCGTGCGCCGCCCCATTTCCCCATGTTTCACGCCTCCCCCCCGTGTGGAAGGGCCATAGTCCAATGCTCATACTGCTACACTATGCTGGCTCTCAAAGATATGTAAGCATCAGTGAAAACAAAGGTTTTAATTCTGTTAAAGCATAAGAATGCAAGAGTTCTGCTATATCAGTTTGCAGGTACAAATCTTCCAGCATCCCATTTCCCACAGTGGCTAGGCAAGTTCTGGGAAGTTCACAGGCAGAACAACTATAAACCTCTCCCTTAGCTCATCCTGAACAGTTTAAGAAAAATTATGTATTGCCTCTGATTTTTCAGTTCTGTATAGCCAAAGTCTATTTCAGATTTTGGTGGCCCCTTGAACAAGATGTTCTCAAATGATCTCCTCCCTGAAGAATCTTGTACTGTTCTGAGAGGTAAAGTACAAGACTAAAGACTGCTTGCTAGAGTTGTGAAGTATATTTTCAACTTTTCTTGTCCGCAGTGAAAGAATGGTATCTCAAGACATCAGGACAATCTGCTGAGGAAATGGGGAATGGCCACAGTGTTTTTCACACTTCAGGACTGGTTATCCAAAAATTATATTTGTGCTAAAAATATGCATTTTTGTATAGAAAACTTCCTGCTTTTTGGAAAAAGAAATAATGTTTTATAGGCCTAAAAGCACTCTTTTCTGTGCAGATTAGTTTTTGAAAAACAAACAAACCTTGAAGTGCCAATAGTCAATAAAAACTGTGCAGAAACTATTATATTCTTATACAGAAAAGTAGTAACGTTATTTGTTTTTTTCATGAAGGAACAAAGCAAGCGACAATTTGCATCCCTATTGCTTTCATGTTTATGGAAGGCAGGTGAAGAAGCACCAACGCAAGGAAGAAAAGATCTACAGCTGTGAGGCTCCAGGGATTGACATCAGGCCACTTCCAGGAATGTAGGCCTCCATAAGTGTCCAATAATACCTATGCCTAATGCTGGTTCTGTATATAATCATCAAGGTTAGTGGATGTTATCTACAATTGTCCAAATCTCTCTTTAAAGTCAATTACATTTGTACTAGCATCCCTATGTTAGTGCCACATCTCCCTCCAAGTCATGTCTTAACTCTGATAATTTATGATGTTAGGAACACCACAGAATAGATGCCCTAAGCATCCTATCAAGGATCTCCTTTGAATTTTCATTCTCCAATTGTAAAAACTTATCATTTCTTGGCTCTTATCATTTCTGCAAGCAGCAATGAATAAAGTGAGCACAAGTGGCCATTCACATGAAGTGAATCTTCACAGAAATTCTCACATTTAAAAAGAAGCCTCTTTATACGTGCAGATGGCTTGAAACCATCTCACACTCGAAACTTTCATTCACATGAACTGTTCTAAAAATATATTTTAGGATAAGTTAGGGTTGGGAAACATAGAGCACTGCAGCAGTTAACTGATTACAATTCCTATGATCCTTTACCAATGATTATAGTGCCTAGAACTGATGGGAGCTGGCAGTCCAACAATATTTGGATGGCTACACATTCTTCACCTATAGAATTTCTGGGAGTCGTCATTTCAGAAAACAATCAAGGGCTCAAAATAAGTGGTTATAAGAATGAAATTTATATAAGACCAGATCCAATAAAATCTAACTAGATCTAACATCTAGTACCAGCTTTTATACTGATGCAGTACTGATTGGCCTTTTGTAAATGTTTTTTAATTCCCATCTGTCTAAAATTTCCTTGACATTTCCTTTGGAGATAATGTTCATCTGTGCCTTTTGCTCCAATCTGTTCCCTCTCTCTGCTTTGGTTGTTACAGCTGCCAACTAGCCAGAGCCTTTTTTTGTATCAGCGGTGGGCCAAGTTAATCCTACATAGATATGACCTTGGACTAAGAGCACTGACCTCATGCCATGACATTCAGCAGAAAATATAAACAGCTGTCATCTCTTTGTGGTTACTGGGTATAGCTGCCTTTCTGCTATGGTGGTTGAATGTTTTACCACATCACACACAAAAATTGGCAAGTAAAAATGAGGAGACCATCTGAGTTTGTAGAGAAACATGTATAAAATATGTTGTAATCCTAGGCAGAGGTGCAGCTCAGCAGGATTGCTGGAGTATATTTACACTTATTTTCTGAATGTTCACTTGCAGTTAATGCTAACTTGTATTTAAGATACTATGCAAAAAGTGTTAGTAATTATGCCCATCATCAGATATCTGTAAATTGATTTATTTCTGTCCATGGAAAATGTTTGTGCTTAGTTACTACAAAGTCTTGCCACTTAGATATTCTTTCCAATTGCCCTGCTTCCAGCAAATACAGGGAAGTTGGAATTTCATCTTCCACAATGGATTGTAGCTGAATGTTCAGTTTAAGACTAGCACAGTTTCTTAAATTTACTCTATCAATGATGGTTGTTAAACTCCACTTTTAAATCTCCAAGCAATGTGAGAAAGAGCATTGCTTTAGCCATGTCTGCAGAGACACGATTATGAGGTAATGGAAATGCAATGTACCATGATGCCATTGTGGATGAAGCCCCGTCTGTACCGTGCAGGTTTCAGATGAGGATACTCTTCAGTGCTGGTGACTTTAATACCCCAGACTTTCTTCCAGGCTTCATAAAGCTGAATATGAACAGGGTAGACACCGGAATGGTGAGGTGCCACTGCATAGCCCATGTCAGTTGGAATACCATGTTCCTGGAAAAGAAAGACAAGAAAACAACTTTGGCATATAGAGAAAGATGATATGCAATATCATCACATCTAGAAGGAGGAAGTGTTTGGATCTCTTTATTCAATTATTTGCAAGAGCCCTCTCACACTACAGCATCATAACACTATGATTCCATTTTAACTGTCATAATAACATCTTATGGAATCCTGGGATTTAAAGCTTGCCGAGGTACTAGAGCTCTCTGAGAATTCCAAATGCTTCTCTTTAAACTACATATCTCAAGATTTCATAGCATGCT
Source organism: Iguana delicatissima (assembly GCA_948472985.1). NCBI lineage: Eukaryota > Metazoa > Chordata > Lepidosauria > Squamata > Iguanidae > Iguana > Iguana delicatissima. The sequence continues at coordinate 35,413 of CAOKZL010001337.1, read as the reverse complement.
TTCTTGGCACTTAAAGTGGAATCATTGTGCTATAATTATATGCTGTGAAAGGGTCTCAGCATTTATATACCACCTCTCATCTGAAAAAAAAAAAGTGGTTCACCATAAAGACAAGTAAAATAAAGTAATATTTAAAAGGTTAAGAGAAAAAAAGATGACAAAAGATTAAAACCAGTGAGATCAATGAAAGTATTCTTTAAAAATCAGTGGCAACTTGCTAGGGTTAGCAATTAGGAAAATGCCCAGGCACAGAAATAGGTCTTTGATCGAGAGGTGAAACAGTAGAATGTAGTATACTCTCCATCACTGTAAGTTATTCTGTCACTTTAGGACTATCGAAGTGTTGAATTAGATAATCTGCACCACCCTCCTCCAATTGTACACAAAAAAGTTAAAAAAAAAACATTCAAAAGCCAGGAAATTGGAGAGCTTCTGTCTGGATGTGCCTTGATTCTGTGCCCTTTATAATCTTTGCATAGCTATCTACTTGGCTATTAGTGCTGAACCCCAACAAAGAAGACGTCTTCAGTTTCATTGAAGGGGTGCAAAAAAAAAATGTCCCAAGACTCCCTCATGTATAGCAGCAGAACCTTGAGGACTGGCTTTACAGCTTCCATAAACTTGAGTGTCTGCTACAGCTACTGTAGTGTGCTCTCTCTCTCATAGGTATTTACCATAATTCAGTTAATTCAAATATTCTTAGGCATGAAGTTGCTGTGAAGCTCAAATTAGAAACACAAGCACTTCAATTTCTGGGCAGACTCATTCTAAACATTCTGTTTGAAGCAGGGATGTTTCATGGGGTAAATGGAACTTTGAACTAAGTGCATGTGGGAAAGGGTAAAAGGTATCAACGTGAAGACAATTTGGCTTTCCTGGATCTCTTCCTCCTGACCCCCAGTTCTGTGTATTCTTGCCTTCAAAGGGAAATAAAGCAACGAGTAGAACACTGAGAAGCACAGTGGTGATCTTAGTGCAGGTCATGACCAGGAAAAATCCAACAAAATGTAACAGGAGCAATACAAGATCCATCCTTTCTCTCCTAGCCATGGCAAACAGAAATAATATTATCAAAACAATTTTCCTTGCACTCATTTTGGCCATTTCAGCTTGAAACAGCAGGGCAGCTCAAGGAAAGCACAGCAGGAACAAGTAGATAACAATGGGGGGAAAAAAGCAGAGTCCTTTTATGCCCCCTCCCGACTGCAAAGAAGCAGCAGAAAAAGGTCCCTTAAGGTGGTGGGGAAACAGGGAGAGAGTGGGGGATGGATGCAGTGAGCAATGATAGAGTAAAAACTGTGCAGAGAGAAAGAGCTCCATGAAAATATACCATGGTACATGTATGAGGCAGACTACAAGAGCCATAGAGATCTCTGGTCTATCACTTGTTTCCTGAATCTCTAGGGCAGAAGAATGTTGTATTAAATGTAGTATTCAATTTACACGTGTAACAGCCAACCCAACTGTAAAGGTAACTAGTAGAAACCTGATGTGTCTGATGTACAACAAACAAACGAACAAACAAACACATTATGGGAAATGATAATGTCTATATTTCTGTCTCTTTGTGGGGAGGGGAAATTGAAATGCCCTATCCAAATATTGAAGTGGGCCTTCTTTGGCATACAGGCAAATCATTTTACTAGAATGTTCTTTCTTCATTTGAAGTGGCAATAAAATGCATATCGCAAAAACTGTTGAGCAGCAACAGTGTTAACTGCAAATATCCTTGGGAATTGCAATTAAAATAGTTGCCAGGATCTTTCAGTTGTAAGATACAGGTGGAAAATTCACAAGAATCTGCAACAAGAATTTATAGGAAGAAAAAAATCTCTATCCATAACTGACTGAACAAACAAAACAATTCCATTTATATATTGGCTAATGTCAGCAGGATAAAATCAAAGACTGTGGGGAGAAGGCAACATATTATTGAAAGAAAATTTAATATCCTCTTATAGTTTCTGGAGATGATATTCAATATGTTATAAATTGGTAAGATTCTTTTTTTTTTAAAGAAGCAAGGCTTTATATTCCATACTGAAAATGTAAAACAAGCAACAGATATTTGATACTCAATCATGAGAATTTCTCCCACCAAAAAAAAAAACCAAAACCAAAAAAACAAAACAAAAACAAAACAATAGCAATGTTTTTACACTAAGTGTTCAACCAACAGTAGAATTTTCACATGGTATGTTGCACTGGTTCTCTTCTAAGTCAAAGTCAGTCTCTTATTGTCTTTACAAGTGCTAAAAGTGTAATATTTGTCCCTGCAAAGTGACTGGTTCATTCTTACCACTTTGGGCATTAGATGTGGTGACAGGATAATGTAAAAGGATTCCATTGCAGATGTTCTTGCAAAAAAGGAAATAGTATAGTTTTGTTCAGGTAGTGCCATCTTGATATACTTAGCATTTCAGTACAGGTTTTAATAATCCCCACCCACCAGAAGCTGATTTAAGAAAATGGAGTAAATTTCATGGACTGAGCTTCCCCTTATTTGGAGGTCCAAAAGGGTAATGGCTAAGAAACCATCAAGCATGTGACAGGGGAAGTGTAACATCCCTTGACCAAGTGAGCAGTTGGATTGGGAGGCAGACCTGCAACCAGGACTATCCAATAGCTGTTGGGAAGCCCATTGAACAAAGAGGTATTGTATTCTTCTCTTGTATATTGCCAAAGCTTACAGTACTCTCAGTTGCTACTGGAAGGTGTTACCCTGACTTCTGGGGGTCCTGTGGGGGACACCTTGATTTGCTCCAAGTTATAAAGGTTGGGGAAATTAGCGGAGCACTGGCAATAGCAAAACGAGGGGGCAAGGTAACCCAGCAGGATCTTTTGCTCAACTTTACAGGGTCAGGCCAAGCCAAAACACCAGACAAATGTATCAAATAAATGGATTTTATTGAATGAATATATTCTCACACACCAATGCACTCACTCACACACAGAAGGCCTATTGAGAAGGAAAAGAGGTGAAAAATGGATAGGAGATATAGCAAAAGGGATTATAGAGGTGGTGATACTGCACCTATCCTGAAGTCTTCAGTCTGGGAAGTAGTGAGAAGGACGGAGCTCAGCAAAGAGACGGCTGAGGGGATCACTCAACTAACAGAGTGCCAGTCTGCTAGCGTGGCAGGGAGCTCTCTGAAGAGACCTTCAAAAACTGGACTACTTATAGGGCAGAACGTACCTCGAGGGCAGGCCCTCTCCCAGGAAGAACAACGGCCAAAATAAAGGACAAATGTCACACAATAGCAGCTTGATAATTTGCATGATTGGATCATGTAAAAGTACCTCACCTTGCAAGATTTTGCAAAGTCTGAGTGGCTCAACCTGGGGAAAATTCAATAATCTACTCAGAATGGCTGACAACCTTTGTCTGTGCGAACTAGGGGAATGTGACTGGAGATTTTACTGGCCTGATCTAGTTTCTGTCGTATGACCTCTGAGCCTACGTACCCGCTTGGACAACCTCTCTGGCATGGTGGGCATATTTCATATTAAATTTATAGTCCCCAGGATAGGGTATGCCAGTGGGGTAACAAAGGTACCAATAAGATCTCAGCCATGACACATATTACTAATTAGGGAGGTAAAGATATAATTAGAGATGTAAAGAACTTCCACAAATTTTCTCTTCTTTTAAGGTTATTTCAACATGCCAATGCACCACATGGATGGGGGGAGGTATCAACTACTGTGATATTTTACATTCTTATGCCTCCCTTCTGTGATAGCATAAAAAGTGATTTTTTTTTTTTGCAGAAAAATACTCTAATTTGCACAATCCTCCTTTTCTTTTTTGCACAGAGAACTTTCTAAAACGTACACACACACACGCACAAAGCTTCAAGTGTGGAAAAAGTATCATGTATAAAAAAGTCCCTCATGATCTTTCCCAGAGGCAAGAATTGAATTGTTGATATTGTTCTTCTTACATGTGAGAATGCAATGAGCAAAAAATGCATATTAGTAATGCTTAAAGTTGTGCTGGACCAAGTGGATAAAAGATGGTAGAAAACACATCACTTTCCCCATACACTTGTATTTTATTGGCAGCTTAAAATCAGAGCTTAATTTGAACCAGATCTAGTCTGGACTCTGCATGAGAATTAGTATTTAGTTTCCAAGACCGATCCATGGAAAATATTATGCAATAATGCACAGACTGTTTTCCCTTCCCCTCACTATCAAGTAAGTCCACTAAACCCATTCATAATGGAAGAAGGTTGACTTCTTTAATTTTCTAGAGGAAACTGGAGATGGAGCATAAAATAGCAGTACAAGAATGGACCCAGAGCAAAAAACTGGCAAGTCAGTTGTCTGGTAGCTGGATGAAAAAAGGGATGACTGACAACCATAGGTTTGCCAGTGGAACATTTATATGCTCCTGTTATCCTTGCTCCTGTTATCCTCCTGCATTTTTAACTGCAGGGTGGTCTACTAAAAGCAAAGCAAAATAAAACAAAAAAGCAAACATTGCAGCAACACATGTAGTAAGTGGTAATTTCCAAACATGGAGATAAATATTCAATGTGTTCCAGTTGTTCATATTTACTAGGAAAAGTCCCTAATTTCTGGTGGAACGCTGTTCCTGTTCTTACCTTCTGGAGGGAAGACAATTGAAAGAGTGCAATGGAATTTATTCCAAAGTAAATGCACATAGATTTATAGACCAAACGTGGGCAATTTGTCACTCTCCAGATGTTGTTGGAGTTCAACTCCCATCAATCCCAAACCAGCATGAGAGATGAAGAAAGGCCAGATGTTGTCTGTCCTTGCTGTAGCTCTAATTACTTACCCTGGGTTGAAAGATTACTACCAGAACACTCTTTAATCAAGACTATAATTCTATGCAAGGTAGGGATTTGCTTGTTGAAATTATTTGCTCCCACAGGGGACAATGAGTAATTTAAACAAATTTCTTCTTGCAGCAGGAATGTCTTCAAACATTGTGCTATTTTAAATGTTCCTGCAGGGAGGAGAAAGTCTCCCCTCCTCACTCATCTTTTCCTGCCACAACTATATAGGTGCCAGGTGGAGGATCCTGGGTCAGCTAAGCAAGCAGCCAAGCAGGGAGAATCTCCTGTTGAGAGCTTTCACAACTGGTGACAGACAAGACTCACACAGCTATCTTTCTCTTCTCTCCAGCCAGCCCAACCATGTAGTTGGTAGGAAAATGGGGAGGGAGAGAAGTGAAGTGGGTCATCTGTTGATAGTCATGATATCTCACCCAGCTATCCCTCTACTGACCTCATAAAGTTGCCACTGGGAGGAGACAGTGGCAAGGGAGTGAGGAAGAAGATGGCCTGTCAACGGCACCACCACCACTGAGGGATGAGCCTTGTCCAGCTATTCTCCCTGGTGGCACAACCATGTAGTGGCTAGTGGGAGGAGATAGAGGGGGGTGAGTGAGGAGGATCACTCATGAAGAACTAACATAGTTGTTGACAAACTGAGTCTGTCTTGGCTATTCTCTTGTCTCCTGGAATATGAGACAAAGTGGAACCAACAGTTTTGCCCATCAGTAGGGGTGAGAATTCGTTTCTGTCCATTTTTGATTAGAATGCAGTAAAAGTTGTGAAATTCAAATCTGAGAGAATAGCATTCCTTTGAAGACCTATCTAGTCCAAATCTAGTTGAAAATACACTTTAGAAAACCATAAGGGAGGGCAGGGATCTTGAAGCTGCCCAACAACCATTACCATTTGGACAACAGACTGAGGAACAACTTTCCAGAATGGACCTGGACTGGTAATATATCTGAGTTGAATTGTCCCATTTTCCCAAAAAGCTCTGTTTCTCATGTGGCTACTGTCTGTTTGAACCCAGTAAGCCCTCTGATTCCAAGTGTTTGAGAGAAATAAAATAGTTTTTGTCCTCTGCTGGCATAACAAGCCTACCTGAAGAAGGCTATATCTCTGCTGAATTGCTTTCAGTCTTGTCATAAGCAGAGAGGTGATATATGTTGGCTCTCAGCACTTTCTAAACTGTCACCTTCCTGAATTAAAACATTTACATAAGCTCTTACCTACTTTTAGAGCTGGGACTTTTTTTTTTTTTTTAACTAGGATTATTGTTCAGGCAGACTGAGACTTCCCCTAGGAGATTATATTTTTTTCACTTTATGTCAGCTTAATGTATTATTTTGCTTCATTTTATTTTTGTAACATTTCCTTTCCTTCTTGTGGGTGGGGTCAGGTGAATGTCTTGCTTTGGGGAATATACCAACAATCCATCCAGTTGTCGATTTTCAGTATTTTAAAGTATTACATTTTTATCCTGCTGTGCTCAGTTGAAGACTACAGCTTTTCTGAGTGAATTGTTAGTGGTGCTGTTTGGAGCTTTGGCATGTATAAATTCTAGGCACAATCCACTTTCAACTGAAATCAATAGGGGCGAAAAACAACACCTATCCTCCAATTGATTTTTGTGGACTTGACTGTGTTATGTATAGCTATAAGAAAGAGGTGTGGCACCCTGTAAGGATCGTATATGATTCTTTCTCCTGTTCTCAAGTAGGGGGTGGGATACCTGAAGATCATCTAGCTACCACCAACCACTGATTTAATCCCTGTAACACAGTAACTCAGTAGGAAGTTACTGGGTAAGTTAACAAATGTCATTTCCATAGTACACGGTTACAGTGCTATTATGCCACTTTCAACATCCTATAGAATCCTGGGCTTTGTAGTTTAAGGAGGGGCATTTAGAATTCTCAGCCACAGAGCTCTCTCGCCTCACTAAACAACAAACTCCAGAATTCTATAGGAAGTTGAAAACAGAATAATGGCACTATAACAGTGTAGACTGGAAATGGCTATAGACTTCTACCTCTGAGTGAAGAGGTTTTCCCTTCCCAGCCCCTGTGGGTGATGAGAATCCTATGCACATGATTGTGCACACACTGAACGAAGGAACATGAAGAGGGCATGGCAAAGAGGAGGTTTTAAACAGGAAAAGCTTTTATTCTAAGCAAGTAATCTACATGGGCAGAAGGATATCTTATATATGAAGGTACCTTCATTCAGGTATTATTTAGTAATTGTTGCAAAGTTACAAACACAGCTTAAATCCTATTCAGCCAGAAGTTCAAAAGAACATAAGCCCCTAATGCAACTAGCCAAACATGCCTGTTCAACTCACAATACTGATGGAGTTCTGGGTCTTGGATGTTCATGTGAAGCTGGGGAACATGGATGTCTTGCCCAGCCTGCAACCACATATCTCCCATTCTCTCTCTCTCTCTCCCTCTCTCTCTCAACCTCATGGTCTCTTGAGGCTTATTATAACCTCTTTTTGGAAGAATCTCAAAGTTTTTCACACTTCTTCCCTACTGGTTGTTACCCCAAAAGGTGGGTTACTCAGGGACCCACCCACAATTCCAATATCTCTGTGGAAAGATGGAGAATTATTAGCTCAAAAGGCAGCAACCAGCAGGACGCCTGCCAGAAAGTGATTAGAGTCCCCCAGATTTGTGTGCTGTTACAGAGCCATTCTAGGCCCCATTCTCCATTACTGATGATGCTGTGGCTGCTGGAGAATGTCATTGGCAGAAAGCTGTTGTTATCTTGCTAGTCTATTGCTCTTTTTATTCTCTTTGTAGTCTCCTCATTCTTTTCTTCTCTCCATCTTCAACAGTCTCTCTATAACCAACTTTTCCACAATCTCCTCAGAAACTCTCCCTCAAATCCTTACAGTCTATGTTCTTGAATTGTGCTCCATCCAAGCATCTTTCCAGGAATTACTTCTTATAGATTTCACCATCATTATCAAGAGCAAACAGAGTGGTGGTAGAGACGATATCAGCAAACATTTGGCAAGAGTGTAAAGTGAACTCAGACATCTGTTGGGTGGCTCAGGAGGTCAATCCAATTATTAAACAGCTAATTGTTGCTGAAATTTGTACTCCACAAAATGGAGATCTAACTATATGTTAAATTCATGGCCTTCTCTGCAGTGTCTGCCTACCACAATCAAACATAAGTGTTGGAGGTTGATGTATCTTAAGCTCATACAGCAGAGATAAATCCAAAGGAGTGAATCTAGGATCTGCTTTATTTTGGTGGAAGTGCTCCAATCATGGAAGATGATTTCATCTGATCTTTATAGACTCTTTCTTCTTTGTGCAGCACAGTTCATCCCATTTGGGCAGGGGGAGGTGTTCCCTCAAATATGTAGCATTTTCACAGAAATGAAGAAACTATCATGGGGAAACAGTGGTGAGAAACAGTTCTTTTCCAGCAGCCCAGATGCACATAGCTACATCTGCACCCTAGATCTGTTTCGCTTACCTCTGGCATGCATCATTTTAGCTTAGCATTGTGAATTATGAGCCTCTTTGCAATAAATCTTTGCAAGAACAATATTTATAGCATTGTAAGTAGTCTGTGATAAAACATGGCTAAAAGTAATACTAAAGTAATACCAAAAAGGCACATTAAAGATATCCCTTTCCTTTGTAGAGCATAGTACAGAGAGTCTTGGGGGTAACTTTAGATGTTACTCCAGTTTGTTTTTAAGTTAAATATGAGCACAGTCAATATTTGACCAGTAGCATCCCTCTTTTTCTCCCTTTTCCTGTCCCTCTCTCTCCATCTTTACACTCAGTGATCAGTTTCTAATATATCTTTTAGTTTAACAATTGCTATTTTGAAAATCTTGGCTGCTGGGTGTCTTCAAGAGTAATTTGGCGGATCAGAGCACTAGGCCAGACCCACTAGGGAATGAAATCTTTGGGTCCAGATAAGATGAAAAAGAAGATGTGGAGATTCTCAGTACAATGAATTGATTGGAAAACATTGATTGGGAACACTGCCAAAGGCTCTTCCATTGAGTTCAATTCAGTTTATTTGCTTCGGCCACTGGCCATAACAAAAAGCTATGAACAAAGAAGCAAACAATAGGAAAAGCCAGTCAATCAATACATATGCTGCAATGCCTATTAATATATCTTAAAAGGGTGGAGGATTTTTGGTAGCTATCCAGTTTCTATGAGCTCCTAAAATAATGTATACATGCTGACATAGTGGGGCAGGTCATGGGAATCTCTCTGCTTATCTGCTCTGCTTAAAAAAGAAAAAAGAAAGAAAAGAAAAAAGAAAAAGTGGTGTCCTTTCTGTGTGTGTACTTTGTATGTAAGAAGACCAATAATATCCAGAGATAGTCTGCAGAAATCATGGAGAACTTGATGAGAAAGAAAGAAGTATTCTTTTTCTTGCCCTCACTTGCAGGTCAGGAAACTAAAGGGACTTTGAAATTCTTCACTGAGGTCCTCATCAAAGTAGCCTACATAGAAAATAATGAGGAATTTAGCAATTATCATATACATATACACATAAATTTCCAGGCAAGAAAGGGGAAATAAATCTTGCTATACTCATGATAATGGGCATAGATGGGATAAGAATATTGATGGGCTTCTGAAAAATGCAGTGCAAATGACATTGGCAGATCCTTATAAACCAAGTCCTCAATAAGCCGAATGTATCAGTTTTCTTTATCTTGCAAAGATGCAAAAGACCCAGGCTTGAGTGGAGGAAGACCTGTAGGCTGTGGCAGGCAGTTGGGCTTTGATCGTCTCCCCTCCTATCCACCCTATAGTTATCAATTTTTAATATTGCTTCCTCTTTATTTTGTCACAATTAGGAGGCAGTGTGACATGGAGAAAGTTCCAGTTATTTGAGGGAACCAGTCACATGGAGGGACCTTTAAGGGACTTTGGGTGTGGAGGTACTGAGGATTATGCCCAGCTCAGGAGCATGGAGTTGCCTCACCCCCAGGTGGATGGAAAGCACACAATAGCAGTGCACCTGATGGCTTTCTCTGCTGTCACCTCTTGGTGGCCTCTTGGCATCAGGTCATGAAGCTGGGCATGACTGAATCACAGTTGAGTCAATCCATCAAGTATTCAACCCACTGGATCTGTACCTCATGCCTAGCCAACCCTGCACAGCTGTAATCTAAATAAAGTTGTGGCTTTATTTACTTTTCAGTGTTATGGCTGCAAGTGTGATTTATCCAAGTTCCTTCTATCCTGTGTTGTCTCTTTGCCACTAGCTCAGCAAACACTGTTCATGTGATTTCACAAGTTTATCAGTGTGAGGCATAATCAACTTGAGGAGAATGGTGGTATAGTTAAAAAAAAAAAAAAAGGAGAAAAAAGGCTACAAATAGTCTCCTGCTGTGTGCGTATTACCAATATGTTTCCCTCCCGCCTCAAGCAGACAGTTCAAAATCCAGGTAGAATAGCATTAATACATTTTGATTGACACAGACAATTCATTTCCTGCTGTTATTGTATTCTAACATTCACCTTTCTCCTGATTTGGAAGACACACTCCTTAGAGGCTGGAGTTGCTGAGAAGACAACCACTTGACAGAAAAGAGAGGCTGCACTACAAGCCTAAGCCCACCTCTGTCAATGATGGTAAGTGTAAATATTATTTTGCTCCTATTCTGAATTTTATTGCCATCCTTCTGATGAGTGGCATGCTTACAATTATAATGTATGTGTCAAAAACATCTTTATACACAATGGATGGTTGTGACATTTCTCAGGAAAAGTGCATTTAGATGGCTATTAAATGCGTGCCATCCAACCTTTTTTTCGGGTGGGGGGCAATCTGATATCAATTTCAGTATTTGGGATGAGGAAGAAAGGTTATTCTACTGTACTCTTACTAAAGGTACTAATAACTATGTATTCATGGGGGAAAGATCTGCCTACATCCTAAAAATGGCAGGTGCAATGTCAGATTTTGCTTTTAGAGAGGATATTAGCAATGTGGTCCTAAGCATGTTCATATGCTCAGTGGAAAGTCCTACAGAGTTCAGGGATGCTTCCTTTCTTGAAATTGTTCTTACAATCATAGCTTGACAGTTCAGTTCTGTTTATCTGTACCTACAAGTAGGGAAGAACAAATCTATTTCCTCTGGTTTATCTCATTTTCTTGTTTTTCTTTGTGAATTCATTTGAGGAGGCAAAAATTGCAGAGGTTCAATAAAATTTCTACCCAATGGAAGTAAGCCCTACTGATTTCACTGGACTTTCAGAGAAATGTACATCAGATGAGGCCTAGACCTCTTTTCTGGTTGAGTTTTTGCTCCATCAGCTTGCTGCATTAGAGCTTTGCAACCATTTCAGCTAAATCCCAAAAGATGAAGCCAATTGGACTGATTGAGACTTATTTATAACAGCTGCAAATCCCATTGGATTGGTCTAGTTTGGTTCCAGAGTGGAATTCTGGGATTTGTAGCTTATTGAGGCCAAAGAGCTCTCTGGCTGAGAGTTCTAAGTGCCCCTCCCTAAACTGCAAACTCCAGGATTCCATAGGATGCTGACAGTGGAATCATAGCAATATGACAGTGTAGTGCAGAAATATCTTATGTCTCTTACCAGCATTCTCTCAAATAAAGCTTTTGGGGTAGGATTATGTGAGGTAACTGAAGTTACATAGTCAGTCCCCTCCAACATTTTTCACTCTGTGTCATGGAAAAGCTGTGGGAAGGGGTAGGCCAGTGTTGGTCTTACTGAGTCTTTCTTTAATTGTTAGATAACCTAGATTAACATTTTGTTTATTTTTCTTGTTGATTAGTCTGTATTTTAGGTAGAATCCTCTACCCCACCCCCATTCCAACTGTTCCTTGTTATTGGTATTTAGGTGTTAAATAAAAAGAAGGCAGTCTGATTCACCACAGAACAGACTAGGGCCATTCAGAGATAGAAGAGGATTTCTGGATTACTATCTGCTTTCATTGTAGGCAGACAACATTCTGGAGTAAACAATATTACAGCACCAGCAATCTGTTGCAACAGCCAATGAGGCAGCACAAAATAGATTTACTGATAGCAGAGGCAGAAGAAAAGTCAAAGGACAGTGGGAGCAAGAGTTTCCATGATGCAATGTTGCAATGGAGCAAGAGTCTCCATGATAACATAAGATTCATGTTATTCTAATCTTAAAAGGAAGACAGGTGGGGTGGCAGGATTCTCATTGGTTTGAAGAATGGTGCCAGATAACATTCTTGTTGTTCTTGTCCTCCTTCAAATCATTTTCTGATATACGGTGACCCTAAGGTATCCTTGGCAGGATTTGTTCAGAATGAGGTTTGCCTTTGCCTGCCTTTGAGGCTTACAGAGTATGACTTGGCCAAGGTTACCCAGTGGGTTTCCATGGCCAAGTAGAGGTTCGAACCCTGATCTCCAGAGTCATAGTCCAAAGCACTGCACCACATTGGTTATTTATAACATTCTTATTGCTACACAAATACCATGTTACAGGAAAAGGCAGTGTTTTATTTCTAAAAGGTATAAGAAGATGGCATGGCAGTTTGGTGGATGGGTGGGGAACCATCCAAAGTAGACCTCAGCTACAGAGTTAAACTGGTTTGAAAGTAATTTTCTCACCCTGGGCCGTTGTGGAACTGTAGCTTTGGGAAGAACCTAAAGATTACTAGGAGAATTCACATTACCACTGAAGCGTTGGGAAATCTATGACGGGATGTATTTTTTCTTTAATATTTTTGTATCATACATTTTTTAAAAAAAATGTAATTATTAAAGTCACTCACCATGAATAAAATGTAACAGTAATAAAATGTAATAACATAGCAATATAAAAACTTCAGGATTAAAACTAGCACACAAGGCAGATAGTAAATAAAAACAACAGAATCAATTGGGAAAACCCTTCTGGAATCCACACCTGTCTGAAAAGGGAAGGAAGTATGTTTGAACTGGAGAGTCAAAAAGTTGCTCTAAGGTTCCCAGAATCCCCATCCATCATGGTCTGTGCACATGATGTAAGAGGAATTCTTGGAGTCATTATCCAAAAAGTAACATTTCCAAACTCTTATTAGAAGTGACATCAAAAAATTATAAGTTTACTGTGTAGAACAAATTTCAGGCCTGTGATGTTCAGTGATGTCTTCTAATATGTCTATACTTATGAGTTAATAGTGGTATGTATGAGAGAGATACAGAGAGCATGAAAACATTTTTTTTCTTTATTATTCCTGAAGTATAACAGTAAGCTTGCTTCCTGATAAAAAATATTATTTGGAAAGCAGAGCTTGAGTTCATGTCAAGCCTGCAGCCGGAAATAAAGCAAAGCAACAGGAACTGAAAAGCATGAAAGATTACTCTGAGTTCGTGGACTCAACCTCCATGTTAGACATCAGGGAGGTTATTCTGTCAGGAAGATAAATTTCCCACAACAAGGCCTCTTTATTCCTTTTTTTTAAAAAAAACATGCTCAAAAGGAAAGTACAATTTTAGAGTTCAGTATTAAGAGATGGAATCAACTCTCCTCTCTCCTGCCCCGCTACTTCTTTTAATACTGAGTACGACCTTTAGGGCCTTGTACTTAATATACAGCTAAAAGTTACTGTATATACAATAACCTAACTCAGAAAAATATAATTAAACAATCATTAAAGACTTTTTTTAAAAAAAATACAATCAATGTTAACTTATAATGATATGAATATAAGGTGATCATTTGTTTAGTTTTGCTCAAGACAATTCTGTATTTGAAAAACTGTCATATGATAATTCTGAGTGTAGCTGGAGAGATGCAGGGGTGAGAAATAAGGGAAATAAGAGAAATAAGGGTATTGCTCCTTCTGAAAAAGATGTCTGACCTCAAATGAATTTTTTTTCTACTCTCCAAATTTCTTGCACTACAATAACTTAAAATTTCAGTTGAGTGTTAGAAATGTGGTTTAGATATTTCAGAGGAAAGAGGCAAGCAAAGTTGCTAAGGAAGTGTGAACACAGCAGAGTTCTAGACATGGGTAGTTATCAATGTCTCACTCTTTGCAATGCTAGAAATTTGGAGTGGAGGAAAAATTCAAGAGAGGCAGAATTCTCAGAGGAGGTTATACCCACATTACCCTCTACCACATAGCAACACTCTTGCACAAATATCATCCTTTCAAAACCTTTCTTGCTATAGTTGCAGGAAACTATTTTAAAATACAGGAATTCTGACTTTATGGCTGCGAATATAATTATCATAGGCAATTTCTTCCTCAGATCTTTGCCCCTCCTTTTTAGTATGTGATGCATTTCCTCGTTTATGAGTGATATATAAATCTTAGAATTTGGCTTTTCTAAATTAAAGCCCTCTGTCACAAGATGCTCCTGCAAATAGTATTTCAGTTAGAAGTTAAGATTATCAGAGTTGGCTAGAGATGCATTATGCCACTCAGCTGGTGAGAACCTTTGCATGCTAATTTGAATGTGCTAATATAATTAATCATATTATTAGCTCAAGGAAGAAATACCATGAATTGCTCAGTGTGATTCTGCTTTTCAAGATGCTTTGGAGAGTGCAAATACTCACTAGTGCAAATTCTTTGTTGAGAATCATCTGTTCCACCAGTGATGATTCATTATGGAAGAGATGAGGCTGCATGTGACTCCACATGTGAGGAAACCACCAGAATTCATCTACAGAACTCAGCAGCAAGTCATCACCTTCATCTTCTTCAATGGTTCCTACAAATGACAGAAGAACATTGCACCAATAACAAATGCAACAGAAATGTAATTGCATTTTTAAGTAAAAATCACTTAATGCTTTCAGACAACATCAAAAGATTTTCTCAAACAGGAGTTTTTACATTTGGCTTACTGTATTTGTCCTTCTGGCATCTGTGTGCAGAATTAGGACATCAGGGAAATTTGGCTTAGAAGTATGTAGTCCTGCATGTTGCACACCAACAACACAGGTGGTTTTTTTTGTTTTTTTTTGTGATAACAAAGTGTGCAGAACGTAGCTTAACTATGTAAGTTAGCACACCCAACATAAAATTTAAACTCATGGGAAAATTTGATTATTTTCAATGAAGTAGCTTTAAAGCCTGGACACTCATCTCAACTTGTCACCAGCTGACATCAGGGCTCATTGGCTCAGCATGGTATTTCTATGTGTGTTGCATGTACAAACATCAGTGCACCAAAAAGCTAAGAGCAAAGGGAAGTGATTGGGGAAGCAAGAGAGACAGTGGCCATTTCTGCCCTACACTTTTATAGTGCTATTATTCTACTTTCAACATCCTATTGAATTCTAGGTTTTGTAGTTTAGGGAGGGGCATTTAGAATTCTTAGTAAAAGAGCTCTTTGGCCTCAATAAACTACAAACCCCGGAATTCCACAGGATGTTGAATGTGGAATATTAGCACTATAACAGTGCAGTGCAAAGGGCCAGTGATTGCTTATACTTCATCCAAGCATGCAATTTCAAGAAAATCAAGAAACAAATATTGCTCGTGAATCTTATGTTGCATGGGATTTGAACCTTTAAGGGAACATTGACAATTCCTGCCGCTGCTTGGTGTGTTTTGCCAGCTATTGCAGCATCAAATAAAAAAAAACTTGGGTCTCCCTGACTTATGGTTGCCATGTTATGTCCATTTTTACTAGATTCTGGACGATTTACCCAAATTTCCCTTATGCCTGTTTCTACAAGTGGTCCATCTGGAAACAATGCTGGGCCCCCTTCCAACCCTTGCATGATTCATTTTTGTGATATCACAAGCACCTGCTTCCATGTCTCAGTTTTTGGCCCTGAATTCTAAGGACATAGGATGCTGTGGTCCCAACCACTGTTGTTCACAAGAAAACTTCCCAAAGTTCCAGTATGTATCTGTATGATAATGAAGATGATTAATTTATATCGTGCCTTTCCATCAATATTAAGACTCAAGACAACTAACAACATATTTAAAAAACAGTACAATTATAAACTATACAAACACTTCAATATACATATGAAAATATTACAATTTGATTGTCATAGTTCTGTGATGATATTTAGTCTGAATATAATCTAAGTAGAATTATAATGTTAGAATGAGTGAGTTGTAGATTGTGTGTAATTTTTAGTTAAGTTTGTAGTATGTATGTGTTTCTAAAAGCCAGATGGCATAAAAATGTATTAATTTGCTGGCAGAAGGAAACCAAGAATAGAACCATCCTGCTTTCCCTAGGGAGGAAATTCCAAAGTCTGAGAGCAGCCACCAAGAAAGCCCTCTCTTTAGCCCAACCAAACATTATTTTCTTCACTGAAAATTATGCTTTCTATGCAAATAAAACATATGCAAATTTTACACAGAATAAATTACAGGTTTTTTTCCCCACAGAAAGAACATTTTATGTGCAGGAATTAGTACTTCTGCATTGAAATATTATTTTCTATGTAAAAAATGGTCTTTTCTATACAAAACAACCACATGTGAAATTTGTGCAGAGCATATCTTGAACTGTGAAGATTTTCATCAGACCAGGATTCTTCTCACCAGAATTTCTCAAAACTTAAAAGCATATTTTTCAACCATTTTTTTTTTAAATGTTATTTCCATCCTTAGGTCCACGAAGATGACGAAAGCTGCCTCCATCCCACAATGAGCCCTGAAACTAGCAGGGAATTCTAAGCATCTTGCCAAACTGAAAAATCACAGGATTGTTTATGATGAAGTTATGAGAGTTAAGGTGGCATCAGTTGTTATTAACTGTGCTGTGTAGGTGCAGCATTTTGCTCTAAAGTTTTTTTTGTTTTTTTTTTTGAAGTATTATCTTGCTGATTTAATGACTTCTTTTTCTCTCCCAAGTGTATATGTTCTTCTGGTTATCAACAGCCAATTTTTTTACCTCTGTACTTATTTTTTAGTTTTTAGGGACATTGGGAACAATATCTTCTAAGCTTTCTAGTATGCTTAGAATTACGAAATTAAGAATGAAAGAGCCATCTTGGGTCAAAACAAAAGCCCAGGTAGTCCTACATCTTGTATATACTTTGCCTTCAACATATCCTGCAACATTTCATAGAGGAAAATCAGGACACATATGTCTAAGCAACATCAGAGTGGGATCAAGATGGTAAGAGTTGCTAATGAGGAACAATACACACACACACACATGCGCGCGTGCGTGCACACACGCACACGTACACACCAGAGAGGATGAAGCCATTAGGTTTTGCCTCATCCCATTGGGAACTGTCCTCTCCTTTCTCCCCTGCTGATTCAGCTGAGTGCTGACTACTTTTGCATTCTGAACTCATTTTGCAGTAAATGAAGTAAACTGAAATAAAATAAATATAAATGGGGAAGTGGAAGGAGCAGATATAAACAGGAATGTTTTAAAAGCAGCTGACAAGGTAGGATAGCAATTAGTGGTGGTGCATTGGTTAAATGCCGGTAGTGAACCACAAGGTTGTGAGTTCGATCCTGCCAGGCCCCAGGTTGACTCAGCCTTCCACCCTTCTGCAGTTGGTAAAATGAGTATCCAGCTTTTTGGGGGCAATTAGTTAACACATTGTAATTTAGAGAGCACTTAGCTTATAAGCGGTATAGAAATATACATGCTATTGCTATTGCTAATTGAGACTATCTCTGCCAAATCAGGAGACTTGGAGGGTGTGCTTCAGATAGCTAATAACCAGGAGATGGGGGTTCTAACTCCTACTTTGTTGACCTCATCCTTGAATGCTCAGTGGCATGCTGTCATTGAAACATGAATGTCAGGATCATTTGATCAAGAGCAGTTACAAAAGGAGACACTCATCTTTGTATTCTCAAAACTAGCCCTGTGGTAAGAAGAGCTTGGAAACATTTTTAATGCAGAGGCAGTTTTATGGCTCTCACTTTCCTTAGCCAGGCCAAGTGGACTGGACATTTGGCATTCATTTTTTTTTAAATTAACTTATCTAAGTTTCAGAGATAAGCAGGTCCCTGATAAGAACTTTCTGGCCTTATTCTTGAAACGAACACTTTAACCTTCTTCTTTCTCTGGCCCTTTCTGCAGGACAGTGTCCTCCCAGCATGGGGACATGAGAGGAACAGGAGCACGACAATGCTTCCACATGGTGTCGATGCAGTCCTGCCCTTCTCGCGTTGCCAGCTGGTGTAATCGTGAGGTATATCATTGGCAGAAAAAAGTCCGTCATGACCCCCAATCATGTGAGCCTTCCATCAGAGCCAGCTATGCAGAAGGGCCAGAAGAGGGATCACACACTTTCTTCTCTAGTGCAGCATGGGAAGAAGGCCGGCTGTAGTGTGGAAGGAAGGGGTGTGTCCCTCGTGCTCTCTTCTGCAGGCAGCTGGTTGGATGAGGAGAGGAGTGCTGGGGACATGCTCCCATCCCAGCAGAGGTGCTGCTGGGATTGCAACAAGATGATGCATGAGAATATTGTCCTGTGGAAATAGCCTCTGTCTCAAGAACCCAGTAACAGTAGAGGCACTTAAAGGGGGCAGGTGGTAAATCTTTATCAAGCTTCAATGGAATGTCTTTCCTTGCTGAAGTGCAACACAGGTTGAATAATTATGGAATTCCATCTGAAGACAGAGGCTCAATGTAATAATGACAGAATAACAGGATAGAGTGCCATAGTTATAGGAAATACAAATCTAAGTCACCCACAAACCTCCTGACAATTTCACAACTGCCTTTTCCTTCCTGGGATCCTGAATTCAACTTGAGTTTAGAGGTGTAGGATAGAATGGTGCATTAAAGAACAAGTCAATAAGGCACAGCCATTTCTATGTGCTAATAAAACATGTTCTGTATCTTACAATAAAAGCCTCTTTGGGTAAACAAGTCACATTTACGGTAATTAAGAAATACCTCTGCATGTTCTATTTATAATGAGTCAATAAAGTGCATGGTTGCATGGGGAATACTTTTGACATGCTACCTCTAAGCTGAAGTGACAAAACAACTGTGCCAACTTTAAAAGCAGGGCTCACTTCAAGTCTAGAATGCCTGAGTACACACTACAGCAAGTCCCTTAATGGAAGGCACTGACATGCCTGAACTCGTAAGTAATTTTGCACTATTTTTGTGAGCCTTAAAAACCACTGGGGGATAGACAGCTGTAGCCACATGCCATCTGTCTCAATCCGGGCACTGTCAAAAACTGGGTATTGATAATCTTAAGAACAAATTGGAAATACAAAATGTAAACATTTGGTATACAATATGAATTTTATCAGGAAATTCCCACAGGCCACAGTGACAGACAAAAAATATAATCAAAGTGACAGGTTAGAATTCAGATGCTGTTTATTGGAAAACCCTTCATTCACATTGGGACATTTAGCAGCAGTTTAATAACAGAATTCTCCTAACATTTATATGGATACAAACCTTTTCAAATGTGAATGTTCTTGGAGAAACTGGCAAAGTGACCTTCTCCTTTTTGTAGTAAAGTTATTGCTTTACCCCAAGAGTCTTCTCTGTGCGTGTATTTGTGAGATCAGAATCTCAGGGTTTTATATTCCTTCATTACTAGATCTTTAACATGAAACACACTGTGGGTGACCTACCAGAGAACCACTCTTTCCCACTATTTGATTCACTTTGCAGAAACAGTTACTGTGCTTTCTCCCTTGCACAATGGGACAATAAGCAGGTACATTGGCAGATACACAGTTGGTTGCATAATGCTGGCATTCAGCAGAAGGAGGGTGTAGATCAACCACTTTGTAATTCTGTGAGTGTAGATATACACTACATAAACACAATGTAAGACGTCAGCCAGTGGCTTCACACTAGCAGAATACTTCCTTTCATGCACCTAATTTCTCCCTATCCCCTGATGTATTGCAATAGAGCATTCCATTTCAGTGGATTTCCCAGTGATTAGGTTCAGATTCTCGGAGGCACAGGAACTGTAGTAGGTAGGGGAGAACAGCCAAAATGCAAAACTCTGGGCAAACTCAAGGAAACATCTATCAGTGAGCAAAATGTCTATCTCCCAAGAGTGCTTTCTTGATACAAAAAAAGTATCTGGATATAATCCATGGATTATATTTTAATGTTAATTTGTCATTTTAATTTTAATGTTGGATGCTGCTGATGTGTGCACACATGCTTCTGTGGTTGTAGATGCCACTCCCCTCCTCAATTTAGTTCAGAATGAACAGCATTATATCCCAGTCCAGGATGTTCTTGGGATTTGCAACTGGTAGCCCTGAAATTTGTCCCCCTGAAAGCATGAAAGGAAAGGCAGTGCTTATTGCCCTAGAGCTTATTATTTAATTCATGCAAGCCAGTATCTGGGCTTATTTTTATCACAAATACTCATCCTCATAATTTGTGAAAAAATAATATCAATGAGATCTAAGAGCTGCTCAAAGGTACCTTCTCCAGGTGTGCACCCAATAGACGAAAGGGAAAACCTAGGGAAGTTGACTTTCAAAATAAAACATTCCATACAATATCTACAAAATATATTTTGAGAGAGAGAGAGAGAGAGAGAAATTCTTAAGAGACTTTTGCTGTTTGCCCTGGAAAAGTGCTAGTAGGCCTTAAAGGGCACGATACTGTACTACAGAGTATAGTGTGAAACTTCCACAGGCAGAAACATGCTAGTCTCTCTCCGCAATCCCCTCAACTGACTATTTAGCTGCGGCAGTTTCCCCAACCCCAGTCATTTAGTGTTTCACATGGAATGGGGCAGGGGGAGGGTCATATAACTACATGACATCATTCTCTGAGATCTCCTAAGACCCTCTGGGGGCCTCAGTAAATGATGGGGGACATAGCCAGATGCTTTTCTGATGCTCTCCCCAGACCTCCACCATCTACTGAATAATCATGGGGAAGGAGGGCTATCCCAATGAAATGGTGAGCCTTGGGAGACGGACCTCAACAACAATTGAAAAAAAAAAAAGAAAGTGAGAGGGAGAGACATATATAGCTTGTATGTTGGACTTATACTAGCATATGTCACTAGCAGCATGTAAAGTGTAATGTGTTGCCTCAACTAAAACATTTCCCTTAAGTTTTCCTTTCCTTCTGTTTCATCTTGTATTCTGAAAACGTGAATATTGAACAGCAATGTGGAAAGCAGTTCTTGCTGTTGCTCATGAAACACTTAGCTATTGATGAAGTACAGATACCTTTGTTGGGGAGTATGGTTCTTCTTCCCACCTGCATTTGGAGCTAACGCAGCTGAACATTGAAAGACAAAGCGAAACAGAGATACACTTTCTATTTCTATTTAACTTTTTCAGATCCCGGGGCTCAAACCTGCTTAGAAGCAACAACTTCTACCCAGGAAGTCATACTACTTAATATCAGGAATGTAAAGGCTGATGACAGAAAGCAGAAGGTACGGAATTCTGCACATGCTTAAAAGCAACTGTCTTCAGATTAATTGATATATTCTACGGCTATGCTCTTTATGGCTGAAAATGTTCCAGTGCGAAGTCTAAGTGAGCACTCACTTGAATTAAGACTGAGAACTTGGAAACATTAATTTATTTGAAAAATAATTTGTTTCTGTCTTTTTTTATGTAATGGTTATAAAATTAATTTTTATGTTAGCTGTTAATAACATGTTAAATTTAAAATAAAAATATTTAAATAAAATCATAATAAAAATAAGGGGTTAGATGCTACCAATTAATGCTTAACAAAATGTTTCCAGGCTCTGACAGGGATGAGGAATGTGAAGCCTTTCACATGTTGTTGAACTGCCAGTTCCATCAGCACCAGCCAGCATAGTCAATACTGAAAAATTATGGGAGATGGAGTCCAAACATAATGTTCTGACAGTCTAAGAGGTTATCCCCTGCTTACAACCCTATCTAGTGCCTTTTTGTATTTGAGATTAGTTGCAACTCTCTCAGGATTCCCTTCTAGCCTTTAGAGTTAGCATCATCAAAGTAGCTATTACATGTCTTTGCAGAGTCCAAACTTTGTCAAAGAGACCGGCAGGAAGCACAGATCCCCCAGGAATGTATATTGCTATTGCCACTTGAATCATAATTGCTCCTTTATTGTCTCTTGCTGTCTACTTTCTCAGAGCCTCGTAGGTAGCGTGGCAGCCTGATATTCCTTTGTATATGCTTTCTTTAGAATAAACTGTTTATTTGGCTAGCACAAAAAAGGCTTTACTACTCATTGCAATGGGGGCTGATCCACATAATATTCCCAAACTAAGGCCATTTCCGCACTAGACTGTTACAGTGCTACGATTCCACTTTCAACATCCTACGGAATCCTGGGGTTTGCAGTTTCAGGAGGGGCCAGCTAGCCCCTCCCAAAACTGCAAACGCCAGGATTCCATAGGATGTTGAAAGTGGAATGATAGTGTTATAACAGTCTAGTGTGGAAATGGCTTAAGTGAAAAATGTTAGACTATCCTAAACTTCCATCTGCTGCATGCAAACCAGAAAGGAAGCCCTAATAACAATTACTGGAGATTCAAAGCTTATACAGATGTGGTCTCATGCATACTGGCTTGGTATCTCTCATTTGCATTGGGTCACTGTTCAGGTGCTAGTTGATAGGAAGTTTCAAATTCTCTGCTCTGCCTTCTGATGGCTCTTTCTTTATAGTCATTCAAATAGAGCAGGAATGGACAAAATGTGACCCACAGTACACTTCCACCCTCAAGACCCTGTTCTGAGTCCCTCAACAGCAATTACATCTGAAGCAACATGCAGCTTAAAAACAGCAGTGGCAGCAAAAGACTATGTTACTAAAATTTGGCAGCATATTGCTACCACAATTGCTCAGTTCTCATCAGCACACAGCCTGATATTCAGCTCCTTCATTGCTCCCCTCACAGCAGTAAGAAAGATCAACAGAAAGAGGAAACAGGGAAAGAGAGAACAAGTCGAGAGAGGCGGAGGTAACAATCAGAAAAGGAATGAAAGAGAAGAGAAGAGAAAAAGAGATCAGAGAGAGAAAGAGATCAAGACCTGTTTTGATTCTCTTCCCTGTTATCATAGCCATGTGGGAGAGGGCAAAATAAGCCATTGTACCCCTAAGTAAGAATCCTCCCCATTAAATTTCCCTTTAAGTCCCCAATTTTTAGCATTACAGAGAATGAGGTATTTCTAATCACTGACATCTGAGACTCTTATATTTCCCTTTTTTGCTTTCCCTTTTTCTTTTTCTTTCCCCTTTTATTTCAATGCCTAAATTTGTAATTGTGCAACTGGAACTTTAAATTATTAGAAATTTGGAGACTGAGGGAAAATGTAATGGTGGCCAGAATGTTTATTTGGAAGTCAATATCCTCATTGTGCACTCCCTGTACGTAGACTCCTGGCTGTGACTAAAAGTTAGGAAGATCAAATGAACTAAAATATCAGACTGAGAAAGTAAGAGTGAGATAGCAACCAGAGAGAATGAGAGAGTGTGTTAAATACTCCTCCCTGCACGTATATTCTGTTGCTGCATACCTAGCTGCCTGGCTGTTGTCCTGAGGACTCAGTATTACTTTCAGAATAGGCAGCTCCTGTACTCTATGGCATGTCTATGAGTCCACCAAGGCTCAAGAAAACATAGACCATCTGCTGCTTTAACTAGATCCCAGCAGGTCTTGACCCTGTTAGACTCCTCCAAGTTTTCATATTAATCAAGTAAGCGAAATCCATTTGTCCTTAATCATTGCAACAATGTAAATTAGGACTGGATTAGATGCAATTAATTAATTTGAAGTTAAAATTCAGAGGTTGTTTTCTGTAGGAAAAATGTTTTGTCTGTAAAAGTGAAATGAACCCATTAATATAGCTGTTTTGAATTTCTAAGGAATTCAAATTTATTTAGTAGTTGAATGTTGACAGGTACATATGCATTTTTTAAATTATGTTTCTTTAAGGAAATTAATTTAAAAACATACAGTCCCTGGGCACTTTCAGAATGTAGTTCCTGGCTTCCTCCCACATGCCCACCCCTGAAATAGAAGAAGCCTTTAAAAAAGGTAGGCAATTGCATTAGGACAGGAGTAATTTTCACCACTGTGTCCTGGGTGGGTCTCATGGTCAGATTTTGAGCGTAGTGAAAGTGACCTGATGTTACTTTTGGTTTCAATTTCAACAGAAATAAACCAAACCCATACATTCTCGAGCTGTTTTGTGGTGATTTCAGCACAATTTTTTCCCCCTGAAATAGGTTTTTTTTTTTAATGGGCTTTAGGGGTATTCTGGAAGGCTCTGGCAAAACAAAAATTGGGATTGGGATTCATGCAGCCATGAATCATAGTTCCCTCATGTCTTTTTTTAAAAAAAGAATGCTTACACAGACCACTTTCCTTCAAAGACAGGATTTGTTGGTCTGATTAAATGCAGACAGCCCAGCTCTTGACTGTAGTATCCTCTTGGTGGATGCTATGCTGATATGCTAACTTTGTACTAGTGGATGATGGGATAATCCAGTTTAAATGTGAAACAAAGTCTGTAGAGTGTCACTTGGGTGCATTTCTTTCTTATGTGCTTAGAGCAATCAGGTCACTGTGGGATTTATATTTAAGTAAGCATCAGAGTTGAAATCCTACATCAGGGAATGTAAAAGTCCACCAGCTGGAATTATGTCATATCTTTTTCCCCCATCTCAACTCACTTTTTATCTTATTCACCCTTTCCAACACAGCCACTGAAGAGTGCGGTAGGGTGTGGCATAGAAACATCCAGATGTGTTTCCAGAGCTGGTAGTCACAGGGGATGGCATAATTGCTATGCATCAAGCTATATGACCACAAGTAGATGGTTTTCTATTGCCTTGTTCTATACCTGTCAGTAAATGGCTGTGTTGCAGCAGATAAAAGATGGGTTTGGGGAGGAGTTTGGTCAGTGAACCAGGTCAATGACATATGTACGTATAAATTGGACTTACTCTTTTGTAAGTCACTGATAGGATGTCTGCCCATATTTTATTTTTATTTATTCGCAGACAGAGTTATTCATGACATGTTATGAATGTGTAACCTAGAGTTATGCATTTGTGACTTGTCATGTATTCATGATCTCTGCTACACCCTACATAGCCCTAGAGGCTGTGAAAGTCCACCAGTCCCCACTTACTAGGCAACAGCTGCTTCAGTTGATGGGGGGGGGGGTCCGTTTCCCAGTTGTTCAAGAAGCAGCTGACTATAACAAAAACTTTTGTTATAGCTTATAGAGATTGAATTAGATAAGATGAAGAAGTGCCTTTAGCGGAATTAATCTTGTTTCTCTTTTCGTCTTGTTTTTTTTCTTCTTTCTCTTGTTTAATCTGCACATTGTGTATATTTGCTACATGTTCCTATATTCATAAGCTGTGTATATGTTACCCACAAACAGTTAACAACTGTTCTATACTATAAAAATATAAGTATAATAATAATAATTAAAAAAAGCAGCTGACTGACATTTCCATTCACCCCTTGCTCAAGTGATTTCCAGTGCAAGGGAAAATTGTGACATGCTGATGCTGATTCTGTGTTGCACTTGAAAATACTTATGGGAGGGAGTGGAAATGGCAGCCAACTGCTTTCTGAATGACAAGGGAACAGGGCTCTATCAATTGCAGCAGCTGCTTCCTGAAAAGTGGAGGTAGGACAGTCAGACTAAGATTCCCTGCAAAATATCAGAACTATGGAACTTAAAATCACAGAATCATAGAAATGTAGAGTTGGAAGAGACCACACGGGCCATCCAGTACAACCCCCTGCTATGCAGGAACACCCTCAAAGCACTCCAGACAGATGGCCATCCAGCCTCTGCTTAAAAACCTCCAAAGAAGGAGACTCCACTACACTCCGAGGCAGCATATTCCACTGCCAGACAGCCCTGACCGTCAGGAAGTTCTTCCTGAGGTTCAAGTGGAATCTCCTTTCCTGCAGCTTGAATCCATTGCTCCTTGTCCTGGTCTCTGGAGCAGCAGAAAACAAGCCCTCTCCTTCCTCTACATGGCATCCCTTCAAATATTTAAACAGGGCTATCATGTCCCCTCTTAACCTTCTCTTCTGCAGACTAAACATCCCTAGCTCTCTAAGTCTATCCTCATAGGGCATGGCTTCCAGGCCTCTCACCATTTTGGTCGCTCTCCTCTGGACTTGCTCCAGCTTGACCATGTCCTTCTTGAATTGGGGTGCCCAGAACTGGACACAGTATTCAAGACGAGGTCTAACCAAAGCAGAGTAGAGTGGTACCAGTGCCTCCCTCAATCTAGACACCATACTCCTGTTGATGCAGCCGAGAATTGCATTGGCTTTCTTGGCTGCCTCATCACACTGCTGACTTATGCTTACGTAAATCCCCTTCCTGATTCCTGCCCACATTTTTAAGCTACTTTTTTTAAAAAAACAATTGAAATGATACATGGCTGACAAAATAGAGTTAAAAAAGGTAAAACACAGAGCAGCATTACAGACAACAACAATACTATTGTTTCCAAGTATGCCCTCAGAACATATGAATCAATTCATACATACTGTGTGTATACTTTGAGTACTGGCTATAAGGGGTCTTCTAACTTGGCAAAATAGTGTGTCAGCCAGATTGGACTGAAAATCGGCATTCACATAGAACTCTCTCAAAAGAGAATTTTATTGAAAAAACCACCACCAAGATATACACAATACTTGCTTTGGTGAACAGCAAATACTATAGTTGAGCTTCACAAATGGCAGAAATACATACAAAACAGCAAACTTACAAAGCAGTTTGAAGCTATAGGAGTTTCTAAGAGAAGGGAGAGAGATGATAGGAACAGATTCAAAAGTAAGGGCAATACAATGTGATACAGCAGTTTTAGGAAGCTGCAATGTACAGGGAAAGTAATCCCCAAAAGGTAAATGTATGAAATTGAGAAAATGCCTCTCTTTGCCCTCTTAAGTTTGTGAGAAGCTAGGGAATCTTCCTGGATGGGATAGTGCAAGGAAATAGGAGGACAAGCTGTCTGAGGTCCTTTTTAAGCCAGAGCCAGGACTTTAGACAAGAGTAATAAACTAATGAGGTTCTCCGGCCAAAATTCCAGATTCTGGGACTCTGAAAGAGTGCTTTTAGCTAAATTAGACAGTGGCCATTTCCGCAACAGACTGTTACAGTGTTATTAATCAGCTTTCAACATCCTATGGAATCCTGAGGTTTGCAGTTTAGGGAGGGGCCAGACTGCCCCTTCCTAAACTGCAAACCTCAGGATTCCATAGGATGTTGAAAGTGGAATCATAGTGCTATAACAGTCTCGTGCAGAAATGGTCAGTGACTTTTGAAAAGTGGCCTCCAGAATGAGGCAGAAAGCTCAAGTTCTTACTCCAGTAAAACATACCCCCAGAATAGATTCCTCTGAATTTGGAATCCCCTTTAAAGTATCTCATGCAGGGGAAGTTGAGACTGATGTCAGAATTTTGCTGCAAGAAAGGGACTTTTTCCAACAAAGGTTGTCCACCTGCATGTCCTGAGGCACAGCACCCAGTATTTGAGATAGCAACAAAATGGCAAAGACTTAGACAAACACCCATTTTAAAAAAAAGTACTATAGAAATGTTAAAACAATATCCTTGGCCCAAGGTGACATTTTCAATCAGGGTCATCTCCAGTTTGCAATACAGTGGTTGCCAACTGCAGGGCCACGTGCTGGGAGATATGGAACTTTGAAGGGTATTCAGTATATCAGTTGTTTGATAAGCAGACTTAAGCACACTAGATGAAGGTAATGAGTTCATCAGAAGGGCTGGCTATCAGATTTGACCCAGAAGAGACCTGGCCAAGAGACCTTTTGATCGCAGAGAGTCAAAAGTGATTTTGTTTTTGCTTATCTATATGTACATCTGGGAAGCGTTGTTGTAAAGAGATGGTCATATCCCAACACTTATCGACAATGAAACCTTTAAAATACTCATTCAAAACTCCATAAACAGCAATGTGCTTCTGAGACAAAAGAAATATTAAAATGGAAATAAAAGACAATTTGAGATTTCCACTAAAAGTATCAGGAAAAGTCCAACAATATATCTTAGGAGAATGAATTCTGATAATGAAGCTCTGGCAACTTGATAATCCACAAAAATGCAAAGCTTCACTTATTTCATTCTCAGAAGAAAAAAATGGAAAATACAGATTTTTTTTCTTGTCACTGATGAAATTATGAGAGCTTTTCCAAAAATTTTTAGCATTTGGAAAAAATTATGGAAAATATTGCACAAAAACTTTTTTTTTGCATTAAAATTATGATTGCCTTGCCCCCCCCCCCAGCTTTCGGAATGTTCAGGTGAGACATTTTATACCACTTGTAGTCTCTGAGTTCAACTGAAAGAAAGCCCCATAACAGTGTATTGCAATCGTCTAGCTGGGATTTATTTGTGCCATTTACATTGTACTTACATATTGGATCACACTGTATAATTTGTTAGTGCTGACGAATCAAAAGGTGAGATCTGGGCAGAACACATTACACACCAGTGTATTTTTCCAAGGAGTTTAGCACAAGCTTAAATTACTAGAAATCTATATTTTTCCAAGGCTGTCATGGGGGAGAATAGCTGCATAAATTAATACAGAGTATCCTTCATATTTTTTTGGAAGAAAAAGAATTTGGTATATCTCACCAGCAGGCAAGATATGCATATAAGAAGCAATGTACTTCTATACATGTTTATTCAGTAGCCAGCCCCATCTTCATCCATAACACACAAACAGAAATGTAACTGGGTCATTTTTCTTGCCCTTCCCCCCACCATCTCATCTAGCATTATCCACTTCATGCTCACCACACATTGGACAGTGGTATTGATAGAAATTTGCTTCATATGTTAGGAAGTCCTATTTCCAAAGGCTTCCCAATGTCAGGAATGGGACCAGGAGGGATGCTCCCATTTTCTGCCCACATGTTAGCTTTCTGGGGGCCTTCAGCTACATGCCAAATATTCAAATTGGTTATGGTGGCATGGTACCTCTGTTAAAATATGAACATCAGCTATCTATTGTTTGACCATTTAATAAATTCACTGAGGAGCTCCAACAATCTCATTTCATCTGAAACTAAGGCCCTTTCTGCAGCTTACCTGTGTCGCATGATGGCCATACCTCTTTCTTCTGCAGTGCAGATAATGTCCCAGGCTGCATTGAGACTGGAAGCTCAGCCATTGCTCTTCCAGTATCTCAGCAGTGAAGGAAGTGTGGGCACACGGTGGGAGGGTGGAGTAGTTGCCAGTCATTGATGAAGAAAACCCATCAATGATTTCTAGAACAATTGCACCACCTGGAGAAGGGGAAGGACAGGACCTGGGCAATGTCATGCATAAGCACTGTACAAGTCCCATCCTTTTCCAGTCCCCAGTACGGATTGGGTGCGTCAAGCAGAAAGGGCTAAAATATTAGAAGCTGAAATGCAAATATTTGCTGAGGACATGCTGAAAATAGAAAGTAAAATCTGCATGCATACATTTTTAGGATGAAGGGACCCTCATCTAACATTTTGTGGCTGTACCGCAGCAGTTTTAACAGTTCAGTAAGGAGGCTGCTACAGCATGGACAAGGAAATCAGGCCTAGACTTAAGGGTGCAGCACTCTTTGCTGCCTCTAATCTCTCCTAACCCTTAAAGTTGACTCTTAATGAAGAAGAGATCTATCTAGGGAAGAGGCAGCAATAAAGTTGAAGCATCTTGGAGACTTAAGAAAGACTGCCATCAGAGATAGGAAATCCAAAGATGTGATTGCAAGCAGGTAATGCTAATCTGGAGAATCAGTGGGGGAGGACAAAATCAATTAATTACTTAGAGCTCAAAAGGTGGAGTAATCCTCTTTTCATTTAATTTAAATTCCTTTAATCCACATCTTTCTCCCTGGGCAGAGCAGTACACTTGGAAAAAAACAAAAAACACCAACCACTCCATAATGCCCAGCTCATAAGTGTGAAGCCACAGTGGGGTGTGCATCCAATGGCTGTGATTAGACTTAAGAGAGGTCAGACCACTTGGTTTTAAATGTTTTGTCTCTTATTCTATTTGACAGGATAAGAAAGCCAAAGACGGTGTCAGCTTTGCCTTGTCTTGTGTTGGAATAAATACCTGGCAGTATGTCTGTGCCATTTATAATCTCTCTGCCGACATTATCCACTTAGGAAAATAACACAGTACTTCTTCAATGTATATCTTTTATTTTAGTATGCTTTAGTATGCAAACTTCACCAGTTTGTCACTGCTTTCATCAGTTCCATTAGGCTCAAACAATTGAGGGGGCTGGAAATCCCTAGGTCTCAAAAGCCACGTGGAGAAATTTTGAGTTGGATTCTAAAATATGAAATATGTCCATTTTTAACTAAATGGCAAAAAGAGTTCCACGTATGTAGTTTGATTTAGTTACATATCTATTATATGGCCCTTTCCACACATGGAGGGAGAAACGGGGTAAAACGTGCAGAAACGGGGCTTACCAGAAGCCGGGTAAGTCCGTCGCCATGAGGAGCAGTGCGAGTTCGCTGCTCCACACTCCTGTGGCGTCCATCAGCATCCGGCAGCATCCAAAATGGCGGCTTATGACTGGTGGAGGCTCTCCACCAACCGGAGAAGCTTGCCAACCAGAAGCCCGCCCCCTGGCAGATCTGCAGGCACGCACTTGCGCACGCCTGCAAATCTACACCGGGGTGCCGCGACGGGGTAGAACAGGGTTTTATAAAAGCTTTTATAAAAAAGTTTTATAAAAGCTTTTATAAAAGCTCGTGTTTTATAAAAACCACGCAGCGCCACCACTTCTGGTCGCTTCAGGGCGGTTTGAGATGTAGAACCTCAAAATTATAAATGCCCTAGCGCACTCCACAGTGTAGACGACCTCCGTTAGAGGTCACTCTACACCGTTTTAATTACCCCGTGTGGAAAGGGCCTATGTTCAATGAGAATTCTTCTGGGAGGGAAGAACACTCCAAAAGACTAATTTTGAAATTCCCCCCTGCAAAGGCTATCATGACAGAAAATGACTATACAAATCAACTCCAAGTTGTTTCATTTATGAAATCAAGACCTATATCCTGTAGATTAGTTCTGACTACAGTAGAACCATTAAATTGATTGTTGAATGGTGAGTAAACATGTAGGTAAATGCCATAGATCTACTCAAGTTGGAAGTAAGAGTAGCATTTATGTCCAAGATTTTTGCTTCTAGCCCCACTGGGCATCAGTATTAAGCCTGTGAAACTGTAAACCCTTGTTGTGGAAAAGATGTCTTTATACATGTAGTATGGATCAAATTCAAAATTCTAATTAGAGCTAAATTAAAATTTGGGAAGACAAGTCTAAAGTTTAATTTTAAAAATGTATTAAGTTTCATATACGTATGCAAGATTTAACTTCAGGATTGGATTCCCATTTACAGATTATGCTATGAAAACTTTGCTTTATAATCTTCCACCCTCTTAATTGCTACCTGAAACTATTGAATTCCTCCTTACCTGTGTGGTAAAACTTTCCTGAAAATCCAAGGTTGAAGGTAAAATTTGCAACCTGAGTGCGTAGTAAAATTTGAGTCTCTAGTAAGGCCTGAAACAAATAAGAAATAGCATGCATTTAGAAAAAAAAAATGCCTCATTTAAAAACTGGTGTTATTGAGGTATAAATTTAAGAATGCTAACAAATATGATCCAGAGTCAGTCACTTTGCCTCGTGGTTTAAACTGTAGTAAAACTGAACCTTGACATGGTGATAGGATTTATGTTTAAAAAAACTAACATTACAGACTGAATTATACGATCATTGTATTTTTATTTTTATTTTATTTTTTATTACTAGAGCTATTCCTATGCATGCTTTCCAAGACATTAAATGTGTTAAATGGGACTTACTCTCTTTTCAGTGCGCTTAGGATTCCAGTGTAAGCTCAGTTTATATTTCATGAACAGAAACTAAGAATATCAAAGGAAGTGGTGACAATAGTACATCTAGGTGTGTATCAACTGAGCAATCTGAATTGTAGGACATGCAGTTTCTGACCATGTAAAAGCCCTTCTGAGGTGATAATCTTACTAAGTTCTGGCTGTCCCTCAAAAAGATAATCTTGTAAGGATGTAAAAACTATTTCCCAATTTTCTCATCCTTGATGAAAAATGGTGTATCTACAGATAAAGACATCCCGCTGGAAAAAAGGATCAATTGTTGTGAGGCTTCTCCTATTTCAGGACTATTTTGCAAGAACAAGAAAATGAACACCCTGGATAAAACATTATTTCTTTCATGGAAAACTCAACATTTTATGAGAAAAAAAAAACTTTTTGCAAAAAAAAAAAAGGTGACGGACATGTTGTTCATGGGTTATGATGTAAATCTGACTCATACCATCTGAATTAACTTTTATAGATGTGCAGTTCAGAAGTCTCTTCCAGCCATGCAATGACCAAAAGTTACCTGCAAACCCACCTTTTAAGCAGTATGCTTCTCCTACAACATATCTAGTTACATGTGGGCAGATGGGGAAGAATGTACTCAGCCTTTTCCTGTAGCTGAAAATGGTGTGACAAAAATCCACAGTTAACTGTGAGGGACGTGTGTGTATGTGTATGGAGGGGGAATCCTACTATCATTTCTGATCAGTGATACCAGAATAATCCCTCTTCATGCCACTAGTTATCCTACTCAGGAAGGCTAGCAGCATACTGAGGAATCTTCCCATTGCAGGGAGTAGAACTTGAGGGACAACTTTTCTAGGAACCTCCATAGGCTCGATGCAGAACCTCTACAGATGAGATAGAATCATAGAATCATAGAAATGTAGAGTTGGAAGATGATGCCCACAAACAGAGGCTCTGCTTTCCTGCTTCAGGTTCATTCAGGTTTATATGGGCAGGAAATATAGTACAACATGATATTTCAGGGCCAGCTTGAATGGATGCCAATTGAGTTAAATTGGTGTGACCACAGAGTCAACTATGTATGAAATGTATAATAATTTAAGATATAGTTTTCCTATGGAAAAAAACCCCCAAAACAAAACAGACAGTTCGAAAGAACTTAGTGACCTGTGTAAAATCAACTCTCATGTAATTCACTGTGACTCAGGATATAGAACCAGCATAGTGTATTGGTTTGAGTGTTGGATTATGACCTGGAGTCCAGAGTTTGATTCCTTGCTAGGCTGTGGAAACCCACTGGGTGACTTTGGGTGCATCACACAATCTCAGCCCAGGAAAATCCTGTGATAAGTTCACATTCAAGTTGGAAATGACTTGAAGGCATACAACTATAACAACAATAATACATAGTATTGGTAAAACTGATCAGATATGATCACAGATACGGATTTGATCAGAATGTGAATGAGAGATCACCCAAAATCCCATGTGAACTTCTCAGTGCTTTCTAAGAATGAGTGCAGAAATATAGTAAAAATAATTGAACACTTCAATTTCCCTTAACTGTGAAGTCATGTTAAATAAGTAAAATAAATAAATAAATGTGTGTGTGTGCGTGGTGTGTGTGTGTGTGTGTGTGTGTGTGTATCTGTATGTATTTTAACACATGGCTGTATGGAGTTATTTAGCAACCCCCAAGAGAAGTCCATTGTGGGCTCAGGACTGAGAGATGTAGTGCAAGGAACAAACCAGGCAACACACCAAAGCTGGGTGAAAATAGGCCGCAACCTTATAGGCTACAGCAGGGCTTTCCAAATGGTGTGTTGTGACACGTTAGTGTGTCACCTGAAGTGTGTAGGTGTGTCGCCTCCCCAAGCTGAGAAAGCCCCCCCAATCCTCTGCTGCTGCCGCTGCTGCAACAGTGAGCCAGGATCAGGCAGGGGGAGGCTGCCTTTCCTGCTGCTGCCATCCTCACTGGGGTCTTTCCTCAGTGACAGCAACAGCAGCGAGCCAGGGTCATGTAGGGGGGCTACCTTTCCTGCTGCTGCCGCCCTCACCAGGGTTCTTTCACAGTGAGGGCAACAGAAGTGAGCCAGGATTAGGTAGAGTGGCTGCCTTTCCCACTGTTCAACCTCTGGTTTGCTAGTAAAACTGAATTACTGTGTCACAAAGTGATGGATATTCAAAAAGCATGTCACCAACATGAAAAGTTTGGAAAGCTCCGGGCTACAGCAAAAACAGAGTTGGCTTGTGCATGGGTCTGGATCCCAGCATTGCCCCACCAGCCAGTTGACTGATGAGATAGAAAACCTGTAAGCCAGGACTGACTGGAGTTGGATGAAAGCCACCAGTGCAGGGATGCAGACACCCAAATCCATGGTGTGTACTCCCTGCTGACCCTGCCCTCCTGGCAACTACTTCCATCCCCAGGACCCGGTGACCTGGGGAAATAGCAGACCAGGATCCAGGACCCATGCCAACCGTCTTACAAGTTGTGACATGAAAATGCAAAGATAACAACATAACAACAGCACTCAGGATACAACAAGAGAAAAAGAAGGGGAGGAACAAACAACATGCAGAGAAGAACTGAGCTCCAGGAAGAAGAGAGCCCAGCTAAATACAATATGCCTGGACCAGAAGGAAAACTTCCTGAAGCTCTAGCCTGGGCAGAGGCAGCCAATCAATTCAAACCTACAGGTTTGAGCTGATTGGCTGAGAGCTTTCCCCAGCCATGCAAAGGCTGCTGGCTATGAGGAAGTATCCAGTGGGGCTGATCGCATGGCCAGGAAGCCAGATAGCACAATAGGACCAACCGAACAGCACCAGGGGACCCCATGGAGGCAGCAGCACCACCACCACCACCACCACCAGGGCCAGCTTGAGCTGCAAATGTGCCGCCTGGGAAGTCGGGCAGCTTAACTTATAACCAAATACTGTGTTGCCAATAATAGCTGTGAGAACTTCTTTATATTTTATTTAAAACTGTTTGTAGTAATTAGTGGCTTTTTGTGTGTCTTTTCAGGAGGAATTTTCACCCTAAGATAATCCATATAATTTTGCACTCTCAAGTTAGAATGCAACATAATTCTGGTTTTATTTTGTTATTTTATTTTAAAAATGTCATCCTTTAAGCTCGATGAAATAAATAAAGGAACTATTTCCTCCTTTAGTAAGGAATCTTTGCATTCGCAAAGATTCACATCAGAATGTCCAGCTTTGTGATTTGTAATTGCAAAAGTAATGAAATCAAGCAATTCACTTGTCAAGGATATTTGTGAGTTTCATTATATCGATTGCTCCTCGGCTTTGTTCATAGGAGTATGACTCTCCATTTAGTATACATAGTGCAACTCTTTTTATTTATTTACATCATCTTTCCATTCAGCTAGATTTTAGATTCAACTGCGTAATTAAGTTTTGTAGGTTTGAGTTGCCTTGTCTTTCTTTATTCTTCCTAATTGCTGCATCTATTAAGCCAGAGTGATATTTTCCCACAGTGTCCTTGTTAATTACAGCTATCTCCTTCATTTGCATAATAAACTTTTTGGGGGGGCTAGTTCTCCAGGAACATTTCATGGCTAATAGCAAGCAATTTGCTTTCCTTTATTAAGTACATTAAAACTTCATGCCCCAGACATCATTGACTGTAAACATTTGATTCTGCTCAAATTTAATGCACCAAGGCATTTTGCTCTGCCATATTAGCTTTATTTATGTGCTGTGTTCTGGATTGTTAGCTACTAATGAGACTTCAGCTCTTATTGCTCTAAGGCCTGAACACTAACCTCATTTTAATGAGATCATTATTTGCTGTCTTCTGAATGGAAGACAACAAATTCTTAA